>JABFEB020000045.1:4456212-4467096 GCA_019775895.2 Stomatorhinus ivindoensis | reverse complement strand
CCCCCAGTCGAGACAGATAATCGGTTTCTGCTTCGCTATGGAGTTATTTAAAGAAACAGCAGCAGACGGGTCCTTGCTCCTCTGGCTACCTGACAGTGTCTCTCGGGGCATGCTGGGAAATTGCTCCCTTTGGGGGTCAGTCCTGCAGCTCAGGGGTCCCAGAAGCCATATGCCTGCTTTATCATAGAGGCAGGATGGGGATGGTCCAATCACAGGCTGCTTTTTTCCCTGTAATTTGGTGCTTTTCCTCTGATGACAGCTTCCATATGGCTTGCGTAAGTGCTACAGTGTGTGTGTGCTTGTACGCCATCCAGAACTGAAGCCAGTGTATTCTTTGTGGAGCTCCTTCTTCTGTATTGTGAGTAGTTGCTAGTGCGGCTGAGGATCGAATGCACCGTGATATGCTTTAAATACTTAAAGTGAAAAAATATAATTTTGTCACATACATTCTGACGTGCTTCGTTGTGTTTTGTGATTTGAATAATGTCCCCTCTTTTGAAAATGCAGCACATATATTCCATTCAGCATCAGAAGTATTTTGGCGTTACAGACAGATTGTAAACTGTAAGAAAATACGGAGGCATTAAAAAACGGAGCGAGTCTTGCCACAGCCCTCAGCATTGGCATCGCAAACCTGGTGCAGGGGTCGTGAGCGGAGAGTCAGTTGAGAGGAATTAATTTTGACGGGATGATTTTACATGGTGACAAAAAGGTGCAATGCGCTGCTTATGTGCGGTAGTATAAGATAACCGCATCGCACTATGGCACTAAAGTGTTCAATTCCCAGACCTGTGTTGGCTATAGTCAGGCAAAATTTCCTCAGAGAATCATTCATAGATGATTAGAAATGATAAAATTAACTAGAAATGAAATATAACCATTCAAATCTTTAAAACAAATTTTATTGGTCAGTCTGTCTTTGCCTACGTACTTGTGATTTTTAAGGTATACTCTGAATTTCATTGCCTGTTTGCTTTTTGGGAGCAGCCTGTTGTAAAGACATCCATGCCTTATTCAATGTGCGCGAGTGCTTTGATGGTTCGTGGTCCTCAAGACGTAGCGCTGAGGAAAGGGACCCCCCTGAACTGTCATTAAAGCCCAACGGTGCCTTTTCCAGTGGTGCCCTTGTACCATTAGCAAGTCCTAAGAGCCCTGCTGTCCTCATACAGTAATGGGAACCTTTCATCTGCTGTAAAAATACTTGAGGGAAGGACTTTGAACTGGCACACTTCAACATCTCTCCCGAGGGTTCTGTGCACAGTTACCACCTTGTGAGCACAAACAAGATGGTCCACTTCTGAGAAGGAGGGCACTTATATGGCTGCCTGCTGCTTCCAGAAAGATCGAGCCAGACTTGTGGCGGGGGGGTGGAGATGAGTGGACATGATGCTGCGACACAAAATAACACGACATAGAAAGCAACGACATCCATACGAAACGGGTAAAAACTGTGAAGGACCATGAGCTTGTAAACAAATGCTTTTTTCAAAGATGTAAAGGCTCGTAGCCAAAATGAGGTAAAAGGGTAAGGTAGGAAAAGACCTGCTAATGCATTATGACACTGAGTTTTACATGTGAAGGCCCACTTAGAATCTAAAACCTATGTTCTGTCACAGGCCAACTTGCCCCTCCTGCAGAGGGAGCTGTTGCACTGTGCCCGGCTGGCGAAACAAAATCCAGCCCAGTATCTGGCCCAACATGAGCAGCTTCTCCTGGACACCAGTACCACTTCGCCCGTCGACTCCTCTGAGCTGCTTCTGGATGTTAATGAGAACGGCAAGAGGAGGACGCCGGACAGGTAAACAGAGGTTCCCGGTTGGCCGACCGCCAAACGGCCATTTTGGTTCTAGTGTGGATGTGATACTGACGGATGCTGGTAAATTCACTCTTTGCCCTGTTGAGTTATACTGTAAAATCTTATCAGGCTATAAGATTCCAGTCGAGTGGCAGAAGAAGGAGCTACGCCATCTCCTTATGAACCAGACAAAAATCACTGATTTCCTCCCAAATTCCTATAGATACCGAGCCCTGAGAAGGGTGCTCCTGTCGCTCAGCCTAAATCCCAAACCGTCGTTACCAACCTCGTGTCATGGTCCATTGAGTTTCATAGGTTCTCCTTAATGGAGTAGAAGCAGATGTTTCTGGAGATGTGTGTGTTGCCAAGTGGATGGTGAGTCTCAGTCAGACTCTCATCCACCTTAGGAATCGCTGTCTGCTGGAAGTTCACTGAGGTGTCCCAGCTGCTGAATGCATATTTCATGGAACTTTGCATTGTGAGTTTTCAATATAACAGGGCAGTATGAACCTGAGACGAAAATGCCGGAAGAGACAAAACAGGGTTCAAGATGTACTGCAGGATGAGAGCGACGGGGCAGCAGAGACTGAACCCTGAGACAGGAATCCCAGCATTGAGGGGCTTTCGCTCGTGTGTTTCGGAACGCCGGGAAAAGCGTCCGGGGATCTTCCGAACGAGGCAAACACTAAGTGAAACCTGCGCAGTTTCCCTGGGAAGAAAGTCCGTGATGTTAATGAGGACCTCCTTGGGTTGCAGGGACCTTTTTTTTGTGATTTCTGCATATTTGTGACATCTGAGGCATCCCAGGAGTGAGCCTGGGGAAATGCAGGATACACGGGCTGATCTGCTGATCTGCCTCCGTAAGCTATTCTTTTCTGCTTAGCTTGGCTTTGCATTGTTATCGGAAAATTTCCAATGCGTGGATTTCAATGGGAAACACTAGTCTTAATCAAGGGGCCAGATACGCCATCATGTCCCTCTGATTAATATGGAAGGCGCTGGAAAATATGCACCGTGGATGCTGAACACGAGCATTTTCTGAATTACAAACGCGGGTGACGTATTTCTGATCTTTTGTTATTTATTTATCCTATTTTTTTTTGAGAATGCCATCCTCTGCTGTGTTTATGCAGTAGATTTATAATGAAGCTACAGGCACTGGAAGGAATGGCAGTGATTTCAGGAAATGTGAACTTCGATGCCTCTCAAACCCAAGACATGGCTGAACCTGTCATCACCTCACGCCGCATGCAGTAATACAGTAGCCCTAACCCGCCGCTGGGATTAATGCCATCTCTATGGTAGATCTTGATATTTGAGGCTCAGGTCTTATTTGGAGGATGAACCATCGACAGTAGGTGACAGCGAAGGCTGCGTGGTCTTTTAGAACGCTGGAAAGATCTCTAGAAGGTTCCCGTTGCCTCTGAGGCTCAGGGCTGGAGCTCTACCCTTGATGGACAGGGAAGCACCTCCACTCAGCGCCCTGTCCTCTGCAGTGACATCAGAGTCACGCTCCCAGGGATTGATGCTCTCATTATCTAGCAGCTGTTTTCAAAGCGCAGTGCTTTAACGCTATTCCTTGGGACTCCGGCCCGGCTTCTGCGACTGAGGGTCTCGCCGTCCTTTCCCTCTGCTGCAGAACCAAAGAGAATGGCTTTGACCGTGAGCCCCTGCACCCAGAGCATCCGACCAAGAGACCCTGTACCGTTAGCCCCGGGCAGCGCTACAGCCCTAGCAACGGGCTGCCCTACCCGCCCAATGGGCTGGCCCACCCCACGCCACCAGCACCACAGCACTACCGGCTGGACGACATGGCCCTGGCACACCACTACAGAGACTCCTACAGGCACAGCAGCCCCCGCGACCTCAGAGAGCGTGCCAGGCCCCTGGGTAAGGCCACCGCCATGGGGTGTTTCTCAGTATGCATACTTGACCGCACTCGCGTACCTGTTTTATGTCATCTTCCATCGCCAAAGACCTGTTCCAATGCTGAAGAACAGAAGTGCAGAGGACAGTAAAAATCCCCAGATGTCATTCTTGCCCCACCCCCCAAATATCAAGGAGACATTGCTTACATCCTTGCCAGACGGGACCAGTCCCCTGATTCATTGTGGCCCAAGTTCGTTCTTGTAAGCCAACTTAGGAAGACCGGTCTTGCCAAGATCAGAAGTACAATCTTCGCACTCTTGGTATTGAGATAAACCCATGCTCTCTGGGTAGATCCGTGAGCAATTGAAATTTCACACGAGTCACTCGAAGGACAGTGTACGGTTGTAAACCCAGAACTAAATGCAAATGAGCCTCATGGCTGAAGTGTGTTCCACTGATCCATATTCAGTCCACTGTCCAGAACTTTATTTGTACGATTTACATAAAAGAAAAAAAATCCAATCTGGTGATTAAACACAAAGTTTAACTGAGTTTGACTGAAAGCCATTTCAATTCACATCCAACGCGGACAGGAAAACCGCGAAGCTCCACACCACCACCTCACTAACCCTAACCGCTCTGCACCAATCTCACGTTAATTAGCATACTAATGCTGTGCGCTTCTTAAAGAGACAGCGTCCACTTAAACACGGTATGTTTAACTAATTTAAGTTATCACTCTAAATCTTTTCAGTACACTGCAATATTGTACATACAATAAGAAGGACAAAATAGCAAAATACACTTTAACATGCTTAAAATACATAAGGTTTTGATGGATAGGAGACATGTTGCTCCTACAGACAGTTTCAAGGTCAAATGCACAACAGAGCACTAACACATAGACGCAGATCGACGTACATGTCAGTAGGGCTGTACAAGTAATAAAATTTCAATTTCAATTTACGATATTGGCTTTCAACAGTTATCAAAACAAAATAATCGAGATAAAATTATTATTGTGCCGTGTTTCGATTCACAAAGATGTTCTTTTGTATTGTGTTATGAATACAGCGCAACCATAAACGAGTTCAAGGAAATCCACTGTTAAAAAGACAAGTTTTTTCTTTTAAAACTTTAAGAAATGCATATTTCCAAAGTCAACGCGTAATCGTGTTAAATAACCGTGATCTCAATATTGACCAATACAATTGTGATCATGATTTTTGCCACAAACAAACAGTTCTACACAGCTGTGGGATGAAGGGTCAGGCCATGGTTGAGGGATGGGGCTTTTCTGGGCTCAGGTGACCTGTTTGAGAATGAACCCCCCTCCCCCTTGCAGCAGGGACGCACAGCACTCGGCAGCATGAGGAAGTGGTGGACCACAGACTGACGGACAGGGAATGGGCAGAGGAATGGAAGCACCTAGACCATGTAAGAAAAGTAATAAGACCTTCTTTACTCAGACCTTCACAGACCTTCCCCTGTAACCCTAGGAGGACTTCCTCCCCGTAATGTCACAGACCTTCCCCTGTAACCCTAGGAGGACGTCTTCCCCGTAGTGTCACAGACCTTCCCTGTCCCTCATTCCACAGCTTCTGAACTGCATTATGGACATGGTGGAGAAGACACGGCGCTCGCTCACCGTGTTGCGCCGCTGCCAGGAGGCCGACCGCGAGGAGCTCAACTACTGGATCCGGCGTTACAGCGACGCGGAGGAGCTGAAGAAAGGCAGTGGCAGCCAGTCCCGGCAGCAGAGCCCAGCCAGCCAGGAGAGCTCCACTCCAGGTGCCCTGCTGAGAACATCAGGAGCATGGGGGATCCTACTCCGCTCCTATCTGAGAATCATACTGAGTCTTAGCCAGCTGGCTGCCCTTCATGATGGTCCTGTCCTGCAGTGGGAGTGGTGTTGGATTACTCTGACATATTGGCGACCTTCTGTCCTTGAGAAAGGCTAGACATGCTTTCAACTGGTCTTGGTTATCCACGGAAGAGAAGCGTTTAGATTTTGCATTGTTATTCCGACGTTAGCCAACACTAGGTCAAGCCATTGGTTTTCCTTGGGCTCTGGATTAGTCAGCTGACCAGTTAATCACTCACGTAAACTTGTATCACGAGAGTGAACTTGGAGTTTTAATAAACATGTTTTTTTTGATCTTGTAGAACTTCACAGGGAGCTCCTTCACAGACCAGTGTCAGGATACGTGCCTGAAGAGATCTGGAAAAAAGCTGGTGAGATTTGTGCCTCCGTAAGACTCTCTCAGATGAGAGTTTCTCTGATAGCGTAGGAGTATAGTGTGTGACTACAAGGTCTAAGTGTAAAACTGTATTGTTTAAGTATGAGGTCTGAGTATTAAAGTATAGTGTGTGAGCATCGGTAGTTATATTTAGAGTCACAAGCTTAATTTCATTACAAACAATAGAAGATGCCTCTATTCTCCATTTGCACTCCGTTTTCTCACCATTTGCTGTTGCTTAGCAATTGTGCAATATTTACAGTTGGCAATAAATATTCAAGCACAATGTGTTACCAGTTCTCATTTACTGAAATGCGTGCACCTCTGGGACCATAATAGTAATGCATAATTTGAATATAAATTGCCTTATTTACATATACAATTAGCAGAGCTTCAGCCTTGATCAGAGCACAGAACTATTGTCCTGTTGCCATTCCAAGGGAATTCTAATTCACCTTGATGTAAAATTCAAAGTGAAATGTATTCAGTCTACTTTTTAAAGCTTTTCATTCACAGACATGAATTGATGCTGTATATTCATAGATTTGGCTTGCGCAAAATAACTTCATATAAATTAAGTTTGGCTTTCACAATTAAAGTAACTTTTGATGAAAAACAAAAGGTAAACAATGATCCAATAAATTTTTTATGAAAATAAATATTTTTAAACATGAGATGCACTGAAGACACTTTACAGTGGATGAAACCATTTTTCTTTGTATCACTTCAAAGAAACGTGCCGCAATTAGCTTAAAAGGGTGTTAATTTGACACTATATTTGCCAAGTCAATAATTGCTGCTTATTTGGTTCTATATTAATTATCCTTAATTTGTTCTTTTGTTTTGTGTTGAACGAGCTGGATAAGTAGTGTGATACAGAGCCGGTTATCCACCATGGCGAGCTGAGGGGCTCCGTGTAACTCATCGCGAGTGGGCAAAGCATGAGGGATTGTGGGTAAGGCGTGTCCTCCTCCCCCAGAGGAAGCGGTGAACGAGGTGAAGCGACAGGCCATGACGGAGCTGCAGAAGGCCGTGTCGGAGGCGGAGCGCAAGGCCCATGAGATGATCAGCACGGAGCGAGCCAAAATGGAGCGTACGGTGGCGGAGGCCAAGCGGCAGGCGGCCGAAGACGCACTTTCAGTCGTCAACCAGCAGGAGGACTCCAGCGAGGTGGGAGTCCTGTTCGCTTCTGGGCCTTCTCTAGCCATCTGATGATCCTTAAAGATGGAATTGGCCCAAATCCCAACCAATGAGTAAGCTGTTAGGTTCCCTTCTAATGTTAATGACAAGATGATGAAGTGTTTTTACACACTGGGCATTACGTCACATCTTAACGTAACGAAAGCATGAAATGTGCTGGAGGTAAATTGCATATGTTCATAAGAACGACAAGTAAGAAAAGGACGTTGGGTTTTTATTCTTTAGCAGAGGTAGCTGTTAGACTCAAAGCAGTGTTGAGCTTTGAGAGTAGTGAGCCAGTCACTTTGGCGAGGATTTTAGTCATTCTTAGGCTGAAAATATCTTCACTGGGTGAAACGAGGACTCGTTCAGGTCAGCCTACCACTCCAGTCATGCTGAGACATGAAAAGGCTTCATTTTTCCTTAAGGAAGCTGGCTGTTTCATTCTTATAACTCACCTATTTTTATTATATTGATTATATTCTACTGGCCCTCTACGGTATTTAAGAATAAAATAAAACACACCGGTAGAATCTCTTTTTTGAGTCCATCTTTTCCAGTATACAATACTCTAGAGGGGCAAACCTAAATCCAGCTCTGCTGCCCCCTGTGTAGAGTTGCTGGAACTGCGGGCGCAAGGCCAGCGAGACGTGCAGCGGCTGCAACACGGCGCGGTACTGCGGCTCGTTCTGCCAGCACAAGGACTGGGAGAAACACCATCACGTATGCGGGCAGACTTTACAGGCCCAGTCGCAGGGGGATGCGGCCTCGGCGACACCCAGCAGCAGCGCGGGCAGCCCGGGGGACACCCCGCCGGCCGCCACACCCCGATCCGCCACGCCGGGGACGCCCTCTGCCTCAGAAGCCACCGCGCGCTGAACGATGGCCGACAGAACTGTTTGATCAAAGGCGAAAGCAGCACTACAAGCAGAGACTGGTGCAGTACGTGCAGGAGACCTGGAACATGTCATATTGACTTGTTCTGATTAAGAATACAAAGATATTCTTTGTTTTTATTATTGCCATTATTGTTACACTCGATGTCATTGTTGTCGTCGTTGCTGTCGTTGCTGTTATTATTGTTGTTGTTTTAACGCTTGTAAATACAAAATAAGATACCAGAGAATTGCAAATGACCTCCCCTCGCCCCGTTCCAGTAGCTGAGATGTGAAACTAGTTGACCTCAAAAATATACGCTTTACTGAACAGCAAATCAAGGGATTATTAATTGCTGTTGAAAGCAAGACTGCTAGTATTTCATGTGATTAAAAAGACACGTCTGATTCGGGTGTGGAAAGAAGCGCAGGACTGTCGGACGGGGTGAGAAGATTAAGAGTCTGAGAAAGAGAAGATGAGAGCAACAGCACTAGCGAACGCATCGCGTTCTGCATCCTATTTTGTCCTCCACGTCCATCTGTGAAGTGATGCAGTGGAACATCTGCCAGCCACACGTCCCTTTCCGCTTCCATGCAGGCGGGAGCCCGACACTCTGGCGAAGCTTTGCACCTGGTGAAGGTTAAGTGCTGAAGATGGATGCAGTTCAGCCTCCTCCAGCCAGGGGCGCCCTTCATTTTTTTCTGTTCTCGGTGTGTTGACTAAAAGAACACCGTTCTCCCATGCGGTTCCCGCTAGTGCTGTAGTGTACGTGTGCTGGACAGTCGTGAAGATGCTAGTAGCTTAATTCCACCCCACACTTTAGCTTCCTTATTCCTAGTCGGTGCAAAGCGAATCGTTAATCTCTGCGGGCTGCTTTTATATCTGTTTGTATAAGTGATAGTTCTCCCGTAGTTCAAAAAGAAGGAAGAAAAATGTCTTTGTTGTACTGAAGAAAAGGCAGGATCTGTCTTTGCGAGCTGCTACGGCCCGGCACTCCGCGCGTCCCCGAGGACCGGCATGTTACATGGAATGCGATCATACGTGTTTGGTACATAAATGTATTTGCACTGTCTCTAAGTCTCTAAGCTATCTGAGCATGCTTCTTTCAGTATAGAGCCATTTCTCGCTGGTTTTACCTGTAGGTGTTACTGTAGCTGTGATTTTTGTTCTGTTAAATTAAGGAAGAACAACCCCATTTTTGGTAATGGATGTTTTCAGAGGTTTGATACATCATAATTAAAAATTTTTTTCCTTTTTTTTTAACGAAGGACAGTGCATGGACATTGCTAAACGTTTCTTAAATGTTGTTTTTGTAAAAAAAATAAATGCATAAAATTTTTTTAAAAAAAGCTAAGAAACTAAGGTTCCAAATGCAGAGGTTTAGATAGAGAGCTTTAACAGCAGAGTGGCAGGTATCACAGTGTTACAAAGGAGCTCTTCGCAGAAGTCGGCCAAAGACGGATATGAAGGACCAAAATCGCATTTATTCAGAAGAGATCGGTTCAGACGCACGACTCTTTGTTTAATCCAAGCTATCATCAGGTCGAAGTAGCTGTGGCAATGTTATCATGAAAACCTTCAACCATTTGCTGTCCATAACAAAGCAGCGCAGCCTGTCAGGCTTAAGGAAACAGCACCTCCTGGATCTTTCACTTTCATTTCTAAAAAGCAATAAGACTAAAGGTAGCATAAATATAGTTTAAAGAAGACATCCAGTTAATTCATATAAAAGATTCCGTTCAATGAGAAATCACTTCCGCTTTACCTTTCAGGTGTTAATGCTTTATAGTACAGTTCATAGCTTTGGCTAGTATCTGCAGGACCATCGTTTACGAGGAATCTGATTATTATTATCGAAACGATGCTGAGAATAAACATCCTCGGCTCCCCTTACAAGACCATAGACGTAAAAAGAGAATAGCAGATCAAAGGAATGGCCGCATTTTTAAGCACTTAACTCTCGCTCCTCAACAGCAGAAGATCGTGGTGCTAAACGACGTATGTGAGAACATTGACCTCTCGCAAGTGGTTGATTATGTCTGATTATGGGCGTATGTTCAAGACTCTAAAGGGTTAAAATAATCCAAAAAGGGTGTGTCACACCCAGTGACGTTTCCTCAGAAGCTGTGATTATATGTGAAACAGCAAAGCTGTTTTAACACTAGTTTATTGTATTTGAGAAATAATAATAATAAAAAAAAAAGATTAGTGTGTCATGTTGCTGCATTTCAGGGCACCTTGGGTAAAACAAAAGAAGAAAAAAAAACAGTGAATAAAGATAAACTTTTCTGATGCTCTATCTCCTCCTCTTCTACTTTTGTTTTACTGCAACCTCCTCCTCAGTGGCTAAAAGTCTCACTCTACCTCTGACAGCAACCTTTAGCACCAGTCGCTGAACAGAAGCTGGTCTAGACAAACCAAATGGTCACGAGAGAACCGGAAAAAAACCAAATGGCTGAAGCTGCAGAAGCTGGAAAACCATATCATTACTTGGTAACAATGCAGACCTCATAAAGCATAGACGAAATGAGAAGACATGTTTGTTATGTTCCTTTTACGCTTGTTACAGATCTCATCGAATCGTGGTTGGAATAAGTCAAGAAACGGCAGAGACTTAAAACGAGTGTCGACTCCATGTTGTGATCCAGACGGTGACCGTGAACGAGGCGTGTGTTCCCTCACCTCTCTCTCCTTCTTTCTGTGACCTTCTGGGTCACCTGTCTGCGTTCTTAAGATTCATGTCTTGGGCACTTGTGGCGAGGTGCTTTTTAAAAGTACGAGTCAGTCAGTGTGACACATGCCAGTAATGACAGTACATTGGGAAGGTATGGGGGGGGGCAACACGCCTTTTCCTGCATGTAAAACAATAAGAGTGGAAAAAGGTTTAAGGGGTTAACTGAGGTGGTTTTGTTTGGGGTGGGGGGG
>JABFEB020000045.1:4438352-4448604 GCA_019775895.2 Stomatorhinus ivindoensis | reverse complement strand
GGGGGGGGGGACAGACTGCTGATACATAAACATCCTGGCACCTTCTCCATTTATCATGTGTCCAATCATATCTCTGCTGGCCTCCTCAAGCAGGACAGTGAGCATGTCACCATAATAGGTGGAGATGAGGTGCAGGTGGCCAAACCCGATCTTTTGGTGAGATTGTTCTGTTAGGCCTCCAACATCAGAGCTGCCCTGAGCACGGAATGTTAAGGGCGGCCTATGAAACGCTCAGTCCCCTGGCCACTGGCCTCTCGCTCATTCTCTGACAAGCATCGTCCATCTTAGTGCAGGCCGGCTCTTCTCACGTGGGCCGGTGCACTTAATAAGCCCGGAGAGGGTCCAGACATCTTTCATTAAGATTCAGGATCAGCACGGTGCAGTGGAACTTGCCGAGGGGAAAGATGTGCGTCGAGAGCCGTGCTAACTGACTGGCGTGGCCAAAAGAGGCTAAGCTTCCCTGGAAGAGGCTGCGCTAAAAAGGCTACGTTTAGCTAAACAGGCTGAGCCAAGAATGCTAAGCTAAAAGGCTAAGCTTAGCTAAAAAGGCTGAGCTAAAAAATGGCTAAGTTTGGACAAATGGCATGTGCTCCACGAGGGCCCTGTTAGCTGTTAGCTTTGCTGTGCTTTGGCCATGTGAACACGGATAGGGCTCCTTCGCCCCGCCCTGGCTTGCCCGGAGTCCTGCCCTTCATCACTGATTGATGTGACCCCGCAGAATTAGTAAGTGGGTCTTTCGTTTTCCCCAGCGTGTAATAAAGACGCCGAATGAATCCATGCTGATGATGGCGGTGCTGTATTTCACACACAAGCTGCTGATTGATAGTGAGCTCAGACCAGATGCCTTTCTGCACTGACGGTTGAGTGAAATGAGGGGCCCCTCGAGCCCCTCCCTGATACTGCTTCTAAGGGCGTGTGCTGACTGTGATATACTTTAAGGACAGCGCAGGCCCACACGGAGCCCACACATCTTCCACATATGCTAATGATTTACAGCAAAGCCCTCAGTACCACTGGACCGTGTTACACGTGACATACAGCCTTCTCCTGCTATATCACTGCTGACTGAACATATGTTTCAGACACAGGCTTTGGTTCAGACATCAGGCTTCCTGAAAAAAATTCACTACCACAGCAAGACAGACCGCGTCACCCCAGATTATGGGATGGATTTGGAGAACATCTGGATTGATTCAAGATGTCCATCATCCATGTTATGGGATGAATCTCCATAGGAAATCCATAACCTGTATTATCACAGGCCAGGCCCATGATGTCTTTCTCACACACACACACACACACACACACACACCGCCCACCACACACAGGTTTGTAATTATACCTTTGTGGGGACTCTTTCATTTCTACGGGCAAAACTTTAACAATGACAACAATGACAACCTTAACCCCTACCCAGCCCTAACCTCAACCATAAGTAACCAAAGAAAATACAAGAGTTTTGGCATTTTTACTTTTTTGATTGCAGCCACAGATCCTTGCGGGGACCCAAAATCTGGGCCACACAGCATCAAGATTTCAGGTCAAAATAACATAATCCACACACACAAACACAGATGTTCCTAAGCACCGGCAGCTGTTCTGAAATCTGGTCAGCTTGGTGGCACAGGGGTCCTTTCCAGAGGCTCGGTTGGGTCGTCCTCAGCAAGCCCACCACTGTCACTTACCGTCACATGATCTGCCTGAGATGGGTTTGTTTATTTCCTTAGTGAGAGAAACACCAAGGGCATGTTTGTCACCTTCTTTCGTTTGCCCCTGTGATCACCTCGCGTTGTAGGAACGGCCATCTGGTGTCAGCAAATCTGGCCCAGAAGGACACTATGCATTATGCATTATGTAAATATGAGCTTCCTCGCTTCCATGTGTGATTTCAGCAAGATTTCCTGTACTGGTCCAAACCACCAATGATGATTAGTGTTGGTAAGCTGTTATAAGCATAGTTAAATGCGATATCTTTGTTCTCTTTTTAAGATGAGGGCAAATTAAGCTAGATGACAGCAGCACAATTTTATCGAGAAATGTGCTAGGTTTTCCTACCATAGCAGAGAAGGGAAGCGCATCACTCAGATCATGTGACCTGCATAGTTAGTCACAGATCATGTGACCTGCATGCGAGGATAGCCCATCACACTGATCATGTGACCAGAAGACCATAGCTCTTCACGCAGATTATAAAACTGTTTCACTTACATTACTTTTGGGGTCAGGAGTAAATCTCAAATGCTTCATCAAAGCCATCTCAACTGAACTTTGCCTGTAATCACCTTTATTTCTCATTCACATCTTGACTTATCTGCAGAAGAATCTTTATTCAATACTATTAATTCAAAGTAAATCCCATACTAAATACTTCTTCAGAAGGATGGACAGATGTATATCAGTCTTTAAGCACTCTGAAAAATTATTCCACGTTCATAAATGGTGAAGCAGCTTGGATATAAATAATTGATGCAGAGTTAATTGATGCAGAGTGGAGGTCATTCTGTTTGACTTCTGCTTCCCTGTCTATCCCGGTAGCTGCCTAAAAGGTTTCAGCAACACCAAAAGGCTAATAGTGCTCTTTGTGTCTCATGCTCTTGCGTGGTGCATTAACACTGATGCTGTTTGATAACCAGCCTCCTGCCTCTTACGCTTTGTTATTAGCTTAATCGCGTTGGCCTTCCAACGTGCGACGCAGCAGCGTTGCACTGAGTGAACATTCAGAGGGTCCCAGCCCTGCAAAGATATGAAGTGGTCCAGACATTTGACTTGTATAATTCAGGGTAAGGCTGACCATTGTCATGAGAAAAGGGCTGTATTATAATTAGAATTAATCAATAAGATCATAAGAAATATAAATATATAAGAAATATCAATGATATCATAAATTGTTTTTGAATAAGAACTTATTTTAGGGTTTCAGGTATTTAGTGATATTGTTTTCTCAATTTCTGATTCATTTACTGACACAGGTTCCAGTGTTATACTTTTTCAATGATCTTTTTTGGGGTTTTTTTTGTGTTACACTTGATATATTTTACCAATAAGGTCAGTACCTGGTGAGGAAAGATTCAAATACGCTGCATCCTTTTTCTTCCCTGTTTGGAAAGGTGCCTGAACATAATGTGTAATATGCTGCTTGTGTATTGTCACATAAGGTACATTATCCTCCAGCCAGCCGGGGGGCTCAGTCTCCCCCCTGCATGAATGACAGAGGGCTCCGTGACCTTAGGCCGCGTTGCACTTTGTGCCACTGAGCTGTTTTCCAGCAGCACAAACAGGACTGCCGGCTCTGCCTTAAACATGTGAGTTAAGACACAAGCAGTGGGATCAAGGACTGATTTCCATGAGAGGAATTTTATTAATAAGTGGAAGTTGAAGCAGGGATTGCAATGGCCCTTCTCCTTTTGCACTGTAAAGCTGTACAGTCTGATAACAGATCAGCTGCAGTTGTTCTTTGAGGGAAAATTAGGTAATATGGGTGAGATTAAAAGGAAAAATTAAAGTTGAAATGGTGCCATGCGCTTCAGTCTGATGTCACCAAGCTCACTGGATGGGGGGCTGGGAATGGGACAGGCTATCAGTACAATATGAACAATAACAAGCAGATTCTTCAAAAATGTCTCCCCCCATGCAGGATAGATATTGGCATGTAGTGGCTGTCTTCCTTCCCAGCATCCCCCGGAGCATACGGTGTATGCGTTTCTTCCCAGCATTCCCTGGGGCATCCAGATGCTGTCTTCCTTCCCAGAATGCTTCCTGGCCCAACAACCTAAATCCTTCAATAGGTTTACTTTATTTCAAATAATTCCTCTGCTTCATGTACTTCATATTTACTTATATTATAACAAAAATAGGAATATAAATCCTCAACATGTTTTGATCCCAAGTTTTTAAGTTCTGCTTGTGACATTTTCCTTTATTAGATTTCCGCATCACATAGCTATGGTATGATGGCACCATATGATCCTCTATTACCATGGAAATGCACGTTTCCTGACACCCCTCCTTTTATTTCTACCTCCCGTGTAACAGCTTCCTTTTCAACAGCGGTGTCTCCTGTACATCCAGAAATTTGTGAAAACATCATCTGCAGACACGTACCTCTCTTCAGCGTACATGCTAACGATATTCTGAAGCACATTCCTTATTCTTCTATTATCCAGCTTTATAAGGGTTTTAAAGGTGCTCTTGAATAAAATGCCAGCTTGTTGCAGCTCTCCACCTGCCGCTGCACTGGCAGTCTGAATCAGCCAGTCTTTATGCGTAACAGTGGGCGGTGCGCACCGTGAGGGTGAAAGCAGTGTTTACACTCTGGGGCATGCAGCGAAAGGTGATTTTAGTCAATTGTAACACAAAGCAAAATCTACATTCATTAGGAATGGAGTTCTGCCCCCTCCCTCCCCCGCCCATAACACGACTTTTCCAAGAACATATGAGCTATTTTTATCCTGCGGTTTAATCCTGTCTCATTAGGAATTCTGCACCTCAGATGAAGCAGAGAGGAGACGTCGGACATCGAGGTTTTCTGCGCCTACTTAGGTTCATTTTTTAGGATGAGGAATTCTGTCCCGGGGGTCTTCATTACGTTCTGGGGGAGGTTTCCGGTTATTGAGATAGTCGGGCAAACTTTTTGCGCACATTTCACATGATTAAAGCCTTTGTCTTCTTTGAAGTCCAGACTGCGATTTTTCACTCGATCGCTAGTGGGGGTCTTTTTCTTTAGGATAAAAATGACCTGAAATGCCGAATATCCTTCCACTCGACTCACCGATGGATCATCCTGTCGGCACAGAAGAGCTTTCTTCACATCTCAGAAGATTTTATTCATTATCAGTGTGTAAATCCAACAAAACGTCTTCGCATATATACTTCAGTGACTATTATCATGCTCAGAGACACGTGATCTATAAGTGCAAAACACCTTTAAAATTCTTTACCCCATATTGTTTTGTAATATAATTTTAGGGAGATTATGAGAATATAAGGTATCTTTGGAAGTGTAGCTCCATTTGTCTTCTGCTCTTATTGTTTGACAGCTCCATCGTGGTTGGTGTTCCACGTCATCACCTCTTCTCACCGTTGTATAGACTGAATATATACATAACAAACTGCAGCTATGTCCCTTTATCAGAAACACTATCACAGCACAACACATTGTTTTCTAAATCGTTTTGTCTGTTTTAGCATATTGCCTGTCCATTCTTTCCCCTAACAAACCATGCGCTTGATGCAGAAGACCGCTACAGAGGCACATTGCCATCTAGTGGCCTCGTATGTCACTGCTAGTTGCTTGCGGACTTAATCTGGTATTCAGTATGTTGATGATGCCATTGTTTTCTGCCAGTGGCACAATGGGAGATGGGAGACGCTGATATCACCAATGTGAGGACCTTCCTTGGGAACTGACTGCATATCGTCACTCATACTGAGCATCTTTTCTTCTGACCATGAACTCCAGATAAAACTGTGTAATGTTTATTTTATGCTTCTCTTTCTCTAGGTTTTGCAGTGTACATATATGTTCATTCAACTGAATTTAAGTAGCCTTCCTTGGGTGGAGGTCGATGAAAGTTCAACTTAAGTTAAAAAGTTGCATCGCATCACCAGCAGCAGGGGAAGAGTCCTTTATGGATCTTTAGTAAAAAGGATTGTTATTCTATCCATCTGATCATTTCTGTGACATTCTCCACCAATCCCATTTCACCAAGCCCGTTTCACCAAGCTCATTTCACAAACATTTTATTGGTCTAAAGTGCACTTCATCTCACTAATGAAACAACTGATTTAAAAAAAAAAGATTTTTATTCTCTAACCATTTGCTACAAAACATAATTTTAAAAGACAGAACCACATATAACTAATCAGTGTGTTAATCCTGCCCTACACACTGGGATATAGCAAATAATGTGACTGTAATACTTTAATTCCTCTCATTAGATTGAATCATGACATGCATTTACGAGAGCAGCTCATAATCTCAAACAGGAGCGATTTAGTATCTAACAGCACTATCAAAAGGGGAGATTTAGTATGAGAAATTTACATTTCATGTATTTGGAAGATGCTTTTATCCAAAGCAACATTTTTTTTTTTTTGAGAAAACTGGGTCCAGTCCCAGTTGAGGATTAAAGGCTGGTCTGCTTTACCCACCCTAGAACTTGAACCTACAACCCAGGTACAGGTGCAGCAGTCTAACCCACTGAGCTACACACCATCCCAGCACTGTTAAGGTAACAAAACATGACATCACCATCAAACAGCACATTTTCCAACAATAAATGCCATCGACAGCATCCAGTCTTCCTTTAATACTTTAAATGGGTTCAGGTTACGGTTTGGGTTTAAAGGTTCGAGGTTTAGAGGTTATCACTAATAACCCCAAATTGAGCTCAGACATGAAGCAGAGAGCCACACATCTGGGAGGGGGGGTTCCCCTCAGTTCAGCAACCCCCATGATTTTCAGACACAGTCCTTGGCACTGCAGTTATACAGAAACCACCCATAATTCTACACCCGGTCAGGTTTTCCAATCAAACCTGCCGCCAGCACTCTGAACTGATCGAAGCAAAATGTCACTTTTATGCCCTGTAGACCAGACTTTAATTATTCATCAATTAAGGCTGTTTTTCCCCCCCTAAACTGATTTTTCTTTCAGTTTGCAGCGATGTGTGGTTCCCCTGCTGTTAACCAGCCCAGTGTCATTAGTTTCTGGGCATGCAATTAAGCTCGATGCATAATTCATCAACTCCAACTCCGTAGATGTTGCTATGAGCTCTTGAGGCTTGGGTAGAAAATTAATTCTGAGAAATTAAGTTTTTCGTGGGAATAAACAGATGCCACTGGACTCTAAGGAAAAGAAACTTCTTTTTTTTCATTGTGGTCTTGGAGCCATGATGTACATCTGTGCAGCATGTTAAAAGTCCTTCAGGCAGGCAGGGAGTATGGCGTTTTTTTTACAAGATCTTTGGGAAAAAGGCAAATGATGTAAAAAGATCATTTATCTATTTTCTGGTAGGTGGGTTAAAACGCTAAAAATCATTAGTAGAAGAAGCTAGCGAAATTTAAATTTTAATTGCACATTCTTTTTTTGTTATATTGATGTATCGCTATTGAAGAGGACTCTGGTGACAGAATCGCCTTCTATAGCTGTTAGAAATAACTTGCTGTGCACCTAAAACTGTTCCAACACTGCCACCTGGCGGAGCACACACGTCACAACGTGTAAAAGATGCGGCGCAGAATGAAAAGGCTATTTAACGAACAAGTCCACCCAAAGGTTGCGATATGTCCGCATTATCTTACACACCTAAGATATACAATACTGCACGTCCACTCGTAGTAAAGCAGCTGGAGGACCAGAGCAGAGGTTTAGCTTCACACCATGAGAGTAGAGACACTTCACGTACAACGTCGCAACAATGTGACCACACGGTATCTGCAAGTCCGCCAGTAGCATGTGACTTTGTGTGTCTATCCAAGGTGGAGCACATGATACCAGGGACAGGCTCCAACCACCTCCACCACCGTGTCCCGGTTAAGCAGAAGATACTTCATAGCCCGATCTCTTGACCCAAGTGGACCAGCTCCTTGTGCATTGATGTGATCCATCTTGTGTGGTTATGGGTTGATGTTGATCACTTTTTATCTGTACAGATAACAATGCAACATTTTCTAAACAGTGGGGTTCTGTTCTGCAGCCTGTTATTAAGGTCCAACCATTCGGGGTCAAAATGGTCCCACCCCCTTACTATGGAATCTTCTTTTGTTGGATCATATCAAAATAGAACCATATTTCATGTCCAATACAGTCACCGCAAGATCAGTTATATATTTTACACACCTTAACAGATGGCATTTGCAGAAATCCTACTGTAACCATCTGCTCAGGTTTCTTCATTTAAATCATGAATTAAACCATTCACTGTCCTCACTTACACCTCCCACAACAATTATTTTATAATCTGCTTGCGATGCATCATTGTATGAGACTGACGACCCAATTTAATGATGTGGCTATTAGCACTGATGATCAGATAGGCGTCTCTCAGTCTTTCATGTTGGGCTTATATGATTTCACAGGCACGTTTCCAGTTGTTTAAGCAGCTTTAGGCAGGGACAATATTCTTTCCATAAAAGCACCTTTAAAATGATCACTAGTAATTAACACTTTTCATGACAGTGTATTGGAATGTGTTGACACAATCAAAACTAACAAAAAACAATACAGGGTAGTGGTTTTTGATTGCTAACAATAGGGTATGGCAAGGTCATTGACTTTTTCCTTAGATGCCCTAGTGGTACCTTTGAGAATGACACCCATTTTTATGTCTGGGTTAGGGCTCATGCTAACGCTAACGTGAAAACACGTGATCCATGTGGCCTATTTTAAATTCATTATAATAAAACTTGAAAAGTACTTATAAAATCAAACAGGAAGCTTGTAAAAATGGATTACTAAATGTCTTTCCTGATGTACTTAACTGTACCCCTGGAAGGACAGAATGATTATAGTAACCTAATAAAAAAAGACTGCAGTAAATTGCTTTATTCACAATCTATCCATATGAGTTAACACGTTTTTAAAGCACAACTGAGATACACCAGTAAGCTGTTACTTTAATTCCCATCTCATGAGATACATAATTTGGCGTATGTTCTCAGAAACACAACTCTTCAGGTACATCTGCAAAATTGGCCACCAGGGGGAACAAAACCTGCCCTTCTTCAGATTCCAAAAAGTAACAGTCTCAGGCTATTGGATAAAGAGAACCAGAGCTGTAACTTAAACAGGAGCAGGTTTGCTCTTGTCCTAACTCCAGAAGCACTGGTCTACGAAAATCACACAATGATGCAGGAGAAGAAGAAGAATCTCAGGTCTCTTCCTCCTTCAGCGGCTCCACAGAATTGTAGTGTTCCCCAAGACCATAGGCGTGCCGCATGTAGCTGAAACGCAACCCAACACGCATTGGGTCAGTCTCCCAGAACTGTCACAAAATCAACGATCAGCCCAGAGGGTTCAGTCAGGTGTGATGTGTGGATGACAGATAACCGCAAACATGGCCTAGTCACGCACTAAAATGAAACACCCTCCAAACCAAAAAATGCAACAGTAATCTTAGGCATTGGGCCTTCCTGCTAAAAATTGCCAGAGATGGTAGATAGATTTCCACAAACTTACACCAGAGTGATTGGTGGTTCGCGGTACTCTTCGCCTATCACAATCGTAGGAGACTCTGCTTGAATAACCTCAATGGGGATCTGGAGGACTTGAGTCAGAGCTCGTAGCTGTCATGACACAAGCAAAGTCTGTTAGTGTACATCTACTATTATAGGTCATACATTTTACACACATCAGCAAAAAATATAAATTAAGCTTTATTAAACAAGGGATAAAAATATAAATTGAAAGCTGGGACTTTAAATGTAACAAATGCTTTGCGTCATGTCTGAAATTGCTGGACAGACACAGCTGTTGGTGTTCTGATGGCGGGGGGACATCTGTCAGGAATTGTGGTCACAGATGGCTCATGCACAGGGAAGCGGCAATGACAGCGTCTTTCCAAGCCATTCAGCAGACACTGCTTGAAAGTGTAAGGCCCAGTAGGTAAGCAACTACGTCACGGGGTTTCATCATGTTACAGAGCTTAAAGCTTTTATAAAACCTTAATAACACTAAACATTTAAGCTGGATAAATACTGTTAAACAAGGAGAAGCGTAGCCACGTGCCACAGGGCAGAAATCTGTGTTCTACAGTGTTTGTTTTTCAGTTTCTGGTGACTTGGTAATTGTTGTTAAACAGAAAAGGCATTCTGATCAATCCCATTGATCCTCTAGTGATGAATTTCTATCCTGGGATGACAACGTCCCCGTGTATAGGACACTGAACGGTTTGATGGTCTCCAGGTTTATAATGAAGGGAAACTCAGCAACGGTGCCTAAAACTACGTTTTTCACGAAACAATAGAATTTTAAATGGAGGAACAGTGTTGATTCACTTCATCAGATCCAAGGACACTGGAGCTGTTTTGGCAGCCAGGAGTGACCCAAACCCACAAAAAGCTTTTGTGTTCTCTGTATTTTGGTAGCTAGCTGTGAAAAAAAAACCACTGAAAGGCTGTGATCTGTTAAATTCGAGCAGAATGTGCACAACACCAATAGCTTTCCTGCTTGAGCAGACCAACTCCGCCTAGTCATTCCTCCCTCTAGGCTAAAAAGCAGAGGTGATCGGGCCTTTGCAGTGATGGCACCTAA
>JABFEB020000045.1:4392197-4413991 GCA_019775895.2 Stomatorhinus ivindoensis | reverse complement strand
GCTAGATCCCCCCCCCCCCCCCCTTCACTCTTGCCAGAACGGCCAGTGACGTTGGTGAATTGGGAACTTGCCATGCCTGGGGTACAGTCCACAGGGGGGCCGTCTGTTGTCATGACAGTCACTTGAAGAGGGTTCCAGCGCAAACATCAGTTGGAAGCGCAAGCCATCGAGAGCATTAACAAACAGCACTGGTTTTTAGGACAATAAAGAGACTCTCTCTCAAGCTGAACTGAGGTCAAAGGAAAATGGGAGAGAAGCCTCTGGTAAATCAATATGCTACAGACCCTCTTAGATTAATATTAATACCACTATTGCTAATAATAAACAACTGGGTGTAAATCCTTCTATTTTAACATCTTGTGAACAGTGAGGTCGTTCTTAGTGTTCTGAAAGCCATGACGCAACCTTGCATGGAAATCAATGCTAAAGAATAGAAACTGTTCTAAAAAGCTAAAGTCAGGTCAGACTAAGATATTTAGCTTCTTTAGAAAGCTTGTAAGCGTATGAAATACGCTGGTGCTGAAAAGGACTTTTCATAATGAAACATAGTCAACAGACAAAGAAAGAATTAAACGTAGATAAAGAAAGATCAAGGCAAGTATCTACAGATGTCCATGTGCTCTTTGAGTTCTTCTGGTTGACCTTTTGCAAGCACAATCCCAATGCAAAACCACCCACATAAGACACAGACAGTCCCAATTTACACCAATCAATGCCCATTTACTGTTACTAAAGAGCACTAATCTTCCCTTAAATGGCAAAGACTAAAATAACCCAGAGAATCAATTTATAATATATTCTGGCACACAGATGTCAAATAACAAATATGTTTTCAGCCCTTAATTTAAAAGATTAACACAGTAATATAAGTAATGGATTATTAAAATGGGTTTTAAGAACGTTACTGTCCCACACCAACATATGTTGCAAAAATTTAGTAATGTGTAAATATCTACAGCTTGCTCATGTGGATAAGGACATAATCTTGAAAAAACTACAGGTTAAAGTCATATGAAATTCTTTGCAGTTTTACTCAAGATAATTAACCTGAATTATAGTAAAATATAAAGGTAATTAACAAACATTTTTGGATAAAAGACTAATAAAAATCTTTAGTTCAATAGTCCTATATGTTTTCCCTCATTCCTGCTAATTCCATACATTTCCATAAGTCACTGAAAAGTACAGTGTAATTACAACTGCAAACAAATGAATATTGAATATCATTACTCCTGCTCACCCCCCACGCAAAAAGCGATAACAGGGACCCATCGTTTTACGGGGGCATGAGTCTAGAGACGTTACTTACTCAGTGTTGTGAGTGTCAATTGTGTGGAAGAGCTCCTTCAGGTCGTCTCCGGTGAGAACGCCATCTGAGAAGTATGCTTTGAACTCATCAAAAGACAGCTTGCCGTCATCTGCAGATGACATAAGGGGTTAACAGCATCGCTAATTAAAGGGAATAAGGGAAATACTTCCCTTAGAGACCCCTGATTTAGTCCATCCTGCCTCCATCCCATGGTTATCACTTAAATAATCAGATCAGCATTCGTGATACAGGCAAGAAACACCTAGCAGAGCTTGTTCATGTGTGGTGGTGTAGCTCCTGCGGGCCGATCCCTGATCTCCTGTGTAATCCTCACGGGTTCTTACAGACACCACATCCATAAGTTAAGGTGAGTCACACATGAACATACCTGAGATTCAAACAGGGATCAAAGGAGATTTTTTACAAATACCTGTGAGGGGTCTCCTCCCAAAAATCTTGTGCTGACGTTCATATTTATTATTAAAATCCACACCAAATATGTAATGGATTGTATAGGAAAGTCAGACAGAGGATTCTCACTGTGGACTCCATAACACTTTACTTGAAGCTCCCATCTATAATGCATTATAACGGTTGGTATAAGAGTTAATAAAGATAACAGCATCTTCCAATGACTATAATCATATTGACTATAATCATCTATAATGCACTGTAGACAACTTCATAATGCATTATAATGGTTGGTATAAGAATTAAGGATGCTTTGTACTGTATTATGACTGTATCTATAGTGCGTATAGGTGAGGGAATATAAGAACATAAGAAATTTACAAACAAGAGGAGGTCATTTGGCCCATCAAGCTCGTTTGGGGAGAACTTAACTAATAGCTCAGAGTTGTTAACATCTTATCTAGCTCTGATTTAAAGGAACCCAGGGTTTTAGCTTGCACTACACTAACAGGAAGACTATTCCACACTCTGACTACACGCCGTGTAAAGAAGTGTTTTCTCAGATTCAGTTTAAAATGTTCTCCTGCCAATTCCCACCTATGGCCACAAGTTCTAGTATTTAAATTAATATTAAAGTAGCCATTTGGCTGAACAGCATCCAGACCTGTTAGAATCTTATATACCTGGATCTTGTCCCCCTTTAGTCATCTTTGCTCGAGGCTGAACAGATTCAGCTGAGCTAATCTCTCCTCATAAGACATTCCTCTAAGACCAGGAATCACCAGCTTCATAAAGCATTCATAAAGCATAATAAACATGGCAGTAATATGTTATGCCTTTTTATAATTATTTATAGCCACGTTTATAATGCTTAATGAATGCATTATAATGTGTTATGAATGTGTTCATAGATTCTTATAGACACAATATTGATAGAAAGTGTTACCAATTCCTATTATAATGTGGAATTCTGCTTTTGTAATCTGACCCAAGTTGGCATATTGCAATAATTTTACTGTTTGACTTATAATATAGAAATAAATATTTGTCTAATATGGACCAAGGAACTTCCAGATCCTCACTCAGTATGATTTCATGTGGATATGTTGGTGAGCTTCTGGTAATGAGCCTGTTGCTTTTGGGCATAAATGCATTCTGAAGAGTGATATCCCTGTACGGGTCTCGAGTCCCTCCACTGTTGCTGAGTGAATCACATGTCTTTTGTGTCACTGTATGTGATGATTTATTTGGAGTTCAGTGGAAAATTGATGATTTAGGCTATGACTGGCATCCCGTCTAAGGAGAACCATTGTCACATCTCCTATGCCACCTTCTCAGGAACTCTATAGCCCTGACCAGGAGAAGTAAATGGGTGGATAGATGCATGGATGGATGGATGGATTAATGGATGGATGGATGAAACAGACAAACAAAGGACACAGAGCCACAAAAAGCTTATTCAACATTGTGTTTTGCATTTCACTGACAGCTCCAGTTTAAAAAACTGTCTCAATTCCAACAGTGGGGAACGTCATGAAAGATGTGGCTATCCCCTCCGGACTCTTCCGTTTGTGTCCAAGGAAGCTACAGGGCAAACTGGCATGAGGCTTGTCCAAGATTTCCATAACAAATGAGTAAATGTGCGTGTTAATTGACAATCCACATTAATTAAGAAGCTGACAATGAGCTCCGAGCCATTCTGAGTGATATAATGAATACATTTCACTTAAGAGCGCATGGTGGATACAGAACAATATTATAAACCCGACATCAAAATGCTCACCATTTTTATCTGCCCTTCGTAAAATCTGAAATGAGAACACAGAAAGAGACCAAATATCTGGTTATACTCAATTGGTGCAAATATACCGCTATCAGTTTCACCGTGATTATTATTCTATGAGAAGCGCCATTATTGTAATCATACTCTGAAATGCATGCACTTCATGTAGTATGGAATATCAGGAATGTCCCTAGCAGTTACTGTACCCCTGCGCAGAATGCATTCACTAGTGATCTCTGCAAAACGTGTCATTTCTGTACTGTGACAAGCACTGTTCATGTTCAGCTATCCTTCAAGGGCTAACCTGTTTAAGATCAGAAACCAAATCCTTTGATAGATACAAAGGGACACATATTTCCAAATATCTTCACGGCACTTGGGATGTGACCAGGAACCCTGCGGAAAAGCTACCGCATTTAATGATAATTAAACAACATGCTGGTTGTTTATTTACGAATTCAAAAATCCTAGTTATTAATTAATATTCTTACTAAAACTGTAAAAATAAGATCGCATTTTTTCCCAACAGTTAAAAAAACCGTCAATACGTATCGCAATCTGTTTCCCGTACTTACGCTATAATTATTATGTACAGTATATGCAATTTTACTTTCATATAGGCCTAGTCTAAATACCTGACATATTCATACAATAATTCTGTGGCGACAATCGATATTTAAACAATATGTGTTTGGAATTGTGTTCCTGTTGAATATAAATCTCATGTGAACTATTACAGCATCATTTCTAATGTTCAGAAGTTGCTAAAATGGGCATGGATTTCTTAAAGGATCTTACACCTGTCTTATGTGATGAGTGATTTTTAGCATTTCACAAATTCAAAAATCATATGTCAACCGAATCATTTGTCATTTTACTTACATCCAGAAATATTGACATTCCCTTCTTCAGCTCAGACGTCGCTTTGGCTTCGTGCTCAAGAGACCGCGTTTCTTCAGAGCTATCCATTTTTGCCAGTGATGTTTGCCGCCGTTAACAAATTAATGCCAGTGGAATTTATCCGTAAATTCAATGTATTGAGACTATAAGAGATTAAGCAAAACACTATAAGAGCCGGGTGGCGGAAAGCGTCTCTGTCAGTAGAGTCGGTCGGGGAAAGCGCGCCGCCTGCGTTCGCAGCCCGGCAGGACGGTAGAATTGCGCTCCGGCGGGGCTGAAAACACTCCGCTACAGCAGTTAATTAGGCCATCATCTCTAAGTAGCCGTGTCTGCGTGAGCAGACGTGAATATTCCGAAAATACTTAGAACACAATGCTTGAAAACACCGTGGTTGTGAAATCGCAATCGATCGCAGGGCGCACATTACACCAGCATGTGTTTACACTGAGGGAGGGAAAACAGAGTGTAAACACACGCAACAATTGAAGAACACAAGCAAACATAAGAAATATGAACAGCAAAGTAATGCATTTAGACAAATAATAATAATGAGTATTACAGTTGTTATTGGTGTTGTTGTTAGGGACAGTGTGTAGCTCAGCAGGCTAGAGCGTTGTGTCTGTGATCAGAAGGTTGCTAGTTCAACACCCCTTTATCATGGGCCACCTTAGGTCCAATAACTCGGGGTAATAACCCCAGTTATTTTAAACCTAGTCCCCAGTATTTTAGTCCCGATTCCAATCTTCCTTCAACAAAAATGCTGTGAAGCCCCAGGTAATCTTGACTTAGTCTCTGATCTTTTCAATAGCTAGAAATCCACCCCCCAGCCCCCCACCCCCAAAACAAGGAAAACCCAGGGGCACCAGAAAAACGGCCTGACCCTGCAATCGGATAGCTAACTTCACTCTCAACTGCATGTGCATGTCTCAAAGGAGAACAAGATGGAGAATGTAAAAAAGGGGCATTGCAATACAACGGCACTTGTGCAACTGGCAAATAAAGCTTTGTTGTTGTTGTTATTATTATTATTATTATTATTATTATTATTATTATTATTATTATTATTATTATTGTATTACTGCAAACTATAAATTAGCAAAAATGTTTAGAAATCACTTAGGAAGATCTGCATTTTATTCAACATTTATTTGACTTTATTTATTTATTTATTTAATATTTATTTATCTATTTATTATTTACTTATCATATATTTATCATCATAAAGCATGCAAACAATAATTTCTAATTCATTATACAATGATAATAGAATATATTTAACAACTGCTCCGCCTAGTGGAAGAGCAGAATAGGAAATTATGGATTCACATGAAGAGAAACTGGAGGGGAGGGGGGGGGGATTTACATCCGAGGGCTTCATCGTCCAGTAACGCATAATCCTTATAGTTAACATATACGGAGGTCCTGTAATTTGTGAAACACAATCAGTCCGTATGTGTATTTTTTTCACCCCATCACTTTTCGAGATTCTTCAAAAAAAAAGCGAGAACAACTCATTTCAGTTCTAAGTTCCAAATATTTGTTAATATTTTAATTAAATATGCTCAAAATAAATATATAAATATGTGCCTGTTCATTATATAAAAATAGAATAATGTTATAAGCCTGAGATTCGTACCTTTCAGTTACTTGTTTTTGCGTTTGTCAGGAGTGGGGTGTGATAGGCAGTGCAAATATGATTTTTTTCCTTTGATTGGTTTATGTTGATTATGTGATTTACGTGATTATGTGTTTATGTGACTTACCTGCTGTCGCGTGCTGTCTTTTTGTGTTTTTGTTGTATTTCTGAAATCTGTAATTCATGACGTGTGAGTTTACTGTGTGAGGGGCGCGGAAAGAGCTAGGTTTTTTGGGGGGTGGGGGTTGTTCCGTCTTTGACGGGGAGGAACGCAGTGAGAACGGATCGGATTGATCGGAATTGATGGAAGGCGATCTGTAACTGCACTGGACGTGGACTATCGATGTTTTTTTTTGGTAACGGGCAGTAGTGTGGGTTTTTTTGTATCAGTTTTGCTTGCCTGCTCGTTTGGTTGCTGTGAGTTTGCAAGATTGAATCCATGTATTTTGTTGTTTTTCTTGCAAATTTGATGCAATTATTGACATGAACATTAAGTTATTGACACGGATCTAAACTCACTTTAATTATATATACTTTGTCAACACGAATAACACGCTGTCCCTGATGGGTATTATTATTGTGAGTGGAGAATTTCTTCAATGGTCTCTCCTGAAACTACGACATAGGGAGCTGGGACTCTTTGTCTAGAAATAGTTGTAGGCTGTTATCTGAATACTGTAATCAACTTGCTAGGAGCTCAGCCCTGGGTGTGCATTTATTTTTTATCTGTGCCTTGCAATTCTATCTTTGTTCAAGGACATTTAGAAAATTCAATAATACAAATAAAAAAGTGCATGCATTAAAATACTAAAATTTATTAGGTTTAAAACATAAACCGGGACATTTAGTACTGACTAAGCTGGAATATAAAAACTTAGCTCGATATAACAAACCCCTTACAGTCATTTTTATGGGATGCTAACATGGCAAATAAATTATTTATGTACAGAACACACACAAAAGCAGTATTGACTCATCTATGTAGTGGTACTGCACTGCAGTGTAATGGATGACACCGGCAAAATGGAGAAGTTGGATTACACCGAATGACGAAAACATTACACCTAATGACGCAACTTCTACTTAAACATATATACCATATGGACAAAAGTACTGGGACACCTGGCCATTATACCACAGGAACGTTTATGACATTGCATTCTAAATGCATGGGCATCAGCTTGGAGTTGGTTCCCCCTTTGCAGCTAGAACAGCTGCCACTCTTCAGGGAAGGCTTTCCACAGGACTTTGGAGTCTGTCGATTGGAATTTCAAAAGTTATAAGCATAGAATTCTCCAAAATATGTCTGTGTACATATTCTAGAATTGTTATGCATTTTTAGATACTTCCAATTTTATGGGAACAGTTTGGGGAAGGTGGCCCCTGTCTGTCCCAGCATGACTGTGCCCCA
The DNA here is from genome assembly GCA_019775895.2 of Stomatorhinus ivindoensis. Lineage (NCBI taxonomy): Eukaryota > Metazoa > Chordata > Actinopteri > Osteoglossiformes > Mormyridae > Stomatorhinus > Stomatorhinus ivindoensis. Next base: position 4,406,541 of record JABFEB020000045.1, on the reverse strand, counting down.
GTGCACAAAGCAAGGTCCATAAAGACATGGTTGGGTGAGTATGGTGTGGGAGATCTCGACTGGTCCACACAGAGCCCTGACCTCAATCCCAACAAACACCTTTAGGATGAATTAGAGCAGAGACTGTGAGCCAGGCCATCACATCCAACATCAGTGTCTGACCTCATAAATGCTCTTCTGCACGAATGGGCACAAATTCCCAAAGACAGATTCCATATTCTTGTGGAAGGCTTTCCCAGAAGAGTGGCAGCTATTATACCACCAAACTAGGGAAAACCCCATACTGATGCCTATGGATTTATTAGAATGGGATGCCATAAACGTTCCTGTAGGTGTAATGGCCAGGTATCTCAATGCTTTTTTGTATTTTATATGTTTATTTAAAGAGGAAATGGTGAAATCAAAGTGCAGACCATTACACTGAAAGACAATTTAGCAGTTTGGCATTTTATTTTCCCAAAAGTTATTCAAAACATTAGAAACTGTAGTTTAATTTCATGTTTTCTATGCATATGGAATCTTTGTAAATATAAATTAAAGAGGACACAAAAATGGGAGCATCTCATATGAAATAAAATCATATGGAAATATTTATTCCTGGGCTCTTGCACTACCTCCAATTTCAGCCAACTTTGCACGCCATTTACGATAATTAATTAATGTTTGTCAGTACGTCATATCTTGTCTCTTAAACTGTCCTCTTCTCAGCTCGGCAACCGCTTATTTCACTGCACATTGTACAGCTGTGAATATAACACATAGAACTTTGAAACCTGAAATCAGTAACCGAAGACGGCTCGGAACAGCCTTTTCGGAAATAGCAGACAGTGGTTCCAAAGCGCCGAACTATCACCATTGCGTGAGTCATTAACTAAATAAAGTATATACATCACGCACGTGTTTTCTTATCAGGACAATAACGCCAACTACAATGGTAATACGAGAGTGATCATGGTGCCGGATCACCCACCATAAAGATACAAAAGGATCACGTGACATAAAAGGACCCAGGCGACAGGCAATCTGAGACAAGAAGGAAACAAACAACACGCCGGGGATGCGGATTACGTAACCGCGCTCCAGTCTACGTCGCTGTCCGTGTCGCGATAGCCGGTGTCACGTGGTCGGGCGAGGGTGATTGTGGGAAAACAAACAGTGCAGTGAGCTACGTCTCCAGTGTTTGTGGAAGCGGCCGGAGGTGGTGACGGCTTTGGTTGGCGAAGAAGCGGCTTGTACGACGGGGAGGAGCAGCTGCAGCCCGCCAGCCAGAAAAACTCAAGTGTTATAATGTGCGCGGGAGTCCGAAGGAGACGTACGGGGCACTGCCGTTTTCACACGGACGGTAGTTCGACGGGCGACTCGTAAAAGTTGGACTCTGTCCGGGCTGCCAGCGGGGCTGCGGTGAGCGGGTTAGCCGGCCCACTGACTGAGCAATCGGGGCCGCCCAGAGAGTCAGTATCGTGTAGAGAGCTAAACGACCAAGTGATCGAGGGCGCCCGGGGGTGAGTGCAGCGTAGCCGGGTCCCCAGGGGAATATGGCGTTTGTCACCCCGCAGCAGCGGCGAGCGGTAAACGGCGCGTCCCCGGAGCGGCCCGGTTCGGGACCGGTGTACGCCAGATAAAGACGGCACTTTTGGTGGAAGGGAGCTGCTGGCTGCCTTTACCGAACCGCGTCCGCTCGTGCGGGTCATTAAGACAAGCTTGGCGGCCGAAAGGCGCGTATGGAGCCGCTCTGCAGCGGGGATGTAGCAGGCACTGCTCGGAAAGTTTGTATCCTGCTTAAGCAGCATCAGTGACGGACGATTTAGCGCAGAGCCGGCACCTCTGCGCCCGGCGTGCGGCAGAAGGGGAAACATGTGGAACCCAGGATCTGCGGGCCTGCAGCTCCTAGGCAAGGTCCTGAAACATGTGGCGGGCAAAGGGCAGCTGCACCTGAGGAGCTGGCTGCAGAGGTCCGCCCAGGACTCCGCCGACTGCGACAAGATGGACATCCTGATATGCAGCGCGTTTGAGGAGAGGGTCGCCGGCGGCAAGCTGGACGCCGAACTGGACGGCGAAGTTGGCGTGGACGGCGGCGTCTCCTTCCTTGGAGACGCCCGGCACCCCTACTGCGTTTCCACCTGTTGCTTTAAGAGCGCTGTCTTGGTCTGTATCCTGACAGCCGTGTGCTTCTCCTCTGTGGCTCTGGTGCGCCAGTACCTGAAAGACCTGCTCATGTGGGTGGAGAGCTTGGACAGCCTGGTGGGTGCGCTACTCTTCATAGTGGGCCTGATCTTGGTGTCATTCCCCTGCGGCTGGGGCTACATCGTCCTCAACGTGGCGGCCGGATACCTGTACGGCTTTGTGCTCGGCATGGGGCTTATCATGGTCGGGGTGCTCATCGGGACCTTCATCGCTCATGTAGTCTGCAAGCGCTTATTAACAGACTGGGTTCTGACCCGGATAGGGAACAGCGAGCAGCTGAGTGCCGTCATACGGGTGGTGGAAGGGGGCAGTGGACTTAAAATTGTGGCCTTAGCGCGACTCACCCCAATACCGTTTGGACTACAAAATGCGGTATTTTCGGTAAGTTGCTGGCGCCAATACAGGCTGGGGTGGGCGATCACCCTAACCTGCCGGGCTGATCTGCGCTAAACACACCTTTCTCATCTCCCGCACTTTGTTTCAGTGCAGCCTGTGTTCACCAGAGTTGTTCTACGCTATAGGATGTCTTTGTCCGCCACCACACAGTTATGCTTGTGATATCCTACTCATTTATTAATGATAAACAGGCATATGTAACAAGGTGTTTAATTCTACATTATGCATGCAGCTTACAAAGGTCAGTGAGGCAGGAATTGTGAAAAATCCAGGATGTACTAAGCTTTCCAATTTTTGTTTGTTTTTTAAAACCATTATGTCGGCAACAGATTCACATGACTTTTGTCTTCTCTGTGTTTAGGCTATTTTCACACTTGTATGTATTAGAGTTGTAGGTATAAGTCATAATAAACCATCAAGGGTATAACTTTGGGTTCAGCATGGGGGGGATTGAGGTCTCCACCCACCCAGGGTTCAGGGGCAGCAAAAAAGAATTACATATAATTTGGCTGGTCTTGATTTTTCATGACCGGGGGGTTTACAACACCCCAAATTCCCCTCATAATTTCCACCTACGTGCATCATTACTTCAGTAGGAAGTGACAGACCTATGCCTTTGACTGGAAAGGATAATTTGATAGGGCACATGTTGAGTTGTGGTATGCGGCAGCATGCTGTAATCTGCGTGGCAGCATAAAGTAACGGTGTGTCCTGTTACCCTGGCCTTGGCGGGCTGTGCCCCGTCGCAGACGTTCTGCTGTTCCGGCAGCTTACATAACTGTCCTTCAGATGAAGCCTCTGCTGATCTGCAAAAAATGACATGGCTCTTATTTTAAAGATGTTCAGCTGAAAGCGTACATTGACTTTTAGGATGTTCCGCATTAGCACAGAAGGGAGTTTTCTCTGTGCCCCTTTAGTTTGTTGCTTTGATGTGCTTTGTAGCACTTTTTCATTGATTTATCTGACTTCTGAAAGGATGAAGCTGTTCAGTCAGAACCATTGTCTGGGTTTGGGCACCTGGAACAAAGACCTCAATCTGAAGGTGGCTACAGCTGCAGGCATTTTCTTAAAGTGTGTGGTGCTGGGCGTAGCCGTCATTTCTTAATCTGCCACCTTTCCGGGAGAATGGGAATTTTCTAGGGTACTTGGAGCTGAAGTGGGTGACGTTGCATTAATGAGGGTAATCTGAGGTGCGTGTACTGCAAAGGTGACATCTGTAATGATGCTGAAGTCAGTCAGCATTATATTACCTGTGACTTGCATTAAGTCGCGCGGTTTTCAACAACGTCATTTTGCTCTTTTATGAGTTGACGTGGTGGGAAAAACCACGACATAATTAACGCTGCATCCCTCCTCTCTGCGCCACCACATCTGAATCTCTTGCTCAGTCAGCTAGAACAGGCACTCCTGGGTTAGTTATGTCAGACGTTCAGTTTCTGTGTACCTGCACACTGTTTCCTGTAACATAATAGCAATAGTTACCTTTGTGTAAGCTGTGCATACCTGTTTGAATTCCTTAGCTCAAGGTTTGCTATAGAAGGTCATTTGGATGACGAACATAATTGTCTTCATAGTTATACAGCTGTTAGCTTTCAAAACCCTTTCAAATCCCTCCGGGGATTAATGAAGTTTAAGTTGTCATGGCACCCAGGTACATTTAAATATAATTAAAAACAATAAAATGCTGTAAAAATATTGTAAAATGCAGTTGGAGTATATGGGAATCTGAGATAAGAAATGAACAAAACAGTTTTACCTACTGGTTCTTTTAATCCAGAATATGAACTGTTTCAGTTTTTGACTGTATTTTTACCAGCCATTGAACTGACAGTTAGATGTGTTCTCTGCCCCCGCTGCGCAGTTTCATGTCTTGCCTCTCCCCCCACCCCCATGTAGATCACAGATGTGTCGCTGCCAAATTACCTGGTAGCTTCCTCTGTTGGTCTGCTGCCTACACAGCTCTTGAACTCGTACCTGGGGACCACGCTTCGGACGATGGAGGATGTCATCGCGGAGCAGAGTGTCAGCGGCTACTTCGTGTTCAGCTTGCAGGTGAGATGGGGGGGGGGGGGGGGTGTTATGTGGCCAGCTGGTCTGGGTCTGCTGTCCATTTGATTGCCGTAGGCTACCAGCGCACCGGGATGATAGGAGTGGCACACATTCCTGCACTTCTCATCTGGCCAGGAGCCAAAGCCTCTGAATTCTTTGTCCGTTCTGCTGCCAGTTGACGTGAATATGAGCTGATTATCCGGAACATTCAGGTGAAAGAGTGGCGCCCGCTCCGGTCTGATGCCCGGTGGCGGATCCCCAAGATGTCGTGCCGCTATAGATTAGCTCAATTAAGGTCATTTGCAAAACAGAATAATCAAGAAACAAAGGTAGTAACAACATAGTCAACATGGTGGAAACAAATAAAGTACACGGTACACAAATAGTGTTCTGTATTTAAGGATTCTATGGGAATAAACATGATGCAGGGATATAGAAAATGCTTTATATTAAAAGTTATAATAATAATTGTTTTCACTGTTACTAATCTCTGCATCTCTCATTGTTTGAGCAGTGTGCCCTACTGAAACGTGTCTGAAACATGTGTCACGCCTCCGCCTCCCACAGATCATCATCAGCATCGGCCTCATGTTCTATGTCGTCCACCGAGCCCAAGTGGAGTTGAACGCCGCCATCGCTGCCTGCCAGATGGAGCTGAAGACGTCGTACGTGAACGGCGGGATGCTGAACCACGGCGGGGCCACCTACTGCAGCAAGCGGACCGGGGTCACCGGGGGCGGGGTCAACGGGGGCGGGGTCAACGTGGTGTGACGCTGAGTGCAGATACGACCACATGTAATATATAAAGAAAAATTCGCCGGTATACGCCGAACGCTGACGGCGAAAATGCAGCTGATGGAGGCTTGTGGACGCATGACCAGCCGGTGCTGTCGTTCTGCCGCGCGCCTTTGCTTTTCCGGGAGAAAGGGGGGCCTGCGGTGGTTTTTCCGGACCCGGGGCACTATGGCGCAACGCGGAGAGTTAATCTGCGCTGCTGGACGTAAGGACGTCGGGAGGCTTTGCGACAACTCGTACCCGATCCAGCATCTAACACGGCTTTGCAGCGCATTTTATGTAGTGCTTCCCGGCTGTGCATTTGGTTATTTTTTTCCATGATAATATTCTATTTGAGTTGCTCTTGTTCTCTAATTTAAAGCCAGAAGAGCGCTGCGCCTGTTTTCACTCCCTGGTCTCCCGCTGTCTGCACCCTCGTGCAGTGGGTCGCTCTCTGCGCGGTCCAGCCTCGCGTCACGACGCCAACAGGCGCTGCGAGGTGTGAGATGTCACAGACATCACAGGCGTCATGAGCAAAGACCGTTCGGTACAAAAGCAGAAAGCTGTAGAATGTTATGTAGTATATGCGGTTCTGTTTAAACATCTTGCCTAATGAGCGCACAAGCTGTTTTATTCGCTTCTGAATTGTTAAATAGTATTTGAGACTCACGTTAAATAGTTTTGATGATATAAGCTGCTTAATGACTGTTGTCTGAAGGGCTGCTCACACCCCCCCCCCCCCCCACTGGGGTAACTGAAGCAGTTTTCAGGTTTGAAAACACAGGCGCCGTGTGTGAGTGAGAGAGACTTTGTTCTGATGTGCTGTGGACGTCAATCAGCCGAGATGGTGAACATGCATCATGCTATGGTCTCCTTATCTGGGGGTCTGTACGGTACATGGTTACACTGCAATAGTTTGCATCCATAGATCCTGCTTGTATCGTGTAGCACAGTGTTTCCCAACCCGGTTACCCCAGGGAAGTCAGGCAGAGATGTAGGCTGTCTGGGAGGGAGCAAAAACGTGGACTGTCTGGGGCTCATCGAGGACTGGATCGGGAAGCACTGCTGTAGCTGCTCAGACGGCCTGGCGGACACGGGATCTCCCCAGTGCCGTTGGAACAATAACATTTATTAATCTATTAAGCTCCTTTTAGTAAAAGTTTGTATGACCAGTGCTGGCATTGTTTTTGCGTCCTATTGAAATTTCCGAACAGAACCTGTTCTATGTTTTTATTTAATCTCTGTTAATATGTATAATAGTTGTCAACACTTGACTTTCTTACTAACAGTTGATTATTGTGCAATGTATGCCAAGTAATTTTTTTTAATTAAATGTTTAAGTTTGACCTACATCCCAGCTGTTAATTTGTTTAAAGCTATCATTAGCTATATTTTACAGCTGATCAGATGGCAGTTTTGCAGCTTAAGGCCTTGTGTGTGAAACTTAGCAATAATTTTTGAGAAGCAAATGAATCTTATCCACTTAAGATGGATATTGAAGCATCTGACATTCCCAGGCTTGTGCTATAACGCTAACCTGCCTCCTGCCTCCTGCTGCATACAGCATAATGGACCGGCACTGGGCTACAAACGGGTCCCATTAGGGGTTTTGGGCGTGGGGGGTTGTACAGAACCCCCGGCCCGATCTGGTCCGATGCAAAAAAAAAAATACATTTTTTAATTGGTGTTTGAATGCAGGCTTCACTCTGACACGCTTTAAAATGTACACGGCTCGAAAAGCCACGTCAGTCTCGTGGAAATGCTTGCACTCTGTTTAAAGAGGTATGAACTTCGGATGGTGGAGTTTCACGGAAATGAGGGACGTCTTTGGCACACTATGTCCGTAGCAGTGCTGAGAATCACAAGCTGGGTAAGACCCCACGTGGCATCCAGGCGCAGGTCTGGCACTAGTGGGACATGTGAGACGTGGCCCGACAAAGTGCATTACATATATGCTGTATTTTGACATACAGAGACGTTTACAGTGTGTAAATGAATATCGCTGTAAGGCTTGTTCAGTGTTATCAAATAAAATGTCAAAGTGTCAGTTACTTCTGCCTTGGGATGCAAAATCAATGGAATAAAACATTTAGAACTTGAATGAAATGTGGTTTTGTATTTAGTTTAGTTTTCACCTTATGGTGTGGGTTTAGCATTCCAGGCCTTTTTTTGCGTCTATCCTCAAAACAGCATAATTGTACATTCTGGGATATGAGTGACAAATGACACATTGTTCTTACATGTTCTTGTTAGATTTTCAAAGTAAACTTCTTCCACCTTGAAGCTTGCAGAATTAGCAGGACTGCGTTTTCCCCCACTACAAAATATTTCATGCAACATTCCTTAAGATTAGATAAACCCTATTGATCCTAGGGGGAATATTCATGATCATATTTTAATGGGGGGGGAGATATATATATATATATATACATATATAAATATAAAATATACATACACACTTGTCCTCAACTAATTTCCCTAATCTGATTCCTAATTTCACTGTACAAACTTGTAACCTTGTCAGCCATGAAAAAAAAGCCTTGAAATGAGCTCATTTTATTGAGATAAAATATATTCATTTCAAGGTGTTTAAAAGAACAGTGATCAAATTGCAATGTAAACCTCTTACAATGGGTGCTTTAATACGGGATGATGTTTGAAACTTCTACAAATCAAAAGAGAAGAATGACTAAAGAGATTCCATGAAACGGGGCTGGGTAACAGCCCTTGAGGTATATTACACATTAACAATAACATTCATTGCTACACTTGAGTGCGATCATTTCCACTACTACAGGAATCTAAATAGTTTGACAGCAGGTGAGTACCTTCTCAGGAAGCCAAGGTGAAGGTACAGTAGATGCCCCAGTGGTCACTAATATAACGACCACAGTCCAGCTTCTCCAGACCAACCAGATTCATGTGGTCTGGAGCCAAGCGGGACTCCGTCCTGGCCGGTCGCAAGTAGATGCGGTCAAAGCGACATCTGCTGACGTAAGGAAGGCCCTTGTTGCTGTTGCCTTTGGTGTCCCAGGTATAGCGGCAGTGCTCCTGTCGGCCCAGCTGCTCCCAGACGTCACACACGCCAGCCGGTAGCCCCCCCACTTTGAGCACCTGCATGGAAACAAATCAGAAGCTGGCTAATGGTGCGGAACATTTCCAGCAGATCGCCAATCAGATTAGGGACAGACTGCCGACATTCTTTAGGGCTAAAAGAAAAAGCATTATTACTTATTTCTTACTTTAACAGGAAAGAAAAAAAAAGAAACACTAAAATGTCAGATAAATAAAACTGCGTCTGTTTGTGAATGTTCTTAGTGCCTCCACAATTATACCTCCCATAATGATCAGTATTACGGTCTAACAGGCTAGGCTATACGGCTACGGCTAAGCTCACATTGAGCGAGTCCGTCAAACCCGAATGCCTCCTTTTAAGATGCATTTGCAATTGCAGTCTTTCCGTGGTGATATTTTAGGTTTTAAGTCTGCATTGTATTATTGACAAACTGCTGCACTTTCCTTCACTTTTAATCTCAAGTGCTTCCACACAGCTGATACTTTCACTCCTTTATTGGATCCTCATCTGCCAAACGCCCGTCGGCCATGTTGCCGAGTAGTCGAGAAGGGAAATTTTAAATCGATGCTTTTTAATAAACCAGCAATCAAGTTTAACTGAGTAATCGTGACAGCTCTGTCATTTATGCTGAAACAATTGACACTTGGATCTTACTTCAGGGTCCCTCAGGTTGGTGTCTCCTCCAAATACAACGGAGACGTTGTCCGGGGCCTCCTGCATGCGCCTCAGCAGCACTCGCAGCTGGTTCATTCGTTCCTGGGCCTGTTCTTTACAGCTCTCCAGGTGTGATGTCATCAGACATACGTCTTGGTCAAAGAATCTGACCTGAGTCAGACACACAGATTTAAAATCTCGTTCCTGTACTGGTCAAACGCCGGAACCAAAAGGGGAATCGAAAGGGAACAAACTTGAGCCACAAGAAGATTTCGCAGCATCTGGGTCGCCGGGTAACTGACAATCTCGCTTTTTAGGAGTCTGACTCGGGACTTCCTCAACATTATACCAGTGAAGTAACCATCTTCATTTCCTAACAGAGAACAGAACATTATTAACGGCACCATTGATGTACTAACACCGCAGTTAAAAATTCATACAAAATAAATAGTACCTTCAATTATAATGTATGATGTAGCACGTTTTTTCAGATATTTCATGTATGCTGGGATGAGTTCTTGCAAAAACACTACGTCAGGTGTGTACCTAATCAAAAGGGAAACAAGTGTTTTAATCAAACTATTTACAGCTCTTTACTTGCCCCCTGACCCTTACAGCTTCACGGTTCTCCCTGACGGCTCCCCTTCCACTTACAGAACCAGGACTGAGCAGAGTCCACGGGCACGCTCTGCCAGGTTGCCAGTGTCCAAACCATCCACATTCCAGGTGAGCAGAGACAGCTTGCAGTCATCGTCTGGCTCCGCTTGCTGCCTCTCGCTATCTGTAGAATCTGCTCCTGAACATGAAGGATCCTCCTCTGTTAAGTCTATGCTACAAGTGAACCAAACAATGAACGTATGAAACAGTTACTCAGTGTCTCTGAACAGAGATTAGGAGGTCAATTCACTGTGTGCAATGTGTGGCTCAGCGAGACAGAATTCTTTGAACATCTCTCATGTTTAAATACCATCATGGCGACCTTGGGATTGCAAAAGGCACTATATTCACTGTTTTTATTATTATTATTGTTATTATTATTATTATTATTATTACTACTACCCGTGGTTAGAAGGTCGCTGGTTCAAATCCTAGGGCCAGCAGACTTAAGATGGATGTTATGCAGTTTAACGAGTGTACGTGACATCAATAAATTACATACCACAACTAATTTCATAATTACCATACACAAACAGTATGTATGCTTCACAGCGTTAGGAGACGGGATGGGGACGGGGAGGAAATGCCGGATCCTTACCAATCCACGGCCCCTGCCTCATTTTTCGATGTATGCGGAGGCTCCTTCCTGGGGTTTGCATCTTGATCTGCATCGAAGACAGCTTTCATGTCTTCCTCGAAAAAAGAGTTTAAGGCTCTCTGTGGAAAGACATGATGGTCACAAAACCATTCTTCACGATACACAAACGAGCTCAGATGACATCTGTGTCATTAGTCACAAACACGTCGTTAGTTGTCATTAATTTTACTTTTCTGCCTGAAACTCCGCACACATTTGGACCTACTTCCATATCCCAGTCATTTTCAGCAAGGTAGCACTGAGCCACAGCGTCGTCCGAACTAGTGATAGATGCAAACTTGTCACAGAGACGTATTCTGCATTCCTCCAAACTTGCATTAGGTTGTTTCTCTATTGTATCTTCAGCATCCATCTTTATTTTGTTGAGACTTATAGAAATTCACGGCTACGGTCGTTCTGTAAAACTGTCAGCCTACAGTAACGTCGTTTATAAAGGCCGAATCCTTTATTTAACAGGCGCTAAAAATAAAAATTACCATCGTGTATAACGTATTTCGGAAAATAATAAAAATGCAACGCACACAGCTGTTTTACTTTACTTAAGGCGTCTAACCGTGCAGCTACGAAACTACCGCTGCAAATGCGGAACTACTTATAATTAATGACTTGGTGACAGGGACCGAAATGCGAACCGTCCCGCGCGTTAAGCGCGTTTCCGGTTGTTCGGTCTTCCGGTGAACTTTAGCAGTTCATTTCCTAAGGCTGTATTGCTTCTGTTTAGGTTGTGATTAAGACGCGTGGAAAATACAAATGGCATTTCGATGAAAAATTAAAGTATGCAGACCGTAACTATTTTAGACCTGGATTGAATGCAGAGGCGGGTGTGGGGATCGGACACTGTGCGGAGTTTCAGGTCGATGTCGGCCTGGCTCTTCTGATTAGCTCTAGGAATCGAAGAGGGTTAGGAATTTCGGGAGTAACGCCTAACGTCTTTCTTCAATTATAGTTATCTAATGTGTTATTTCATATACTACAATGGCGAAGTTGTCTTTAACACATTTGAAAGAATTCATGCGTTCCATGGTGGACAGCCGTGGTTTTGATCGGGTTTTAAGTAAGGTATGTTTTTCGTTAAATCACACTTAGCTCAGAAAATTCATAGTATGCATAAACTTCTGCGTCTGCCTTTTAGAATTGAAATGATAATTCCACTAATAGTTCTGATTGCAGATTGCAACAATGAAACGCCTGCAATCTACCTTATTTTACCGATTGACCTTGACATGTCGTGCTTGAAACTTGTACTTCTGTTACGTTCTAGTACCACCGTTTGGTTAGCCGACGCTTCTTTCAAGGACATTCATGTTGGAATAGTATAAAAAGCAATCGTGTTCCTTTGCAGGTTAACATCGTATCAGCAAGTCCAGGTAAAGTGGTTTGTGAAATGAAGGTGGAGGATGAACACACGAATCGTTTGGGCACGCTACACGGTGGGATGACAGCCACTTTGGTAGATGTAATTTCCACAACCGCATTCATGTACACTGAGCGGGGCCTTCCTGGTGTCAGCGTTGACATGAATATCACGTAAGTGCATTCTGCACCAACCATTAACAGATGTTTACTTAGAAATGATCTTATTAACTTGAATTTCTGCTTACAAGACCTAATGGAATATATTCGGTATAACGGCAGCAAGTAGATGGTTATGCACTAAACTGGTGCTCAGGTGGATGTTTTTTAGATTAACCTGAAATCCTGATTTGTAGAAAACAGTGGGATTTACCTGAGTAAAAAATTTAACCATGTTACCCTCAAAATAGGCTCTAATGTAGGTGTTAAAAAATTAGTTTTGGTTGTCTTTCAGGTACATGAACGCAGCCAAGTTAGGGGATGATGTGTTAATTACTGCCCAGATATTGAAGCAAGGTCGGACACTGGGATTTGCCACTGTTGATCTTACCAGCAAGGCAACTGGAAAACTGATTGCACAAGGAAGACACACAAAGTACTTGGGTGGTTGAATCTGGGCTTAATGTTTGAACATAAATTGTATAAACTGTGACCCGTGTCCAAATAAATCCTTTGGTTGCAAATATTTTACAAAGTTTGTACTGGCATATTTTTAAACAACTGCACACACCATTATTGTACTATACCTTACTGATTTTTTTTGCCAGTAAATCCAGTCTGTTTCTAATTTTAAAAAATATAGATAGGATTTTCTTCAATACCCATTACTACTAATCTCTGTGTAATAACATTGAGCAAAACTCTCCTTACTCTCCTTTACTTCAACGAATGTACTAAAATTCACTGATTTTCTCTGAAGCCATGTTGGATTAGTTATCAAAACACAGTCAGTAAAATATAAGGAAGTTGTTTTTCTTTTTTTTCTTTTTTTATGTGAGTATAGAGAGAAAGCATGAAGAGCAACAAAATATAAAAGTTATCCTGGCAGAAAATATGGAAAAAATTTAATGAAATTTTCAGCATCTTTTGAGTACATTCTGAGTAACAGGTAAGAAGTACTCTAGAATCTGTAGAGGGTTCACATATCAGCTGTTTATTCTCCTACAGTCATGGCTTCCCTATCAATAAGGGAATTGGTCTTTTAGATGGTAAGTGCAGCAATATTAATTTTAGAAAAATACATCATATTAAAGAGTATTGTCCAACAGCTTCAGTTATAGGAGGAAATGATATCCCTTATTTTAATTTCTCCATGTCTGATTGGAACTCAAGAAATTGGTGATTTCAAGCAAACGTAAAGAGACCAATATTAAGATTTTGTATGTCATTTATTCTTCTAGCCTTCGTATCAGTTTGTACAAGTTTTTTTTTAAGTTGTACTCTTTCTGGGTAATGCACCTGCCCTCTTTTTAAAATGCTCCTTGAAATGACCATTCTGGATGAAGATTTCGTTACTATTTTTTGCCTTTTGGTAAAATGATATAACTGAAGAGATGGTCTTGTTTCCGTGTTGTGACACTAGTGACAATGCAAGTTGCTTTGTCTTTTGGGCAAGTGTCACATTCACAATATCAGAGTGACAACCTAAGCCAGATTTTACTTTAAGGTGACATTTTTCCAAATATCAAAAACGTAAAACAGATGTTTTAGTTGGATCGTTTAAAATTGGAAAAATCCACTAGACCTGATGTTTTTTTCCTCTTTTCATTTTCTGATTTTTGTCATGTTGTGTGGCTGTTGTCATTTTTAATCCCTCGGATATGTTTGTGATGTTGGGGTTTGCAGTGGTTAGTGTTCTAAATACTACAACGGAAGAGCACTGCTGCCGACTGCGCGTCACAAGGCGGCCAACACACGACAGTTCCGGGACGTCACTTCCTGGAGGCACGTGACCGCGCGGTATTTAAGGTATGGCGCGGGCGGGAGGGTACCTGTAGGTGTTTCAGACACATTATTTTTCTTCCTGGAACTGTTGCCAGTTATCATTGTAAGCAGTCTTTCCTGCTCTCCCCTAAATACCGCTACTTCCCCCTCATCTCCGCATCTGGCCGAGGCTGGTCGCGGATTACGGATGCTTTATTGGAGTTCTCATATTGTCGTTTGGTGCGTCTGTAGACTCGCTTTTGCCTGCTTTTGATCCTGGGTTTCGCTGCAGCCCGTATAGGCTCCTGTTCGTAGAGATTTGACTGACTCCCCTCTGTAAGTCTGCGGAGACTCGGATCCATTCACACGGCTTCTGCCGGGTATCGGGAGGCGTCGGAGACTCCGCTTGCGTTGCGGCTCTTTCCGCTTCCGTCGCGTAGGGGGTTTTGCTCGGGCTCGCCCATCGTGCTCCGTGGTTCGTGGGGCTTTAATTCGCTAAATGCGCGGGTTTTTTTTCCCCCAGGTGAACGTCTGAAGATGATCTCGATCACCAAACAGAGGCTAGGCGATGCAGCTTTGGAGAGCTCAAAGGTGAGAGCCGCCTAGGACGTGTGTGTGTG
>JABFEB020000045.1:4371399-4382072 GCA_019775895.2 Stomatorhinus ivindoensis | reverse complement strand
GGGCGGGGACGTTTGTTAGTGCAGCAGCATGACCAGCGCGGAGAGCATGCAGCACAGATGCAGGCGGACATGGACGGACACACGCAGGGTGACGCTCAGCTCAGCGATCTGGAAGGTTCCTCACCGCGCCGGAGGCGAGCGGAGACGTGACGGGGAAGGGGCGATGTGGGGGAAGCAGTGTTCACGGCTGGAGGGGGGGGGGGCACTCACAAAGAAGGCGGAGTCCTGGAAGGTGGGGGTCTCGGGTGTGCCTTGGCTGTACACAGAGACACGCCTCTGTAGGGCGGTGGTTTTGTTAAGGTTTCCAGAGGACAAGGTCAGGTCCTCCACATCAAATGGACTGTAGGAGGGAGGGAGAGACAGAGATGGTCACACAGATACTCTCTGATGTCCCAGGAGATGTCATACGAGGAAAGGTTAGTTGACGTTAATCTGTTCAGCCTCAAGCAAAGGAGACTGAGGGGGGACATGATCCAGGTATACAAGATTCTAACAGGTTTGGATGCTGTTCAACCAAATAGATATTTCAGCATTAGTTCAAATACAAGAACTCGTGGCCATAGGTGGAAATTAGAGGGAGAACACTTCAAACTGGATTTAAGGAAGCACTTCTTTGCACAGCGTGTAGGCAGAGTATGGAATAGTCTTCCTGATAACGTAGTGCAAGCAGAATCCGTGAGTTCCTTTAAATCAGAGCTAGATAAGATTTTAACAACTCTGAGCTATTAATTTCTTCCCAAGCGAGTTTGATGGGCCAAATGGCCTCCTCTCATTTGTATAGTTCTTATGTTCTTATGTGTGAGAACGATGAAAATAGCAGTCAATAATTAACACCAATTAATAATAAATAGCAGCAAAATAAAGATGTGGCCAAAGCATTCCTCCCAAGTTGTAGGGGGCTTTTAAAGGTACGAGTCAATAAGCTTCTACCGACTGTACCAAAACAGTCCAGCAGATGGCAGTCTTGACATCCATCTTTCTCAGGCATTGAACTTCATGTTGAACGTCACTTGAAGTCTGACATCTCGGCTATACTTACAACCAGGTCACCTCTAGGTTGAGCTTGATGGTCCCCAGGTCGTTGACGTCCACAGCCACCACCTGAGGTCTGGCTGTAAACAAATCCTTGGTCTCGCAGATGACGCTGCCCACGAGGACGTGCGTGGCCAGACCTTTCAACTCAGACACCTGGCATCAGAGGAGAAGCAGAGGCGTCAGTGGCATCAGGAAGCCTATAAAGTGACCAGAGAGGGCGCCGTGCGAGTAACGAGAGAGAGAGCGAGAAAGCGAGCGAGAGAGTGAGAGTGAGAGAGAGTGAGAGAGCTCTCAGAGTCGCTCCTAGAGACAAGGCCTCACTGTATGACACATCCTAACCGAATACCCAAGGCCGTCCTCCATATGCGCACTGGATCGTACTTGTGTTCTCATGTCCCTGTATTACGTCATCTTCCATTGCCGAAGACCATCTCCAATTCCAAAAAAAGAAGTATAGAGGATGATGAAAATCCAGGGTGTCGTTCTTGCCCCGCCCCAAACGCCGACCGCGGCCTTACCAAACGAGATCGATCCCATGATTCACTGTACCCCAAATTCATTCTCAGTAGGCCGGGTAGCAAGACCGTTCTTGTTATGGAGAAACACTCTGGTGAAGGCGGCCTCATGACAGGATAAACAAACCTCGCACAGCACGCGGCGGCCAGTGCGTTTCGTGTCGGCTACATGCTTATGTTTCTGTTGCTCTGCCTTCACCTTGATGGAGATCAGGTCGGTGATGAGCGGCATGAAGACCATCTCCTCCCCATCCCAGCTCTGCCTGGAGCTCGCCTCGATCCTGCCCTTCAGCTTCCAGCGCTGCCGCCCGTAGCGCATGAAGATCTGGGGGGGGGGGGGGAAAATCGGTGAAGCGGGAAAGATCACGACGCTTCCGGGAACACAGCTCATGGAACACCTGAGAGCGAAACACTGACCGCCGACCTTTAAGCTACCGTGAGTAATGCTTACTTCATACTGGTCGCCTTGACAGAGTCGAGCAAAACCAGCCAGACCTTGGAGGGAGAGAGGAAGGAAGAGTCAATACCCTGGTTTAAACCCCTCCCGCCCCAATGTCAATGCTAACATTTCTCTTACCTTTCATCTTGATGTGAAATTCCCCCAAGAGTTTCTCCAGCTCGCCCTCAAAAGTACACATGTTCTGCGGGGAATTATGGAGGAACACAGCTCTCAGACGCTCCCGTCATTAAATCCATCCGAAGAGGCTTTAGCGTTTCATAGACACCATTCAGAACCCTAACCGGCCTTAGGAAGGAAGTTCTGCTGGACAGAGCGGCTGGCTCACCTCGCTGTACTCCTTGTATCGCCGGTTGACCTCCGCCAAGCTCTCCCGCGTGCTCTTGCTGGACGGCGATGCCGTGAAGGCCTGTTTCATCTTCCTGGCGCCATCACGCAGACGCTGCTGGACACAGAACGCCTCGTACATCTCGTCTACCTAAGGGGGTGGGACACATAAGTAATGAGAGGTATCTCTCTCAGTTTGGTTGGTGGAGCTACCATGTCAGCATGCAATCCTTAGGAGAGGGGCCAGGTCTGTAGACACACCCATCTGTCCAGAGGGACACATCCTTCGATCAAATATTCAGACCACGGGGCAAACAAAATCCTAGAAATTACATTACAGCAGAATCTTTTACCCAAAAGCAACATACATTTTGAGAAAACAGTGTCAGAAAGTCCTCAGGGCGACGGAGCATGCCGACCACGGGATTTAAATCGACAACCTTCCAGTCCCCACCCAGGTGGGGGAGCACTTCCTGTTTTTGCCTCACCCTTTTCCTGTAGTGGTTTGCGGTTCCACTGGGGATACAAGTCTGTTGAAATCACAAAGTCCATAATAACTTCTTTCCCCTTTCTGTGCTTCTGGCACGTGTCACAAGTCGGGTGCACGTGGTTCCTTAGAGTGCCCCCCTGTGGCCAAGCCGGCATTCCACCCCCGACCCCCTTTTAGCCTCAGGGAGGCGTCTGTTACCTACCCACCCCTAAAGGTTCCAGACAAACCTTCAACACGGCCATCTCAACACCATGCACCACTGCAGAGCAAAAATTTCAGCTTAACTTACACGCTCCAACAATAATGATGTTACTATGAGAAGTCAAACTGACATTTGCCTTTTGGGTCAATCTGACCTCAGGGTAGGTGTGAGTTAAACATCATGCCTCGCCCTAGCGGCACATGTGGCTTCGCTTTCCGGTCTACTCAACGCTGCTTCTTGTGAGGGCCGAGCTGACTGCAATCGTCCCTGACAATTGTGCCAGAAGTGCCACTTTCACAACCCGCTGACCGGGTCACACGGAAAAAGTCCTCCTTGAGAATTTCATCTGAAGTTATCTTAATTGCTCTATAGTGACTGACAAAGATCGACAGCCGATGCAGAAAGTGTTTAAAACACACCGTCTCTAGGGGGCAGTAACGCTGTCAGGGTGGGGCTCGCACATCCTCGGGCACAGTATGTAAAAACTCCCACATCACAGATACTATGGGGCGTCAGAGACAGACAACAGTAAGATGCCCCACGGCAGGGACTCGTGTCACAAAGGTGGGAACACGAGATCCAGACCAGAGGAGGGGGACGGAAGCCTGACCTAAAACAACAGGAAGTCCCGTCCATGTGGGTCGAGTCTGTGAAAGGGAGAGCAGTGTCGACAGGAAAGCCCCCCGGGGCGGCTGAGGACTCACTGCCGAGCTCTCTCCAGGAGCGGAGCAGGAAACCACCAAACCATCCTTATTAATACCTGCACTAAGAACACTTCTGCTTAATCAACCAATCAGTTACCCATGCTTCCAGTCAAAGCAGTCATAAAATAATTAAGGTAAAAAATGACACATCTTCCTTTCTTCATATGGACATTCATACTCTTAAAAGTGCTTATCGAACATGAGAAGTCCACGGCTCAAATCGCAGGGTCAGCATCACTCCTGCAAAGCTTCTGTTGTCCTGTTGCTATGGATACCTCTGCTTTAGCGCATCACCTTGTTCCCCAAAAATGGCACCACGCTCTCCGCAGAAGGTGATGATACACCCAATTATACAGTTAGCATTCTAGGCAGCTGCAGGTCCTCCTCTTCGTCTTCCTCCGCCCCTCTTACCCTCTTCCCCGGGGGCATTGAGTCTGGACTATGTGCCAGTGCCCCACACTGAAGACAACATTGGTCATTAGAGCGGGCAGACAGGGGGAAGATCATCCCGGGCTCAATGGCTAAATGGTTTGTACATGAGGGCAGGATATAGAACCATTTAAATCCCATCAGCCCGGTGTTTCCTAACTCAGTCCTCAAGGAACCACAGATGATCCATGTTTTCACTCCTTCCCAGCTCTCCGCCAGACATTTTCCTACCAGGAGCTGGGAGGGAGGAAAAATGTGGACCGTCTGTGGGTCCCCCCCCCCCCCCAAGTCCTGGATTGGGAATCGCTGCATGGTCGGCCCCTTGCAAAGAGACCATAACCACAATAGACAACTGTTGCTGTGATGAAGACTGGCTTCCACAAGGTGATGAGCACGTACCTTACTGATGTGGAACTCCAGCCGACGGACGTATCTTTCAACTGCTTTGATTTGCTGTTGGAGGTGCCACAAAGACAATAGTATCATTAGTGACACACCAGAGATACCACATATTTTAAATAAATAAATACACTAAAATAAGGGAACAGATTGTCCTGTGCTAGACATCGCTTTTTTTCTCTCCAAAATCTGACAGTTTAAAAAAAAAAAGAGTACAAATTACTCACTTTGTCAAGATCGTACAGAACCCCCTAACGAATGCATATCAGAAAAAAATGCACAAATTAGTACAGAAATAGAGGTCTGAGTACATGACAACGTAAACTGTAACATAACCAAGGGGGTGTTTGTACTGTCACACCCAAAACTTCCTCAGAGCAAGACGGCGTGTTTGTACAGCACACGGAATCACAGTGCCACTGGGCCGGCAGCAAGATCAATCATGATGTCATTTCCCATCTCACCAGTCTGGAATTCCTCTTCATGTCTTTCATCAGGGACGTAAGTTTCTCCAACTCCGCCTGGTGTGCTTCGAGATACTCACTGCAGGAGGGAAGGACAGAGAAAGAGAGAGAGAAAGATAGATGGAGGGACAGAGGGAAGTCAAACACAGGATACACAAACATGAAGGCAAAGAATAGGAGGACTTGATATGCTCTACCAGTAATTAAGAAACACGAGGACGTGAGCAACTGTGAAGACCTGAGCAGCCGGCATGGGAAGTGCACTTACTCAAGACCTCGTTTGAGAGCCCCATAAATCTCCTCCACCCTCCGGGGCTGGGGTTCATGTGAGCTGCTGTTGGATTTGTGGTTTGACGCATGACCCTTCTTCAGCTTTGCCTGGGGTTTCTTCTGCACAATGGAGTTGCCCATGAAGGAGTTACACCTGGAAGGCAGCAGACGGTCATCGTGGGACTAGAGGCCAGGGAGTCCGGAACACCGGACCTTCATATAACTGGCGTCGCTGCAGAGGACTGGGACTAGAATGGTGGACGGCCAAGTCCACAGCGTGCCTACAGGCTCGCTGAAAAACCTGCAGTACCTGCCGTGCTCGTTCAGCTCGGCAGAACAGAACGGAAAGTTCAACATGTAGTCGAGGCCCAAAAGTCAGAGCAGGGGCTACAACTTGCAAGAATCCAGGCCACACCGGCTCACAATGGGCACGCAGTCACAAGGCCAGCCAATCACAGGCTCGCTGTGCTTATATGAGGGGTTAGGCTCATTTGTCCAGTAATTAGTCAGCATGATAGTAAAGGTAATTAGGCTATTAATGGCCATGGAACACATAGTACAGACGGACTGAGCCAAATGACCTACCGGGATCGGCGCTCCTGCAGCGTACTGAAGCCAGCGAATGACTGGCTCCGGATGATGCCGTTGGGGCCGCCGGGGGAGTAGGAGCCCGCGGCCATGATCTCGGGGAAGCGTGACGACAGTCCTGCAGGAAGACAGGAGGGTCACAACAGTGCGAGCAGCGGGAGGAGGATTAATGGTGCACCTCCGTGGAAATATCTGCTGATGATAACTGATATTGTTGTGTAACACTGTTACATGTACCGATAACTGCCTAAACTGAGCTCCAGAAACCTGTTGAGAAACTGAGACTGTAGCGAATACAAAGTGGTGAATGAACTGATGAAATCCCTTCTCCTCCACTACGGAAAACGGCTGATAGTCCATTGCGATCATCTCCAGTATTTCAGCAGTTACGTCTTCAGCTCTGGTGCTGCTAACTTTGAAGATTGACTAAACGCTAATTATCGGCTAACATGAGACAAAGGCTGACACGAAGAGATGCTGGTGTCTCAATTTTACAAACATTGGCCAATACTGATGTTATCTGATGTACTGCGCATCTCCAGTCTTGATCTTTTGTTTCCCCTGATGTATGAAAATGCTGCAATGCTCATGGGCCTTATGGTGATCTCTGCAAAACTGCAAATGCATACAGGAACCAGCTAGGATGCCACATTCAGGCAACGTGTGCAAACCTGCATGCACACTGCAAACCAGAGCTACAGCCGGTCAATCACAACTGGTCAGGCAGTGGCTGATGTGAGCTGTCCTACAGATAGTGATGGTACAAAAACGCACGAACTCTGCAGTTTTATTTCCTCTCCTCTATTCTCTTCTGGCTCTTATTCACCACCTATTCACACTGCAGTCACCCTAAATTGCCCCTGTTGTCTGACTGTGGAAAACACTTTGGAGCTGAACACGCTGGGAAAGGCGCTATATAAAATTAACTGAATTCAATTGAATTACAGATTTGATTTGCCCACACACTTGTGCAATAATAGATTAGATGAAACGGGTCGGCATAAAGCTGCCATCGGCTGTGAGGGTTAGAGGCCAGGGTGCTGTGATGCTGCTCTGCAGGCCGGATCGGGCTAACCCAGACGGTACCGGGATAATCCTGCAGGCAGGACTGGCCCTCAGAGCTACAGCGGCCTTGTTTTAACCGCCCATTTAGCAGCTGTGCCGAGTGCACATTTCCATTTGTATAGCAGCAGATTCAGGAAGGCCACAGCAAGCCCCCCCCGTGAGAAAAACACAGACAGGCCTGCAGCAGTGCGGCTGCATGGCCAGCACTGCCTCTCCTTTTCTCAGAGAAATGTCACGGCAGCTTTGTCAGGTCAGGACTTCTAATCCGGACAAGTTCAGTTCCCAGAGGAGGGTAAGTTCAGGTCGAGAAAGCAATAATCCAGACCAAGATTTTGTTTCAACCAAACAAAATCTTGGTCTGGAATTTTACTTTCTGGACTTGAACTATCCACCTCTGCCAGTTCCCAGCTTTATGTGGGTCTAATACTCACACTGACCTGGACAGGATTCTGTATCATAAGAGATCAGGCTTGCAAAATTCTGGGAATTATGTTCATTCCCATATATTCCTGGTAATTTCCATGGAAAGGTTCCAATTCGGAATATTTCCACAACCTCCCAGCTTACCTTCCCATGGAATGGAATGTATCTGGAAAGTTTCCAGGAATTTACCACCCCTTTGCAACCTTAGTAGAGATGCCTGACCTATCAATTAATATATCTGTATCAGCCATTGTTCATTAGAAACCAACCATCAGTCCCACGTGTCAGTCTTAGTCGATATTGCCGGCTGATGTTTAGACTAGTTAATATGGAAAGTTAGCAGCACCCCCTACTGGGCAAGCGTCACCACTCGATCAACAGGCTTCACCACCAGTACCCCCATTCCCTGGTTGGCCAGCTTCACTTCTGTCTGTCAGTATCGTAAAATTAGACAAAAATATATTGGTATTAGCAAAAAAAATTTCACATGGGAGCACTTCAAGCCCTCGGATAACACCCAGCTTCCCTTCTGTGACACTGGCCTCTTCGAGTTGCGAATCAAGCAGACGCTTCAGCCGTTGCACAGCTTGACAAGGCAGCACACCGGGAATGGGCATACGTCAGACCTTTCCCATGCTCCCTTCCTCCAGAGCGCTTGGGAGCAGGCACACGACCGCGAGCTCCAAGGCTTCACCCTCGTTAAGATGCCTGGGCTCTCCTGCTGTGTCTCCTGGTCTTTCCTGCCTCTGTCAGAGGGATCAGTCCAGCTATTGAGCCGCACGACCTCGTGAATATTCATGAGCGAAGCAGACCTCTGCTTCTTAGGTAGTTCTGGGATTTTCAGCACAAACTAAAGAATAATAATATACTGAGAGCTGCTCCAGACACATGGATGTGTTTCAGTACATCTGAGCCTGAACAGGCATTTTATTGGGGCTAGTGTGGAGCACCCATGTGGGAATTTTGGCTGATACTGATAACGGAAAATATTTCCGTCTAATATTACAGATACCGGCTATCCTCTGAGCTCCGCAAATCTGAAGTGAAACTAACATTGGAGTCAAGCAGGGAGACATGAGCGAAGCGGAGCTGACCTGGGAGACCTGCAGTAAGAATCTAAAGTGGTAAATTAGCTAATGAGATCCCTCCGAACTTGCTGATGGTCCAAGTGCGATCATCTCCAATGTTTCAGTAGTTGTTCCTTTAGCTCTGGTGCTGCTGACTTTAAATAATATTAACTGAAATCTAATAATTGGCCAGCAATAAATCAACCAAGTCTGACGCATCAATGCTGATACTTCTCAATCTGATAAATTTAGCTACACATTGACTCAGATGCGGTATGGTGCGTGCGACCAGGCCAAACTGCAGACACAAGAATGTTCCCTTTCTACAAGTTTCAGGCACAGGGCGAGATGTCCAGTGATGAACGTGAATAAATCGGCAGATCGTGCAGCAGAAAGCAGAGAGACGGGCTCAGCGGCCTGGCCAGTCGGGTAGGCGGCACGCCGCACTCCAGTGAACAGCCATGTGAACCCGGTGTGAGCAGGAGACGGAGCGGTGGGATAGACGGGCACATGCAAATGAGCCTGCGCTTCAGCAGGCCACGGGCTCACAGCCCATATCCTGAGGATAAACAGGGGGGGGGGGGGGTCCCATAGCGGTGTTGCAGCCACAGAAACCAGGACTGGGCCAAAAGGGACCTTCTTGTACAACTATACAGGGCTGGTGAGTTTCCCAGCTCACACAAAGGACCCTGAAACAGGCCCAGAGCAGAAAGGGGCCCCTTGCACCATGGGGAGAGAGGAGAAGGAGCCCACAGGGGGGCTTATCTGGGACCACCACATCGGTGACCATGTCACACCCCACAAACAATCATCAGAATGCTGGGAATGAAGACGCCACACTCGCAGGAAAGGACGAGTCGAATACCCACAATTCATGCTCTCATTTTTGAAGAGCTCTGACTACTTACGTGACAGCATGTAAACATAGCAGAAAAGACCCCCCCCCCCCCACAACCACACACACACACACACACACAGACGCTTGAATTAAGCCACCCAACAGCAAATGCCAGGAAGTGTGCTGCTGAAAGTCATCCTACGGAGGACATTCTAAACAGCAGTTCAATTTTTATGTCCATATAAATTCAGCTCTCCATAGCAACAGCACACAATATACAATCTGTTATGTAAAACAACATGTCTATTATGGTCCTGCCACGGACACGTGGGACCTTGTCTTTCTGAGAGTCGCTGTTCTCCCTCCGGTTCCCACACCGAGCCCTCGGCAAACGAGGCTCCACCCTCCCTGTCGCTCACCGCCGAGGAGCAGGCAAACGGACACGCGGCGGTCAGCTGAACGCAAGCTGATGTTCCCAGAGGATCCATACGGTGACCCAGCTCTGAATCCACAACTCACTGCTGCATGATCTGACCCCAAGTACCCTGAGGTGTATTCCTTTGTCATTCACAACCCTCAAAGAATCAGTTAAGTGTCAATCTTAATATAGGAGCCACAAATATAGAAAACCCTAGGGAGCCCCTACAGGCCAAGGCCCATTCGCACCAAAATAGCATGTCCCAATCTGAAAAGAGTGGCATACTTTACAGAAAATAATTAGGGGGGGGGGGTTCATAGTGAGCCAGCAACAAGGAGAAAAACATATATGATCCTGATCGATTTATTATAACGCCTATAGATACACCATATGGCTATGAAACAGCCCCAAACAGTGAAGGGTGGGCAAACAAACAAGACAAACAAACACAAACATACACACCACCCAGAGTGTCTGCAGCTTGCTTTGTTTCACACCAAGAAATATCTTTAAAAGCGACACTGGCAGTTATTTCAGTTAATTCCTAAGCGACAGACAGCGAGCAAATCAGCCAGGGCCAACCAGAAACCTCTAACAGGAACACACCCCTTTGCAATTCCCCCCCCGTACCGATGCACTTCCTTATTATTTTAACATGCTAAAGCTTCTGACAAATGGACCAAATCATGGAGATTTTGTCAGAAAATAAACATGCAACACCTCAGCCATATATGACCAACTGAAACAGCTTCAGTATTGAGGAAGCCGGTTTCCATTCGTATCAGACTGCAGGAAGCACCAGTATTACAGGGAAAATGCAGTAATTAGAGTATTTACAATTGAGCTTGTTCCAGGTAAACAATCACAGTATGATATTTATAGAGATATGGTGCATATAGTGTATATATAGATGCAAAAATGCAAAACGCAAAAGATTAAAAGAAAATGTGAGACAGAAAGCTAACAGCTAAAGGGAAGAAGA
>JABFEB020000045.1:4356137-4371299 GCA_019775895.2 Stomatorhinus ivindoensis | reverse complement strand
GACAATAAATCATCGATTTGCCTGATATTATCTGACAATTTAAAGATGGATTGACGCAGTTCTTACTAGACTGTCTCTTGGATGATTTCTCTGTATCGCCTGTCTGCTGTCGGGTGGAGAGCAGAGCTCTCCCAGCTGTTTCCCTTCCCTTTCGGGTCACTAATTGGAAGGGCAGCCGAAGGCGGCTCCTTCACTGCCATCTGCCTGTCATGTTTTATCAGTCTTACTTGAACAAAAGCGGCATCCAAATAAAATGAACGTAAAGAAGGCCGTCCAGAGCGGGCCAGTCACTCGAGCTGCACAAATGATAAACAGCGCTCACATCTGGAGGCTTAACGGCCCAAGAAAGTCCGATATTTATAGTACGGCAAAACGAACCGTGAAGGGAGTGGTTCCCCTGAGCTTTGAGGCGCCACCTAAAAAACGGTTCTATCCATCACTGATGCCCAACGGCAGATCAGAGCTTTTAAAAACAAAAACGTCAGCACTGCTGGAGAAGAAACAAAAGCTACCAGATATTCACGTGTACATTCCCTTGTAAAAATATGTTTTTGTGATAACCCTCCACTTGTGACTTGCCTTTTGTATTTTACAGCATTATTCTGTGCCACAGATGACAGTAACACCCAGTTGACTTGACTTATGCCTAATACACCCGTGTCTTTATAGTCCTGATTTGTAACAGACCTCCATATGCCCTTCCCAAGGCTAAGACATTACATAATCATCTTTCTTCAGGGGCAGTCTTCAAACAGACAACCGCATTCATGAATCGCTCCGAGAGGGAGGAAGGGGATCAGAGGGAGAGCGAGAAGAGGGGTTAGGGCTCCAGCAATGCAAATGATTGTTCAGGGAGGCAAAGAAAGAAGCTTAACTCGATCTGTGCTTTTGTGGGAGCAAAGAAAAGCGGAAGAGCGACGTCACCCTACGCTGAACAGAGGCAAACGGCCATCGAATGGCAACGTTATTAATGATTATTCGCTGCGTGAACTGTGCTGCGGCACAACGGAGCACAGGAAAAGTCAAAGCGAAACCATACGTTTAAAGGCCACACAAGCAGGTGTCCCACTCTGTTCACCTTAAGTCATCTGTCACATTGCTTTTGTTATTAATTCTATGCATCATACAAACAGCACCAAAGCCCTCCAATCGCCTTTAGCAATTCTTTCCACAGACCGCACGGCCGTTTTGTGTGCTTTGTTGACAAGAACACCAGCGTGGAAAAAAAAAAAACATAAAGGATCATTTACCAGTGACGGCAATGAGAACTACAGCATTTATCATCATTTATGAGCACTGAACTACAGCAGACGCTTTTGTGCAAAGAAACATAAAAGTGAGGCAAATCTCACTTTACAAACATACGGCTGTCAAGCAGTCGACTAGGCGTAAGTGCAGCTCGGCTGAGCATCCAGTGAATGTCCGGGTACGAGTGTAAGCAGGATTTGAGCAACAGCTATAGAACATCTTCTAATTAATGCAAGAACCTAATCAGCCTACTATTCAAATAAGCAGAAAGTGCAGCATTAAGTGCATTCAGGGTAAGGGAAGTGATATTAATCTATTAGAAGTATTTCTGGACAACCATAACAACCACATTACTCATGGTAAAAGTGCTGAAGCCTTCTGAGACACACAAGAGCAGGGCCTCGAGCTTCCACTGAACACATGAGCACAGAGGAGAAGGCATGCTTGCATGGGTGTGGATTAGTCAAAAAGGATCCTTAAATACGGTTAAACAGCCTGCACATTTTTACAGCGGCAGAGCAGAATCTCCCTGAAAGTCAGTACCAGAATAGGCCATTTTCTCCCAGCAAAACCATCACTAGGCCACACACACATGAAGGCGAATTACGCCACGATTCTGGCATGGGCACAGATGTACAGTCATTCTGAATAGCATATCTGACAGCTCCCACACTGACTAAAAAGCATTTTTCATAACAAATGATTTATGAGTGTATGCATTTGCATACAGTCTTAACACACTATGGGGTTAAATAGAATTACTAATAAGTCCAAAAGAAGTGACGATGATAGTCAGTTCGGTCACTGATTGCCAACTCAGCCTGCTTTTGACCTTACCGGCTGTTTCCATAGCGACAGCTCACAGGGTATTGCTGGACAGTGCATGAACTTCAGGCTGCACCAAGGATTTCGATCAACAGTCATCTGCAGGAGGCGTGATCCGGGCAATGTGTGCCACGCCTCAGAAACCCCTCCGTCTTCTCACAACAGCTGAACCTCAGAATGCAAAACATGCACCCTCGCTGCCCACCAACAGCACGAACACACCCATCTGCTGAACCCCTCCCAGATCGTGGGGGGGGGTTGTATGAACGACTGAGGTCACATACTCTGATGGGAGATCCATTGATTTGATTCTTAATACCACGTGGAAAGTAAAAATAGAAGCTAAGATTATTCACGTATGTCTGTTCAGATCCCATATTCAGTCCACCAGGACACCAATGACAGCTCCATAGTTCCACTGCATGTCGTGCATCAAGCATACAGAAAACAGCTGAGATTCCTTTAGACTTTGCAGAATGACCCTGTTCAAACTCAAGCCACTCCTCTGTAAAGAATGACAGCCACATGCACCCAGAGCCATATTTATCAGTACTCTAGGGAATAAAATTTTCCAAACATTTGCTGATGGTTGCTCCTGAATGGGTCACATAGTTATATCAGAGACACATTAGAAGAAAATGAGGCCAGGTTTGCTAAACACTAATTGTTTCTCTGTGAATTTGGTCTAAAATCCCCTTTCAATCTTACACAATAAAAATACTTTTAAACTAATATTTAGAGCAGGCAGACAAAGGAAGGTCCATTAAAGATTCCAGAAAGTACAACAGTGGTTACAGTGGCTTACTGACTAACCACAAATCCAGTTAAAGTGTATTAGATTTTTTATTGGTTTATTTACTAATAAACATTAAAATATAAATTGAATAAGAATATTCTTTAATGGGTTTCACCATTCAGCCTTTTCAAACACATATAGCTGGCTAGCCTCTGTCACGGGGCATGCAAGATATTGAGGGAGTCTGTGTAAACATGCCAGAACAGCAATGCATTGGTCGCCTGGATCTTCAGCTTCCTCAAGCTGAATTTGGAGCCCACCTGCCAGTTCATGACCTCCACAGTGTCAGCACCCTCAAAGCTGGGGGCTTTCCACTCAACAGTCACAGAAAAAGGAGGCTGCAATGCCCACAAGCTGCCTAACAGCACTGGGGATTACAGCCTGGTATTGCTAACTACATCAGCCCCTGGCACTCTCAGTGTATAAAAGGCTGCAGCAAAACTAGACTCAAGCAAGTCATTCACGCCATCGACAAAGCATCTACACTGAACAGCACTTGAGCTCTCTAAAGCATGACTTGTTCGATTTTTTAAAGGCAAAGTAAAAGTTTACGTTCCTCTTACAGGACTATAGCAAACCTGACGATTTCTGAACTGTTCTGGCAGGACATTTCTTATTTCTTGCTTAAATATATACGCCCAGCTTAGCGACACCTACAATCACGTTAATCAAAAGGCCGGAGTGTTACCATCCAGGAAAATGTCGCCATCCCGGATCCTGCTTACCTAGCGGCGTGTCCCGAGCGTCCGATTAGAAAAGCAACCGTAAAACCTCCACGGTTCCCTGCCCTCCATCTAGCAGATCCTAAAAGTGGGCGACAGCACCCAGATGTGCCAGCGGAACAGGAAAAGCTGGATGTATCGTCTCACTTTGTACCCACGCACCCCTGAAGCTCTGTCGCCATCGCTGTCACTCCGCAGCAAACGACACACCGCCTCACCTGTCACCGGCCCTCATTACAGTCAGTTAAACAGCCGCAAAGGTCACCCACACACACGGTGCGTCAGCAATTAATTTTTAATACAAAAGTGGTTGTTTAAAGGAGAGTTTTTTTTCCCCTATTTTTAAACAAACAAAACTAGTGGTGCTTATCTAAATGAGCGCATTTCTAACCAAGCAGGGCTTTAGTTGTCGTCCCGTCCCACAAAAGTGCACTTTAATAAGTGAACTGCGCAGACGCCCCCCACAAACCGCCCGGCTCCGGGCGCAGCGGACCCGCATTATAAGCCGCCTGGCTCCGGCCGCCGTAGACCCGCATAAACGGCCGGGATCAGGGGTCTGTGGACCCGCGTAAGTCTTCCAGCTCCAGTGGTACGCACGCGGACTGGCTGCAGTGCTCCGCTCGCGGACTCACCTCCGGACTCCGGCAGATGCGCCGTGACAGGACGCGGCTGGCAGCCCTGCGCTCCCTAGCCGCTCGCGTCCATCACGAGGTAAACAGGCGAAAGCGGCGCTCCGTGGCGGCGGCGTCTCTCGAATTGATGCAGGACGAGGTGGAGAACAGTAGCTGCTATGATTTAGGGCCACACTTCGACACCGAGCGTCCCGAATCAGGCTGGACTGAGCGCGTCCTCCCAGCCAGCCGTTAAACACTCATTCAGCGAGGATCACTAGCCCTGAGCTTTTGTATAGAATAGAGACCGATCCCAGACCAGCTCAAAGTTATATCCAACACAGAGAGCAGCACCGATCCCAGATCATCCCGCTGAGAGCTCCCATATGGAAATAATGACCGGCCCCTGATCGGCGCAAATTGAGCTTTTGTATGTAGATGGGAGCCGATCCCAGATCAGTCCGCTGAGGTCATTGTGTCTATACCATGTTTACGCAGCTGTGTGGCGTTTCCTTAACATTTACCTTGTACTTCGCTTCGTATGTACCGGGTAAAACCGTAAAAATCCATTGGCAATGAACCTAAATGTTCAATTTCATTAACTTACATTTCATTAAGGCATTCATACATAAAACATTTCATTAATTTTAGTAAACACATAAAATTAATCCTGGTTTATTGATAGACTTCTCAAACGTCGCACACTTGTAACCAGTACATACTTGAAATTCATTGCATTTTATATAGGGGCAGCACAGTGGTAAATAGCGTAATATCACTCCTCCAGGGTCGGCGGTTTGGTTCCTGCCCTCGGCTCTGTCTGTATGGAGTTTCCATGAACTCCCCGTGTTTCCAGTCTTCTGATGGTAAAAGAATGCTCACTGGCTTATTCTACCCCCCCGTGACAACGTGTATTTTAAAAAACATGTTATTTATAGAACAGTCCTCTTACAAATTAATGCCCAAATTGCACACAATGACACCAGACACTCAGACTTAGTGTCTTTTGAATTTGCTTTGAAATCATGGTGGTTAGATCTGGCAGACGGAAAAAAAATCTGAAGGTATAGCAGAAACACTGTGCAGTGCAGAAAAAAACACCTGCACACAGGGGCAGTCAGCTGCACTAAATCTCATCCCATAATTATGCCTGTCATCAGTACCCCCCAACAGGCAGTTATATTTACTTTAAGGCAAACAATCTGCAGTGATTAGAGGAGCGGCTTTAGCTGTCTATACATATTTTGGAACTTACTTCTCATCTACAGTCTAGGTAAAGTGCTTGAAACATTGGCTTAGATTGCTATTATGTTACAGATTCATAAAATGCCAACTGAAAAATGTGAAATGTGACATTTTCTCACCTCAGGACTGGCTATGGTGACAAGATTCCTGCTTCTACACTAGAATGGCACTTTACAGGTGCCCAGAAGATGATGCAAGATCCCTGTGAAGCCTCTTTTACACATCTCTACTCACAGCAGAGATCTGGGCAGCCCTTCTGAGAGCATGTGCCATCAGGGTTGGAGGGCTGAGCTGGTGAAAGGCAGTATCCAGAGCAGAAAGTTAATACTTTAGCGATGCCAACTGCATTTCTCAGAAATGAGCAGACATTGCCGGTGTTTGTAGTATACTTCCACTTAAATGCTGTAAATGGCACTCGATAAGCAGTTACGGAAGATGGATGGATGGACCTTCACAGAAATGCTTACCATTCCTTTGAAGAAGGTCACCACGAAAATAAAGGCTGTCGCTGGCTAATTGGTCAAGCCCTGCCACCATTCCTACGTGATTATAGGGTTTGCGGTTAGCTAATTGCAGTTGTTGCTACACGTAGGTATCACTTTGATCGCGGCCATTGGAGTCCTGTAGGGCGCCCTTCTTCAGATGCTTTTAGACTACCTTGTGTTGTTTGAGACTTAGCAAAAACCCCCCAGATTTCAAATGACTGAGCCCACACACGGTAGACCTGCAGGGCTCGTTCCTGTCTTTACCTGCTGCTGTAAATACAGCTAAAAGGAAATAGCTTATTTAGTGAGGAGACAGATCATCCAATACCATGTCCGAGATGCACGATGGTGCATGATAAGTGTGCAATGGTGAATGATAGTGTGTGAGTGCATGATAGTGCTTTATCTGAATGTGAAATATCCTCTGCTGACTTCAATGAGTTTAATGCAGTCATTGTCTTACACGAATGATGTTAATAGGTTAAGCTATTACTGCACAGTTATTGCACTAGGAACTTTATTTGAATAAGTAATGTGTCTAAGTGTTACTTGTCTTCCCTTTGGTATTATATATCTAGCTGTCTATTGTCTATTTATTCTTTACTTAATACTGATGTTCCTTGTACTGGACACGGTTAGACAAGTAAGCATTCCAAAACACTTGTTGCACATGGTTCAGAAATCATTGTGAATCTCGAGTTTAATCTCCCAGGGAAAGTTAAAGTTCTCTGCAGCGTTTGATCTGCTATCGTGCTGGAGAAGAACTCCATCTACTTTCAAAAGTCAACAATCTCTCTTATAATCCATCGTGTCACACAAAGACTGTCACTAGAGCCTCCTTTTTCTGCATAAATTATCACCAGGACAATCATCGCACTGAAATACTGTACTCTGGACTTGAAGAAGATCTTATTTCACAGGATCCAAGGAACTTTGTGTCTACACATAAAAGGCAGGGAAAATGGATTTATGACACCATATCTAGCTCTCTACATCTTCAGCATTGGTCATTCAATTCCAGACCTGCAACATTAATATAACCTCTGTCTTAATCTATAACCAATAGGAGTGAGTCTCACAATGATTACACTAACCAATAGGAGTGAGTCTCACAGTGATTACACTAACCAATAGGAGTGAGTCTCACAATGTTTACACACAAGTGCTTTCTGTAAATCTCAGCTGAATGGAGGACTGTAGTACATTGCTGTCCTGTTTCATCATTTTAGTATAACACTGTGTGTATAAACTATTGAAAATAACAAAGAAAATGCCCTCTATAAAGGATTGAGATTTCAATGAGTATAACCTATTTTGGCTGATGTAGCGCTTGCTGTTATCAAGAGTGACCCATTTGTACTGGTAGTTTATTAAAGTATGTCGACAACACTGGGTCCTGACCTGACCTGATCCACCCTGGCAGCTGCTCTGGGCAGCCTTTAACTTAGAATGTTTTAAAATCTCCATTGTTTTTATTTTGTTCACAAATTATTCGAAAGCCATTTCATAAAATTAGATTAAGGTGTTGCTCATGGTCTTCGTGTAAAGATATGCTGACACGGTAAATCGAAATTTTGGTTGTGGACGACAATCGAACGTTAAACGCAGGTTTTGGTATAAGAGGAGCCACTGCTTCTGCGTAGCCAATACGAATCACGCACCCCCCCCAGAGAAACTGGTCTCCTTTCCAACAGTGGTGTAAGCGTGCACCCGCGTGCTTGCGTGCGAGCATTGGAATAGCAAAAAGTCTCGGGAAAAAACAGATTGTCTCTCTGCTCAGCACCTAATGAACAATCACGCTGCAAGACGGGCGTCTCAGAATCGTCCCAGATGCCATTGTCTTCTCCACCCTTTAGCTCTTTCCATACCCTCATGCCAAGGGCTGTAGGAACCAGAGAGGAGAGGGGGGGAACGCGTACCCCTCATTATTTAATTTGGCTTCATTTGTCCCCTAAAAAAATTGATGTTTTGTATTATTAATTATAAATAATTAAGCAACGTTCCTCCTGATATCAAACTCTCTCCTGTACTGTTGCTTATTTTTGTTTTATTCTTTCATTCCATTTGTGCTGATGCCAAACAGCTGTCTTCTGTTTCTGTTCTTCCCCAGAATTATGGTGTCCGCACCTCTGTTCCCCTTCCCTCAGGACCCCCTCAGTCCTCCCACCCGTTCTTGAATGGCCATTCCTCCTCATCTCGCTCCCAAGTCTAGGGAACCACAGGCAGCTCCTACAGTCTGGATGAGGGCAAGCAGGTCCAACTCGTGTCTCCCAACGGGATGCAGAACCATCACCAAACCAAGACAGGAGGACCACATCTGACCCCCAGCACTGCGAACATGCCGATCGTTTGCATGTGGACGCCACAGTTTACAAGGAAATGGGCTTTTTAATGAATTTAGTAATAAAATTGAAAAATCGTGTTGTTATCTTCAATGACTCCTACACAGAAACTGCTACATATTAGGGGTGTAATGACAATAGTGAACCTTTTTAAGGTTTTTAGTTTCTTAAACAAACTGATTTTTAAATTACATGCAGGCAAAGGCACAGTCTCCTCCTGTCAGCATTTGACTGATTTAAATGTCTGCCATTCTCTTTCACGATTGCACACTGATGATGAAGCAACGCTCAAAACAGCTTAAGTAATACAGAAATGCCTGCAGTGCACCTCTCTGCTCAGACAGCGATTCACGCCTCTATTTTCACACATTTGTTTAACTGCTGCAGTGGTGGAATCATTATTATTTTTTTTAAATGGTGTCCTGTCACTCCCCTGGATATTTGCCAGCATTATAATCCTGTCGGTGCTATTGCAGAAGCTGTTATTGCCTGATTTCGGTTCTACAATATGCAACATTTAAGGAAATCGAAATAAATGACAAAAAAAACGTGGCCCCTGTGCTTGAGATGAGCAGCCTACCTTCGGAGAAGAAGTCGTCTGCTTCCTCACACATGACAGCGCTCAGATCCTCCTGAACCATCTCGGCCATAGCTGCCGCTCTCGGCTCTGCCTGTTTCTCAGCAGTTTCGCAAGCGTGGGACGGCTGGCTCTAACGAGCTGGGCCCCCACTTTGCTTCCAGCCAGCACTGAAGCAGAGGAGCGGCGGGGTGCGTCTGGATACGGCGTGGGGAGAGAGCGCCTGTGTGCAACTCGCTGCCTGGGCAGCTCCCCTCCAGCGATAACCACTTTCACAACTTCCTTTGCGAGAGGGCGGGCGAGAGGGACGGACCGCTGGTGATTAACAAGAATAATTAGCTCTCTGATTCAGCCGGCCGCCAAGCTGCTCCCAAGCATCGCTCAGAAACGGCTCTCCTGGAATCATGGGAAGTGGCTGAGTAGCTACAGACAGGCAGGTCACGTCAATCGGCATCCCCACCGAGGGAGGTGACGAGTTCATTACGGTGAGGCAAAGCATTAGCGTCTCATAAAGACTGCTGACCTAAAACCACGCTTTTAAAAGCCACCCCCAGGGGGTTTGACCCATGAGCTCATAGTGGGATTCTTAGGGGGATTCTTGTGCAAATTAAGGTAACAGAAGTTGTCACACGCCAAGGGCCCTTCATGGTGATCCAGGTGATCATGTGACTTGGTCCATCTAAATGAGTTCAGTGGCCTGAAATAGTAACTAGGCTGCATCAGATTGATTTCTTTGAGATCTCTCCCCCCAGGGTGGGGCTCTTCCTCGTAAGCCCAGCAGAGAAGCCCTGATATCAAGCTCACAGCTGAAGGAAAAAAAAAAGACGACTTTGTGCATAACTGCGAGCTCAGTGTGCATTTCAAATGTCACGGAAACTCTCAGTTGCCCTTAAGGCCTAATGTGCTCAGCATTGCTTGGCTCACAATCAACCCTGTGTTCAGGATCCATTCTCTGCCCAGATCCTTAACTGCTGGAGACACTAGATTTTTATTCAAGAAATAAATATAGAGAATGTGCATGATTGACTGGCAAGATGACATGGATGACAGCGCAGTATGAGAAGGTCTTAATTCCTGCTCTAAGATAACCATCATCTCGTGAATTAATAATCAGACTGGGGTCTGCAGGAGATGGAGATTCCACACATGCGTCACTGAACGTCTGGTTACGGCTTTCCTGACCAAAGTGATTTATATTCAATTCATCCTTCTATCGATCTGTCTTCCAACAGCTGAGTCGGGGCTCCGCTACAAGGATGAATCCACACATCAGAAGGAAAAGATGGAGTAGGGATGACATTTAAACTTCTCGTTCTATTCCATCTGTATTCTAATCTGAAAAAATAGAGTTTGGGGCATTGTTTTGAAAGCAGGTGTGAGGACTCCTCAGCCAATCAATCCTCTAATTTGTAATCTAATTAGGGAGCTGCAACACAACCCACATACACAATGGTCCTTTCTGGATAAGATTGGCCACTCCTACCCTAATGCATGAGCCCCCTGAGACCAACTGAAATGGCTCGTTCTTAACAAATAAGGGCACAACTACATTTATTATACTATAGAGTGACAGGAAATTTTGCTCATGAAGATGCATATCAGCACTTAATGTATAGCAGTATTTATTAAGAAGTATTTATACATGCATCTAATCAGACATCTATACACATCACACATTTTGTAAATACAGATTTACTGACTGTAATCTGTACTGATTTTCCTCATATATATTTTTTTTAAATGCTTATTATTGTTGTTGTTATATACCAATATGGTGTTGTGGTGGCCTAATGATTAGGGAGTACACTTGTAATCAGAAGGTTGCTAGTTCACATCCCTGACCAGCAAATTATCATTGAGGTCCCCTGAGCAAGTTACTCCTCCCCAGGTGCTAAACTAGTTGCCCCCTGCTATGTCAGATATGGGTTAAATGCAGAGGACACATTTCATTGTTGCATGTCAACAATGACAAAACTGTCACAGTGAATTGTGACTCTCACCGTTTAGCTCCTCGTGCATATCAGTAAGCAGTGCGCAGCAGCCGAGGTTAACATACATAAATACAGTGAAGCGCTCCGAGGTCGGGGTGTAGGATGGGACCTGGTACAGTCAGGCTTCCTCAATGTCAACCGCAGTCGCCAATCGTCAGTGAATTAGAGGCGACAATCAAGAAGTGAAGTTCAACAAAAACAGAAAATGTGTCAGAAGCAGCTTGGCTTGCAGTAAACAGTTCTAATCCAGCTGGCAAAACGAGGACCTCTCACTGGAGGCAAGACTTCCCAGCAAATGTGAGTAGCAGCACCCATGTATCAGACACACAACAACTGTGTTTAAATTAAACTGTTTAAAAAGGAGGTCCTGTAAAAGGAAGACCAGTCTACAGCTAGAACAGCATTATTCCTGGCAGAGTCTAAACCCGTACATTGTCCTTTTCAATTTAAAAGCAGCTGAAACAGTTTGGGTGGCATGCAAATAGGAGCCTGTCAACATGTCTGACAGCAGACATGAAGTAAATAGCACAACGGCTCAAAGCACAGCCTTCTGTGTAAAAGCAGGCAAGAACTGCGTCTCCGCTCCCAGCAGCCCGCAAACCTCCTCCACATAGAGCACATGGCAAGGGCCATCTGTGACGCAGCAGTTGGTTGCCATGGGAACGATAACGAGGGCAGCATCCTAAAGCAGAGTCTGGCACAGATTCATGTTCCTTTATGGTCCAGTAACGGATTCTGCACGCTGTCACGGGGGGGGGGGGGGTAGGAACATGTGACTGGCTGGCGCTGCAGCATTCTTCGTGTCACTATGGCAACAGCATCACTGAGCTCATCCCCGCAGGTACGTCATCTGTTTCAGAAATGAATGCAGAACGCGAAGGACAACAGCGGGAAAATGTCAGCGGGACGTGCTGAGCCTGTGATTTGATAAACGCAGACTTTAGGGAAGGACTGCAGCGCATCTGAGATGCATAGCAGAGGAGAAGAACCAAGAAGACAAGCCTCAGAGGTGGAGGCCTGAACCTCACAGAGGCCCAGGAAATATATAAGGAAAGGCAGACACTGAACATCTAACTGGTTTACATGCTGGCTTTTTGGTTGCGTATGTCCATGAACACAGATCTCCACTATAGGCAGGCTTGCATTATGGCTTCTACACCAGCAACCATCTTCCCAGATTTGCCCTAGATTTAAAAGTCCTTTCAACTGGCCAGTCAGCCCCCATTTTTGCCCGAGGTCCTTCAGTATCGCAGTATCTTCCCCAGCAGATAAACGGGGCGTTTCGGGTGGAGCTGGTTCGTGGTGAGAGCCTGGCTGACCGCAGCATCCGTTCACAGGGAGCAGGTGACCGAAAAAGAGGATCTGAGGCCACAGTGTTAAGATGAACCAGATTACAGAATCAGACAAGAGCTGAAACTGCAGTTACAACATGGAGAAGGTATAGGAGAGGGAGCGGGAGAAAAGGAACAGGAAGGGAGTGGCTGACAGGAAGGGGTTTGGTCACCTCGCATGCAATAATAGATGCACAAACCCCAGAATTTTGGTCACTGGACAATAA
This sequence comes from Stomatorhinus ivindoensis, assembly GCA_019775895.2. Taxonomy (NCBI): domain Eukaryota; kingdom Metazoa; phylum Chordata; class Actinopteri; order Osteoglossiformes; family Mormyridae; genus Stomatorhinus; species Stomatorhinus ivindoensis. The sequence continues at coordinate 4,358,899 of JABFEB020000045.1, read as the reverse complement.
GCCCGTTAACCTGTAACCATGATGCGACTGTGGATGAAGCTCCAGGCTCCAGTGTAACGCTGTCTCACCTCAGTATGTAGCTCAGGAGTGTCCACTCCAAGGATTTGTAACGAAGCGCAATGTATCGGTTAGCATATCAAAGCACCAGCCCACAAGGCGATTCAACACAGCTTGCGATGTCGCTATTACCCTGTTCTGGCTCACAGATTGGTTTCTCGTTTTTTTGCAAAAATTTTAAAATGATGTAATGTCCTTCTGCTGCCCCCTTACTTGACAGCCTTCACTGCCAGCACAACTCAGCCAGTTAAAAATACATCGTTATCACATTGGTCAAAATTTCCATATCGGTGAACCACTATAAATCTGCTTGCCAGTTACAGTCCTGCCAATGTGCAGAGCCAGATATAATTCCCTAACCCCCCCCATTTGGCAAATTGCAGGTGCCTGGTGGGTCGCATAACACGCATCTATGCTGAATGTCAGCGGTACACGGCCACGTTCTGTCGCCGCATGTGCGGGAGATCCCACATCACATGGCACCCTGTAGCTGCTTAGCTGTCAAACGTCGACAGCTTCAGAAAGTCTACCTCTTAGCTGTTGAGGTGACACGTTTGCAGACTTCGGTGAATGGGCTGGTCTGTGAATCCCGTCATATTTCTAGACTTCTGACACCAAAGGAGGGATGGGATGGAGGAGTGGGTTGGTTGAAAGAGGCTCAAACAGGATCCCAAGCAATGGTTTACCCCCTTATAAACTGACAGCCTCCCCCTACAGCTATGTTTATTTCTGTCTCTCTTTTGTGACCCTTCAGAGACACATGCCACAGTGGAAATGGTGATGCACCCCACCACGCACCGTGTAGGACTGCACAAAAGGTTCTCGAAAAGGCAGTCATTGTTAGGTAACCGTACCGAGCCGGCCTGCTGAGAAGTGTGTGTGTGGAAAGTGTATTTCATAAGGGGAATAGGGAAAAAAAAAAGTCGCTTCTTTGTACGACAGAAAGTTCTGCAGGCTCAGGATGGAAGTGATTTGCGTCAGAAAAGGTCCACAGAGTATCAAACTCCAAAGCATGTCATCATTTCTCTGCAGAGACCTAAAAGCGTGTCCAACATCCATCTCAAGCAGTTACGTGCATTTAATTAGGATTAAGGCACAAGTGCATCATTTTATCCTTGATTATCCAAACATACAAGGACTCGTGTGCGTGCTTTAAACTGACATTGCAGTGTGTTTACGTCATCAGACCTTTTTGTAGCCTCATCTTCCACACAAGAGTGGCTACATATGCAGAGAGAGTAAGACTTCACATCTGGCCTGCACACAGAAAGCATACAGCCCTCAATATCTATGACGGACAGAATGTAACAGTAATGCTGCCGTTGCTGTCGGCGTTTTACAGCTTTATTAATCTGTGGTGTGATGCCCCCTAGTGGCCACTTAAAAATGTCGGTGCTGAGGAGAGCGCCAACTTCACCTTGGAATTCAGGCTTGAACAGATAGAGGACCAGCAGACCTCAGAATCGCCTCTGACGGTATCAACACATCGAGCACATGCATGGAACAATGTCCATGTAACAGATGTGAGCATCAGGTGAAACTGGCAGCGCTTCACAATCTATGATGTGGAAGAAGGCGTGTAAGAGAGAGAGATGAGGCGCACTCTGCCTGTTTGGAAAGCTGAAAATAGGCGCCGTGGCTCCTAGACAAGGCGGCTGGGTTACACAACACAGCTGCTCTGCATTCATCCGCATTTCTATTTTTCCTGCTTCATCCTCGCAGAACAGCTGCATTATGCATAAACAAAGGAATCCACTGATCGACAGGCCTACGGTGTGGAAGTGTGATTCTGGTAGGAGGTGTCACTGGGATGAGGCTGGAAAAGCAGAACATTGGGCTTAGAGGAATGTGACCCCCCCCTCCCCACACACACACACACACACACACACACACACACAACCTATGCGGCATCATTTACCGCAGCACCGTTGGACAGTTGCGGGGGCAAAAGCTCAACCAAACAAACAGCACGATATCCCGCGTGACGTCACAGGCGTCTTAATACAGACAGCGACCAATATCAATCTAATCAAGTTAACTGTCCAATCAGATGCTCCACATGCACCTAAGCAAATAACCCCAGTCTATGTGTCTCTGTACATGAAGGAGCACGGAAGTCACAAACTGCACTCCATTCAGGCAGGAAAACCAGAAGTCTGACGTCAGTCATCTCCGGTCGGCGGACAGCATGGAAATGCTGTGCCTCGGGTTTCGTCACGACTCGGCACAACTTTTGAAATGCTCATCAAAGTCCTGAAGAATCTGCGTTTAGTCCGCTGGCCGTTTGCGTCTAAATAATTGAAAATAAAATGAATGGCTACAGGCTGCCACCCCCACACCGTTGGTTAGTACACCTTTAAGTAATTCCGCGTAGTCTGTGTTCTCAGATAGCAGGGTCCAGGTACCGTAGGTAACCCTGCACTGGGTCACACCAAAAGCCCCTGGATATCTAATTACAAGATTGGACAGGCCTGTCTGAAGAGCTTATCTAATAAGAGGAAAAGGAGCTCTTCTCAAGCCACAATGCCAGATTATCTTCTAACAATGCAAACATGTGAGCCCCAGCACGGCTACAAATACAGTACAGGCAGAATATGCGATATCTAGTAATAATATATCTATGCAGAAGACATTGATACCAAACACAAGGTGGCTGCGGGAAGGATCGGTGTTCACAGGGTGGGGGGGGGGGGGGTGTAAACCCA
>JABFEB020000045.1:4303520-4313658 GCA_019775895.2 Stomatorhinus ivindoensis | reverse complement strand
CACTTGGCCCCCCCCCCCCCCCCCCCCCAGCTCCTGGCGGCCATGGGATGGTGTGTGACTGAGAACCAGTTTCTATTACAGTGAAACAGTTTGTGGTGCACTTTGTACTATTTCACCATCCAGAATTTCTCAATCGTAACGCACAAGAGCTACAAAAACCTCATTTTCATCGGCTATCAGAAAACAAGGTGAGGTGGTTTTGGTCAAAGAGCTGTATTTACGGGCCGGGGGGGGGGGGGTCGAGCCGCAATGGGGCTGCTCAGCGGTCCAGGGAGGGATGAATATGTTCAGTCTTCTGGGAGGAAAAAGAAGAAATTCCGAGATAGAGTAAGAGGTTTCCATGTGAAGGGGGGGGGCATCCTGAAGGAGGTGAAGGAGAGGAGCTACCCTGAAGGAGGTGTGTGGGGGGGGGGAAGTTAACCTGAAGGAGGTGGGGGGAGAAGCCATCCTGGAGGAGATCATTCTCACACTGCATAGCGTGGTTGGCGCAGGCACCAAAATGAAGAAACGTGTTATTGCAGGGTGGGTCCTATTAACCCTCAATGCCACCCGTAGCATTATGTAACCGAACACCCCCCCTTGCGAGCAGCTCAGCCATTAGCCACACCATTACCTCTGCTGCTCCACTATAGAGCTACAGCTTATATTTAACACACAGCCTTCAGGTTGCAGTCTTTCACAGGCTCAGAAGTCCCGCCTCTGCGGACACACTGGCGGCAGCCCTGTGTCAATACGGAAGCCTGCCAGCCACAATGGGCCTCGGCTCTGGCGACCATATTGACAGACACCTGCACAAAGGCCATGAATGCAGGCCCTTCTGTCATCACACAAGGAAGAATAGTTCAGTGTACTCCCACTCGGGCTCACATTTGTACAGCGTTGGCTGCCTTTGTTCACTATCACTGTTCCCAGATCAGGGGGTCTGAATCCTGGCTAGCCATGGGGCTGGAATCAGCCTTGGTGTTATGGTCAGAGGTGGATTAGCTTCAAAGACAATGTAGCGTCAATAATCTATGCAGGCTGTTGGCATTGCTATTTTTGCTGAGTCGTCAAGTGAGGCCAGATTTAATTTAGTGATTTAATTTCACCGTCCATGTTTCCTTATCTGGGGTCCCTGATTGTTAGGAGCTCTAGGCTACAACCTACAAACTAATCTGCTCTTGGATACGGTTGATACTTCCTAGATTCAGCAGTGGATTTGCATTGGGTGAGATGTTCTACAATGGGTCCACAGTGGGCTATTGGACAGAGAGGGTCGCGTTAAGGTCAGAGTTGCATGGGGGAATCTGGAATAGACATCATCTGTGGAAACAGGTCTTCGGTAAGCAGTGAAATGTGCAACCAGAACATCAACCATGATTTTGTTGTGTGATAAATGCATAAGGTTCCAATATTCTTAGTTTATCACGAATGTAACCTAATGGTACCTGAAGTTATGACAGGAGAGACTATGAAAGACAGAAATGGTTTGTTTTCAATGTGCAGCTCCCAGTTTTGCAAGCATGTACAGTATATTAGAGGCTTCTGGGAAACCTAAAGAACAGGGTGATTCCAGTCCCATGCAAGATTCACACTATGAGTAACTGAAAGACACCAAGTCACCTAAGAGCACATTTCTGCATTTCAGGAGCAAACCAAGACAAACATGCAGATTCCACTCACAGTGCCTGAGGTAGGACCTGAGGATGGAAACAGCCAATCAGCAAAGAGGACACTGCTTTCTGTATCGGACAATGACTTCGCCCTCTGCAGGCTCTTTTAGCCAGACAGAGCAGCACTTTTAGTAACAGGCTGAGAGCAGTTGTACTGCTCCAAGGAGAGCTATATAAGCTCAGTCTAACCTTCCACCATTAGACTTTACAAGTCACCATATGTTGGCCAGGATGACCCACTGTCTGAATGGACCTGAACCACTCACAGAACATCTATTCCTTCACTGTTATCCTATACTACTTATTTACCGTACAATGCTATTTATTTCTGAGGAATTACTATGGAATTTCCCTCACATTCTTTGCACTGATACAATTGTTTATTATTTCTTTCTGTTGACTCTCTACTCTCTCAGCATGTGCACTTTGCTAACGTAAATCTGACATTTCCTTTGGGAATTAATATCCAGGGATTTTCTGTATTCATTGATTGTCATTTAGTGGACTATACATATAACAGATATGCTGGTAGAGGTTCATTCCGTCCATCCATCTGTCCTTCATTGTACTTTCAGTCTTCTTAAAACTACCTTTTAAAAATGATTTCTTAATGTCGAATATAAAAACCTGAGTCTAGAAATTAATTCTACACTGCTAAATGCATTTACGTGTTAAAAATGACGCAAATAATACGTAGCAGAAATACAACAAGGTTAAATGCCGCCATCTAGTGGCTCTATGTGAAAGTTCAATGGTCAAAGCATTATATTTCTTCATAGTCTGACTGCTACGGTTCTCATTTCATCTCATCCATTCGTCCATCCATCCATCCATCCATCCCACAACCACATTTACAGCAGTGTAGTTTATAGTTGCAAAAAGTGCAGCATTTTTATGTTGGCAAAGAATTCCAAAAGCATTAACCTCTAACAGCATTTACGATTTGTGTATATTATACCAAAACACAGGTAAGACGACATGAGTAAGAGGGCATTACTGGTGATTGAGAAGCAAAAAGTGTCTGAAAACAACAGGAAAGTCACTTGATTAAAACTGCTACACATGAGCTATATCAAAGTTTTATTTTTAAAATTTATTAGACAGGAACAGTAGTACAATTTAAACAGGAAATGTCATTTTAAGCCTTGAAACATAAAAAGAGTAACCTGACTTGTGGTATTCTGAGTTGGCAGTCGCCGGTTTGCATCGCTGTATAGTATTGTCACTGAAAAATACATCTTTTACCAGCTTAAAAAAATACAGCTGAAAAAACTACTTACTCATCTTGTAGTGTTTGCCTGTTTTGTCAATTTACAGCATAAAATCTGAACATAGTTTTAATTCATTGGATAGACAGAAACTGAAGTAAAAACAAACAAGGTTGTATTTCGGATAACCATGGATGACAAAACTGATGGAGGAAAAGGTTATGCTAAGGTTTGGAACGTAACTGCAGTCATATTCATTCATATAAATCAACTACTTAAATAGCTATATATATATATATATATATATTCATATATATATATTTTCATATTCCTCCCACAGTGATTTTAAGGTAAATAATATGATATATTCTATACAGTTTAAAATACATTTCATTTAAAGGGAGCTTTAAACATTTTCTGTATCATTATAGCACTTCAATAGATTCACTGCATTCGAACAGAAATGGATGTTCTAGGTTTAACCCAACATTTTTTTTAATAAAATATGTGCTTGAAGAAATTTTTAAAAATGAGGAAAAAAAACAAATATATGCATCTAGGATAAAGTGAATGATTTAGATCAAAACATTAAAATCTGACAAAAACATAGACAAGCATGGTTGGACACTACATTATACCTGGCTTCCCATACAGAATTTTAACAGCAATTCAACAACAATTTTGGTTGGACAAATAGAAATTAACAGTCTTGATTGCATTTGGAGTCAAAATATTAAATAAACATCTATAAAAAAGCTTCCAAACTGGAAAAATAGTATAATTTTCCATTCAGATCAGAGACACAAAAAAAGATTTCAAAGAAAGCAGAATAGTAAGTGCGATTCTATGAGCCATCACTGAGCATTCATCTTGGATAGGAGGAAAAGGCTTCCTATCTCACATACACAACATAGACATACAATTTATCAAATAATATCAACTGATTGTAGGACTTATGCAATAAATCTAAGTGATCTCTTTAAAGAACTTCATACATCATGATCGGTCTGAAATACGTTACCTGACGTTCATGTGAGCACGTAAAGTACCTAATCTTGCAGACTCATCTACATAATTATCATATACATCATTTACAAGTATTGCCGGTAGTTCTCAAAAAAAAAAAAAAAGTTAAAAATTGTGCATTAAATAAACAAATGGCATAGCACACCTGACATGGTCTGCAGTACAACAGTGTTATATAGAAAGCTGATTAACATAACTGAGTTTAGCCTTTTTAATAAAAACCATATACAGCTGTAGGTCCAGTATCGTGAGTTAAGCATTACAGCACCAAACTTCCATAATTTGGCAAATTCAAGCTTTAAGTGAATGTCAAAATGCTTTATAAAGTGTTACCTCTGATGCTGTGATTCAAATAAAGCTGGCACAAGACCTCCCCCTTAAATAACCATCTGACCCACCCCCACCCCCCAGCATTTTCAGTAGTTCATCTCCTGCTATATCTTGGTGTGCGTTCCTCTTGGCACAACATGACGGCCCACATTAATCCTTTATAAATATGGCTGCAATACATTATAGAGACAAAACAGATTTTTGGTTCCAAGACTTACAACAGGGAAAGGATAAAAAATAACAATATTCACAACATCTAAAAAGCTCATCTAAAGTAAAGAAAATCTTTCAGCAGACGACAGCCCATAATGCTTCAAACTTTAAAGTTGTATAGCAAACAGGTTTAACTTTGACGGGAAGGACAGAGCTTTTATAGCATACACAAACAACAAGAAAAAAAATTATACTTAATAAGACCATATGTCTGAATTTTTATAAATTAAATAATTAAATTCTTAAGATGATTGGCCTACTGTAATTTTTGCTGTACACCACCTTCACCTACAATTAAAAAAAATACATCACAAAAACCTGATTTCATAGACATTTTGCAACCTCCCACGAGCCTCGGGCCCAGAGTCGGAAACATAAACGTGTACATCTTGGCGTCCCACACTACCAAAGCCCGCTTCTGTCACACATTGACACGTATGCATAACCATGAATGATAGCACTTGGGAGTTATTGTTTGTTTCCCCGCGGTTTTTTTTTTTTTTTTTTTTTTTTTTTTTTTAACTAGTCCTCATCAAGGGCGGCTGCCGCTCTGCTGCCATCCCCTTCCTCCCAGTTGGATTGGTCAATCTCATTTGGCTCCTCCCCCTCGTCGGCCAGGTCTTCCTCCCCGTCTGCAGTCTCCTCAAAGTCATCCTCGCGCGAGAACTCCAGCTCCTGCATGGCCTCCAGGCCCTCCTGCGAGCCCTGGTGGGAGTCGGCGCAGTCGGCGCACACGCCGTAGCGCCGCGAGCCGTGCCGGATCCCCACGCTGGCTGCCAGCATGAAGATCTTCTTACACACCATGCACTTGTACTTTTTGTCCTTCATGTGCACCTGTAGGGAGGATCAACAAACAGACGCATCATTACTCTCAAATTGCATACAACAGATCCCCCCCCCCCCCCCCATGTGGGTTTCTGTTTCGACCACCTCAGTGGGCTGGTTAAAACGGCTCCTCCTTCCGTTTTGTGATGATAAAACGGTAAGCCGACTGCTGCTCTTCAGGAGAGTTTCAGCACAGAAACAGCACCTCAGGAAAGTAACCCGATAGCCCAGGGGCTGTGACAAGCACAGACTGATTCATAGCGCAAGCAACTCCCTCACAGCTGAGACACTACAGCTTGACTTTTTAATTCAGTCTTTTCAATCTTCTTTTGAAATTCAATTTAGTTCTTTCGAAATCCAGTTGAACTGTTTAGGTTTTCAGTGGTTTTATTTGAAATAGGAAATATGTCTTAATATATAAAAACTAAAATTATCATTTTAAAGTAATATTTTTAGGGATAGACAAAGTTGAAGAGCTGTTGTGTGTCTGATCTTTACATCATAAATGCACGTTACATCCTAACATCCTCAAAATGGGCAAAACGTTAATTATGTTATTATAATTATGAATTATAATAATGTTATTAATGGAAATTAGAGATAAATCATTAATGTTAAAATATTTTAAAATGATAGAAAGTATTGGACATGTGCTTTTCCATTAGTTTCAGAAGGGAAATTGGCAAGTTCTCTAGCTGTAGTTTTTTCTTACTCTATTTCAGTGTCGTCTTATTTCAGTTACCTTCAGAAGAGATATTTCTCGTTTTCATTTATAGTTGTGGTTTTTAAATTAAATTTTCATACAAAATTTCAGCGAGTTTGAAATATAGGTTTTAGGTTGCTTAAATTTAATGTTCATATATTTTGACTAGTTTGGGATATTTATAGTTTCTGTTTAGTTGTTTTTATTCAATTTTATTTGTGGGTTGGTAAAATTAGGCATGATGCCAATCGCTGCGGGGGGCCGAAGGGGTCTCACCAGCGAATGCCTCTTCACATGTTCACGGCGGGTAAAGAGCTTGCCGCAGATGTCGCAGCTGAAGGAGCGCACTCCGGAGTGGATGATCAGGTGCCTCTTCAGGGTGCGCCGGTGCTTGGCGATGTAGCTACAGTGAGGACATTTCAGCTTGTTCTCCGTCACGTCAGAGGACTCGCCTGCCAGACGGAAAACGGGGAACCCTTACGTGCACTGGACTCCACAGACACACCCGCCTGCAAAAGGCACGGGGGATCGCTCGCTCCCGAAAAACGCCATGGAATTCCACGCACGATAAAAGCGTAGGGAACGGCTGCACTCGCTCTCGGAAACCAGCGGTTACGGCTTTGATGTTTTCGAAAGCAGAGCACTGCTGTGAGCAGGTTTTTCATGCAAAGGATGTGGGTTGAGGGTTTTGTGGTACCGTTTGTTTATATGTAGGGAGGTGGGAGGGGGTGATAAGTGGTAAAAAAATAAAAAACAAGTCTGATGCAATGCTTCAGCAGAGGGGAAAGTGCTGAGGAAGAGTGTAGAGCTATAAAACTTTGCCACCTTGTGAAATGAGATGACCAAATAAATCTTTCCATTACAAGACCCAGGCAAAAGATGTTGGGTTGCACTGAACGAGGAAGGCAAAGTCTTACCATTCTCCCACGACTCTGCTTGGTGGGAATCTTGCATTATGCTGCACTGTATCTGGTTGGCCAACTCTGACGGGAAACAAATATACAGTCAGGGAACTTTTCCCCCTGGTTTCTTCCTAACAATATCACTCCCTGGCTAGGGGACGTGGCCTAACTGGCAACCATATTGGAAAAGATCGCACTACAATCCAACAATATCAAATTTCGTCCACATGAGGTAACAGAACAGGGAGGGAAAAAATATAAAGCTCAGATCAAAAACTGCTTTGCAATCGGTGACTACTTGTCACAACCTGTTTGTGAGAGGAGACTAAGGACAGCAGGGTAATAGTGGTACCAGCATAGAACAATAATGACAAAACGATAAGAACGTTAAAAATGAGACTGTACTGCAGAGACGAGCCCAGATTTCCCAGCCCACGACATCCTGCTCCTGCCAAGAGCTGGTGGATTATCAGGCAAACAGAATAAAAGCCTACTCAGCATGTCAGATTGCACAGCAGGCGTAGTTTTCATAAACCACCAGCAGAGGGCAGGAGCTTAAGGGCAAGTACCTGTAGGGTTAGGGAATGGAAGCCCTGACAGTGATTCCCTCTATCAAGTCAGCAGGCCTGCCTGCATAGAGGCTGCAGATTGCACAAACATGACGGGGCTCCCAGACCATCAGCCTACGCAGCTTCCAGCACCCATGGAAACAGCAACACCCGCAGTAATAAATGACATTATAAAGAAGGAAAATTTGGCGTTTCCATTAACGTCACTCAGATGCATGTGGAAGCCAACTGTTAATCCCAAGAACCTAATTGAAACGTAACGAAAATTCAAAACAGAGGATATCCTAGAAAAACATCATTAACTTGCACTGCAGTGGCAGGGCGCACTGCAACGGCCACTGGCAGTCAGCCGGACAGCCCCACTGCAGTACCAGCCAGTGAAGCTGTGGATTTGAGGGGTGTTGGGAACAGCACCAGAAACACAACACGTATAACGCAGCACACGAGCAGGAACAGTGTCAGGGAACGTGTGACTATCCACCATAACGGCAGCTTTTTCCTTTGCACAGAGCTCAATTTTTTACCCCCCCCCCTCCCCCAGATTCTGGGAAAAAAAACCCAGTTTGTTCCAGGTAATTTGGAAACTTGATTCTGAGAACAAAAATGTGGCATTGAATAAGCCTACTCATATGTGTGCCTGTGAGGATGTACCTGCATTCTCTGAGAGGAACAAGAGGTCCTCCCTGGGGTAAGACGCTGTAGGCTGGACCAACATGCAGTAGTCGTAAGCCTCCTCGGGCTGGGGTGGGATGTTGTAGACAAAGCGACGCGTGATCTGGTTTTTCCGCCGGCCGCTGCCCGGCTGCTGCTTCACCTCCTTCACCTCCTTCTTGACAGGGGTGGCGGTCGCGTTGTCGTTCCACACGAACACGGGCCCCGGGCCCAGCGACTCGTTCTCGGCCGATTCCGAAGAGTTGTCGCAGGTATAGCCGGAGCGGCCGAGCGGGTATCCCTCGCTGGCTGACATCTCCTCGTCGTGCGGCTCCTCCTTGATGTGGCCGCTGGCTTGGATGGAGAGCTTGGAAAGGATGCTGGTGGCCCAGAAGTTACTGGGCTTCCCGTCCGATCCCTTGGCGTCCTTGGTGAGGGTCTGCCGCTTGTTGTAGTCCACAACCACAGAGTCGGGCGCTTCGTTCTTGATACTGATGTTCAGAGCGTCCTTGATGAACGCCCGGCAGGACTGCACTACTTCGGTCATCTGGAGGTAGCTGGCTACAGACATCACCTCAATGGCATTTTGGCTTGTGAGCAGAAGGTTGCCAGAGTACAGAAAGTCTAAGATAACAGAAAAACCCTGGACGGCAGCCACATCGAGGTGCGTTGTCGTGGTTTGGTCACAGCTCTCGTTCTTGGTCAAGCAGTAGAGGGTCTTAAAGAAGCGGCTGCCAGCCACCAGAATGTTCTTGTGTGCTCTGAAGACCTGGCCGCCCACCACGATGCTGACGTCGCACAGGATGCCGTTCTTCCTCTGCTTGTTGAGCTCCTGCAGTAGCAGGTAGCAATAGGAGTTTTCGTTCGGCTTGTTCCTGTAGCCATCCATCTCCTCCCCGTCAAGGTCTCCTGCCTTCTCCATCTCCTGGCACCACCACAAGAACAAGAACAAGAATGATTAGATGCCTGGGGGGGGGGCTGAGGGAAAGCAGTCAGGGGGAATTTCTCACCGAGGGTTGATCGGACAGGTTCCTGGATAAGAATGACAGCACGATATAACCTGTGAAGAGCAAGCTCTAAGACAAATACACTTTTGGTAAGGGACAAACCGGGCTAAATCTATAAAGGAACTCATACCCTTAATCCATCTCAAGCTGCACAAAGAAAATAACTCAATCACACTAAAGTATTTTCCATGCTGAACCGTTCCCACAGTTTAATGTTTAATGAACAACACCACTCCTGAATCAAACCGTCACAATATTTTGTGCAGCGGCGAACATCTGCAAAAAAATAAAAAATAAAAGGCCGAGTCTGAGGACTGAAGATTGTACTGAGGCAGAAAAGGAACAGCATCAACCTCAACGTCCACATGTTGGGGATTGATGGGGTTCAGTAAGACATGTGACCGTCTTGCCGCAAAGCCAGTAAGAAGGACCGTCCAGATGGGCCGACATTAGCCAGACTCCCAGATGTGCCACATGTTGAGACTAGCAGCATTTACACAGCGTAGTGTCTCACTGAATGGCTAGCTGAATCTAACCCCCCCACCAATGACAGGCCCTGACTTTTAAAAACGAATAATCAAATGAACGGCTCTCAAGCTTCCGTAGATCAACACACCACAAAACCAATGCAAGTGATACCCTGAATGGAACACGGACCCAAACGGAGGTATTAATAGCAATTCTGCTCTAGAGAAGTGATTGGGAAAGATTAAAACAGACGCGCCGAGCCGTCGCATGACTCGAAAGAGGAAAACTAATTGCGCACTAATTTTTGTCAACAAATGTTTTACGCCCAAGAGAAACCTATGCAGGCAGTCATACTGCAAATTACTAATAAGTGTCATTCCAGGTAAGGCTGGGTTTGGCCTTCTTCCAGGTTTATGAATACGCCTGGGATCCAACTGGAAATGCATAAAAAAATAATAATAATAAAACGATCACCAGAAGGCACTATGACACAGGTAACCGAGTAAAGTGAAGATGAACCAAAGGGAGAGAATAACTCAGTGCAGGTGTAACAGCATAAAGAAAGGGATCCCTCGGGGTGGGGT
>JABFEB020000045.1:4274856-4287240 GCA_019775895.2 Stomatorhinus ivindoensis | reverse complement strand
CCCCAGGAGTAAAACACAAGTGCTGGTCAGTTTTTTAAAAGCTTGGATATGCTTAAATTTTTTTTCACTATCAATGTAAAGCCTTAAGGAACATTGTTGAACTCATATTGTACTTATCACAAGAGAGCCTATAGGACACTGGTTTTGCAGGTGGACCATAAAGTTTGAATGAATTATTGAATAGTTTTCTGAAGATGTTCTCTGTAAGGTAATTTGGTGCCCAGTGAGCATGCACCTATCTCCAGGAGACATTAGGCTGCTGGGTCTCTGATCGAAAGGTTGCTGGTTCAAATCCCCCAGCTGCAGGAGTGATATACACTCCTAACCTTTAATTGCTCCTAGATCAGACTGACCCTGCTGTCTCAAAATCTATTCTGTTTTGTATAAAACATCTGCTAAGTTAATAGAAAGTAAATGAATTTGGGAAGGCAAGCTGAATGATCTATCATTGGTGATAATAAGGGGGGTTGAGCAAGGCCTTCAAGCCTCAATGTCTCCACTGATTGTCTCACCCCGGCTTTTTCACTTGTACATACATGCATTTGTTAGATAAAGTCATACGGAGCACAAGGCAACTCTTTGGTTAGGCCTGTAATTGAAATCCAGAGGTTACTTATTTAATACTTGTTCTGTGCATAACATGGACAGAAACAGATGCAAAATGGACGACAGGTTTTTATTTCAGATTTAGGCTCTTTTTAAATGAATCTTTACTCTTAAGTGACAAATAAGGTTTTAGGTCTCTTTTCTGACTGAAGACAATATGATGATGTGTGGGCTGACAATAATAAAGAATAATCAACATCGTTAGTGTTTCCATTTTCACTTTTAGAGTAGTGCCACAAACGTAGGGCTCAGGTCTATAAGCATCCCCATTCTGCCCGGGGCGTCCCCAGTTTCCTGCCCGGGGCTTTGAGCTGGGATCCAGCCACTGCATTTGCTGAGTGATTATGGAAAGTAGATTACAGGGATTTCTTTTGCTGGCAGGAGGGTTATGATGTCTCACATATAAAAACAATATAGAATTAGTAGTTTCACTAGAATATATGCTCCTGTGATTTGTTGTTGCATTAACTTATGAAATATCTACAGTGAGTGGTACCATAAAATGTGCCCGTATATTTGATCTGGACATGTGCTGAAGTTTGACCTAACAGATCCTGAAATTAATGAAATAGTTTGCAGGGTGGTGCCTTGTGCCGCAGTATCTCCCCCTTCCAGTAACATTTCAGTCAGTTTTGGACCCTCCGAGTTTTTATTCTTTTCTCCTTTCTTAGGAGTTTCTGGTTCCTCTCCTCCGTTGTCTCCTGGCATTCATTCATTCATTCATTTCTCTTTCTTTCTTTCTTTCTTTCTTTCCTTCCTCCCTCCCTTCTTTCTTTCCTCCCTCCCTCCCTCCCTCCCTCCCTGTTTCATGCACCATTTCGTATAAATGATGTAATAATGGATTTCCACACACTCTTGTGAAGTACCTTGGGGTGACTCTGATGAAAGGTGCTACATAAAAATAAATTGAATTGCACTGAACATTACACATCGCACTATGCAATATTTGCAGATCCCATTACAGAATGCAGTTACCAGGCACTGAGGCATGCAGTACCTCAAAATGAGCAGCAGAGGGCAGAAGATGACCTTTGTGCAATTCCACCTATATTTATCCCCGGCAGCAGGGTGCACAAGGCTTGGGTACACGCTGGATGGGACACCAGTACATTATAGGTAACGTACACCATTTGATGCCATTTACTCTAACTATGTGTCTTTGGCCTGCTTAGGGATTCAACACACTAGTATTATTATTATAATTTTATTTTGTTGCTGTGCTATCTGCCAGAATGGAGAAATGTAACTGTGCAGGGCATAAATGTTCTGGAGGGACGGCAGACGAATCCCGCTGGAGGCTTGAACAGTCAATTGTACCAAGCTGAGCAGTTTCTACACCACAGTGATACATCTATTGAGGCTGGATTCTACACGACTTCTGTGGAAGTTGGTGAGGGTTCCTGGTAATGTCCGGACCTTCCTTAGCAATCTGTGGAGGTAAAAAGGCTAGTGAGCTTTCTTGATCACTGCGGCTGTAAGTTTGCCGTGGATGGTGACTCCTAGGAACTAAAAACTGCCAATTTATCTTCACCACTGTGCCAGCCTGATACGCCTGGAGAATCCCAAATGAGGACCAGCTCCTTGGTCTTCCTGGCAGCCAGGGGTCCAGCCTCCTCCATAGAAGCAGATTTGTCAACGTTGGTGGTATCGTTGGCAGTCTTGGAGCCAAGTCTGGGCACACGGTTATTTTAAAAACAGGGCACAGCAAGCCACACGGCACACTACCCTGTGGGATGCCAATGTCAAGAAATAAAGCTGTATTTACCTAAGAACATTGAAATTCTTTACTTTTCGCATATCCCATCTTGCACTCCTTTTAAGATGGAGGCTTAGGGTCTGAGCACAGGGTCCGCAGTTTATCCAGCACCAGAAGTCATTTTGAGGGGCTAAGACCGATCATGGGATTTGAATCAACAACCAGATCAAAGGCACAGAGACCTAACCTTGCACACTCTGAAAGATTCTGTTTCTTAAAGATTCACAGGCATAACATTAAGTGCACAAGTTTTTAAAAAGCCCTAAGGTTCACGACAAACAAGGAGCAGGTGATGTTTATGCGTGAAGCAGTGAACAATGCAAGACTTTGGATTCATCTTTAGGCACAAACAGCTCTGCAGTTACACAGAGAACAGCCGATTGTTTTATTGCATATTCTAAAATAATCCCCATTTTTATAGTTGTCCAAATGACTATAATTGTGTTTATTGGAAAAACAGCACATTTTAGAATAAATGGTGGGAATGTCAGGCTCTGTGGCAGCTGCTCTTCATGGGTTCCAACGGAATCCCCAGATTTTCACGATTTCGCTCATGAGGCATAAAAAGAGACACCAATGCACTATTCTTTTTAAATATATTTAAAAATATAAATGATATACATGCATTTACTAGTAATCAACATTTTTAAAGTATCAATTACATAATATTCACATTATTAACAGTCGGCAGTAAATAATAACGATGACCATTTCAAAGTCGCTGTTTTTTATTCATAGTGGTTATCTGAACCTCAGCAGGCAAATTGTAATTCTTTTGGATACCATATTAGACACTAGAAATTCTGTCATATTAGCAAATTCATGGAATTTTCATTGTTCATTTTCCAGTGTGATGAGTATTTATCAGAAAGGCAAGATTGTAATTCTTTCATAAATACTAATTACATAAAACTATTGCCTATCTAATACACAAAGCCATTTCAATGGTAATAATCAAATATACAATTTCAGATTTTATGTTACCAGTACTTGGGAAATTTGATCTTTCTTTAGAAATTATTTTATGTCAGTGCAAAGTCTACTTCAGGTCTAACAAGTTACCAGGGGTTTTCATTAATGTATATTTTTATAGATACAGAAGGGATAAATGATATGTAGAGTTAATTCATATTGTTTGAGTACTCCATTGTCCTTTTTCCTTGTTAAAGACATTAAACAAGCTGCCATTCCAGAAACGCATTTTTGAATGTATTCAAACAGGTTGGATCAATGCATCACAAAGCAATTCTTCAACAATAATAAAATAATTCTTTTGAATAAAAGTAGTACCCAGACATTTTAAAATACTACTCATATTACATTAATAACACAGCGAGTACCAATGCAGTGTACCATGAATATACAAGTAATAAGGCAGACATTATAATAGCCTGCAAGACAACAAATAGAAGTGGAATTGTCATAATATGTAAAGAATATAAAAGTGTCTCAGTACGCACCTACCATATGAAATTGGCTGCAATCTTTAACACAATTTAAAAAAAGCTACAAAAGTATTTTTCTGAATAATGTCAGAAAATACTGTGCTTGGCTCCTGTAATGAAGTTTACAAGTGTGCATTGCAAATGTACTACTAGGCATCTCAGACTTGTACTTTAAATTGTAAAGACAAGAAAACTATGTATAAAAGAGCTTAGATGACGTGACGTTTGACAGACTTATCTGACAAAGGCGAGTCTCTTTGGCAGAAATACGCAGAGTCACGTGGCGTGACCTGCAGTGGGCTGCCGCCGATGGATAATATTTCTGCAGTACCGCACAATCCACTCTCTGTGCTTCTCAACCCCAAACATGATTATTGTCAGCGTACCTACAGCCAGGGACTAACATTTATGACACATAACAGCCAGATAATTGTTTACATTATTAGCGATAATACCTGAAATTAATTTGCATGCTGTGAACCACTGATTTTCCCATCATCCCTTCAGTGCACTGGCTAAATTAAGCCCATTATTACGCAGAAATCCAGTGACTGATAATACTCCTTCACCTGACTGTCATCTATTGTTCAAATCTGGAACTTTCAGTTCCTAGGAGTCTATTGGGACAGTCATCACACAATGCAGCACTTGCTATGTTTCTGCTATAAATATTTCCAAAAATCAAGCAGAATTCTCACAATAAAACCTTGAAAACACTAACTGTGTCCTTGTGGTGCTAGAAATTCCATACTTTTTCAGGCAAAACGCATTGTTATCTTTTCCTTGGTTTTTACTGTAACATGATCTTCGGAGAAATGTTTTAGACAATATCTATTGTGCTGCTTTCATTTTATTCCTGTGCTATTGTGTGGCATTTTTAGCATGTGCCACACAGGCGTTTTAAATGGGCATCTAATCCTACTGATTTTCATGCATTGTAAGTGCATTATACACAATACTGAGCCGTGTTGCTGCAGAGGTCTGATGGCAGTGATGTTCACATTGACACATTGAGATACACAATGACCAGTGTGACCAAAAGGAAGTACCTTGGGAAAGTGACGATGTCACTTCCTGTCACAGACAAACAAACACAGCATTATAATACTTCTCGCGTATGGGCTGCTGTCCGCAGTTTGGCAGTCAGAGTCGGGACGTCTCCCTGTTTAGCTCCAGCTCCCCCAAACTCTCGTAGTCGGGCTCCCACTGATTCGCCTGCGCGCTTCCAGCCCCAGACGCCTTTTCGGCTGAATCGCAGATCTTGATCGTCTCGTAGCCTGGATCCCCATGTCCGGTGCCTTCCTCCTGGGGCGGCGGATGCCCGCCCAGGCCCGGCTGCCGGTACACGTCCTTCACAGTGGCGTACAGTTCGCTGGAGGACGACTCGGACACGCTCTTAATCTCACCGATGCTGCTGTAGTCGCTCTCCTTCTCCGTGGCCGAAGGCTTCAAGATTGATGAATATAAGGCAGACAGCTATGGGGGGAGACGGGTAAATGGTAAAAGTGTGACACGCTGCTCATTAAAGCTCTTTAAGATGGTGTTGGGTATAAAATGCGACTTCTTATTGTTTATCGAGGTGTCCCAGCAATATGGGGTTTAAGGGGAAGGACAGACTTGGACTGTTCTTGTCCTGTGGGACACGAGCAGGCCATCATCACTAGCTCAGGCTTATCCACTACTTGCAATGTCGCAAGGAGTGGGGGGGGGGGGCTTTTGAGCAAACAAGCCACAACAACCGGGCGACACTGCAGTGCATTACAATATATAGCATCGAGAAATGTATGAGGAGATTACGTCCAACTGAGAATACAGGTAGTTCTCGACTAAGTAACAGGTCTCACGGCCCTTATGCTCTGCGAGTCACATTTACCTTCCTTACCAGCCGAGATCCTTTATAGCAAAGAACACATGTAAGCCAAAATATGATACCATATATTAAAAAAAAGAATATTACAAAAAATAAAGAATATTACAAAAAATGACAAGACAACGTTTTGATGAATTTTCAGTGTATGTCGCCTTTTTTCATTAGCGCTTCCGTAAACTCTACATATCGCAGATATTTTTTGCGTAAGTCTGCATTTACGTCAGTCAAGAGCTGCCAGTACAGGAAGGGCTGTGTATCTATGCCTTTCAGGTGCTATATTTTATTCCTCAAAAACAGGGCAAAGTGCAACATAAACTAGGCACAGCTGGGCCCTGGGTCTGGAGGCACAAGGGTGTATAAAGGCGCAGAATGTGGCTGAACCATTTCTGAGCACCAATTCATTCACCGGCTGTGTACCACCAATCCCCATCTTGGAGCTTCTGAAAAGTCTGCCTTCTCATCTGTGCTTCTTATGTCTTTCTGTGTTGTGCTTCACTTCTCCTTATGAATGGGTTCTAGGAAAGTCCTGCTTCCCCATCCGACAGGAAAAGCTAGCAGAGTGATTTACACTTTAAGCTAGACAGCCGTTTTATAGGAAACTGCCAGCGTACGAACCGTTTTGTGTCAAAGTTCATGTCAGTTCTATCACACCGTGATTCTGAAACACGACCACATTATTTCAAAATAGACATTGTGTTCTAGTTGCCAGTGACCAGTACGCATGTCCACACATCTCTGGCAAACCTATAGTTTCTGCTTTTTGGTTTAAGAAAATTGAATCAGACCCAGATTGGAGCATTTCAGTGTAGACTTGGTTACCAATTGGCCATTTTATTTGATGACGGGGGGAGGGGTCCATCGCCCATCTCATGACGGTGAGTCAACACGCAATGGAGATAATTTAGTGTCTTTGAAATATTTGTACATCCCTCTCCTGATTATACAGATTCTACAAAAATACTATTGCTAATCTAAAACCATGTGCGACGTCTTCATTTTACACAAATCTGAACCCTATTTAAATACTAAATTATGTTACTTGCACCAGAGATTATTTAAGTGCGTCAAAGTTTCAGGGGTCTGTTCTGTTAGAGTCTATGCATCATAGGACATCATACGTAGCAGAATATAAGCCGTGACTTACTATCAGCTCAGCGTGTTCCTAATTTTAATTCTAGAGCTTCAACTAATGGCATAAAAATAGTACGGACATATGAAACCAGAAATCGAAGTGAAAGTGATTAATTGTCATTGTTGACACCACAGAACACAAAAACGAAATGTGTCCTCTGCATTTAATCATCATGGTACAGTATGGCAGCTAATTCAGTACCCAGGGCTTGGGGGCGATACCTCGCTCAGGGTACCTCAGTGCTACAGTGCTGGTCGGAGATTCAAACCTTTGAATCACATGTCCGCTTTTTTTTTTTTTAAAGTTAAATAAACAATATTTTTAAATAAATATAGTGCAATAGTGGTAAATAGGAGCGGAGCCCAAGCTTTTTTGTGGGGGGCTTACATTGTACCAGCACGGTCCGGAGAATCTGCGGAAGAAAACACAGAAGCTGAACATCTCAAACAGACATGACCTGCTAATATGCAAACGCTCGCCTCACCTCTTCATTCTCCATCCCCGCTGCAGGTACACCGGGCAGATGCTGGTTCTCATTCTCATCCAGCACTTTGTCTGGAATGGGAGGTGGCTTCTCTTCCTCAGGTTCCTGTTCGGTTGGAGACTGGATGCATCGCTGGGAATCCAGGTCGGTACTGTACCGGCTCTTCTTATTGAGGTCCACAGAGGCGTACTCTGCTCCTAGCGACAGGGGTGGTCTGACAGGAGATTTGGGGATGAGGCCCCCATTGAGTATGGTCAGCTCAGACCCCTCCCCCGAGTCCTTCAGCTCCTTGACGGTCTCATACAGGGAGTCTTCCACGCTGACGTCCCGGGACGACTCCTTCACCATCTCGTAGGTTCCGTCGCAGCTGGTGGCTCGTGCTCCGGCTGCTGCTTCCTCGAAGGTCCTGCCGGGGGGGGGGATGCTAGGCAGCTCGCGATCCTGGGGGCACTTGGAGGACCTCAGCTCGGACTGATTGGACATGACATCCTCCGAAGGCTGGGGACTGGTGTCTATCGTGTCGTCCGTAAGCACTGTGGATGGGAAGAACCATGCTGATGACCTGGCAGAGTCAAACTGCCACTGCTTAGCCTCATCCAGTCATAACACCAGTATGTTAATGGTGTTTATGGAAATGAACCCCACAAGGAAGTGCTCATGGGAGTTTTACTTACACAAAAATGTTCTGAGGGCAAAACTAAAAATGATTGGTTCAGAGAGATAGCCAATCAGATTGTAGAGGAGATGGGTCCAGGCAACTGGAAAAGGCAGGACAAACCAATCAGATGTCTTGGTCCGACGTCCTCTAGTTCAGCGGTGGCCAATCTTATCTGCAATGGGCTAGTGTGTATGCAGGTTTTTGGAATGACCTGTAGGACAGCTGTTCAAACCCAGGTGTGAGGATTCCTCAGCCAATCAGAACCTCTAATTAGTAATATAATTAAGAAGCTACAGCTGAAACCCACATACACAGCGGCCCTTTGCGAATAAGATTGGCCACCCCTGCTGTAGTTGCTTGAACCCACCTCCTCTACAATCTGACTGGTTATATCTTTAAACCACGGGTGGGCAATCTTATGGAGAAAGGGCCGCTGTGTGTGCGGGTTTTCACTACAACTTCCTAACTAGATTTCTAATTAGAGGACTGATTGGCTGAGGAGTCCTCACACCCGGGTTTGAACAGCTGACCTACAGGTTATCCCAAAAACCTGCATACACACCGACCCTTTGGCGATAAGATTGTCCATCCCTGCTCTAAATCAATCGTTTTTCATTCTACCCTCAGAATATTCTTGTGTAAGTAAAACTCCTACAAGCTTAGGAAGCACATTTAAACAAGAAACATAACATAACAATCATTGACTTTATTTGACCTGTAGCGCTGGTAAATGGTCCATTCTGAGAGCTGCTGGCAGCCAAGTCTAAAGCTGGGCTTTCAATAGACTGGCTAAATCCTTCCCTTTCTGACACCTTAAGAGAGAAAAAAAGTAACGTGTCGTAAACTTGCAATCAAAACGCAGGGGGATTTGATTTCAATTCAAATTGTCTAAAGATACACACCCCATTCATGAGATTTTCATGGTCTCTGATGTTCCCGTTGGCTTTCTTTTGTCTAGAAACAGGGAATAAAATGGAGTTTGTGTCCTGTAATTATCAGCAAAGCTTGGCTGATTTTACACAGCAAACTGAATGCGACTTCCCAACGTGCATAACAAAGGATGGATTATGTCGGCGCACAAATTTTCACAACATTTACATTTTTATAGTTTACAACCTAAAAGGAAAACAAGAGAGGAAACTCATTAAAAATGTATTTATTCTACATTTTTGAAAAGAAAAAAAAAAGTTGTAAAAATCGATGCATAAAATTGATCTACTTGGAAAAAGAAGGAAACACAACCCTACTGTACATCTCTGCAGAGAGTAAATCTCTCTTGCTAAACGCCTTAAACTGTGGCTGAACTGCCTCAGAAATTCTGATCAAGTACTAACCAGTTTTTACAACTTAAATGACACTTTCTAACAACTCAGAATACCTAACTTAGAGAGAGATGTATGGATGTCTGGAACAAAATAACAACTGGAAAGCCTCACACAAAAATTAGATACAAATCAGACGGCAGCAAACTCAAAATGCTCGATGTGACGTTACGCCTCTCCCGATGTCTGCAGTAGCTTCCTGTCACATTTATTTATTTGGCAGACACATTCATCCAAAGTAACACACATTTGAGTAAGCAGGACCAGACAGCCAATAGGGACCCCGAAGCCCCAATGGTGAAACTACTCTGCTAACCAGAGGATTTGAATCAGCGCCCTTCTGAGCACAAATACAGGATCCTAACCCACTGAGCCACACACTGCCCTCATCACACAAACATAAACTAATGACCTATTTTATTTTAGTTGTAATCACTAAAGACTAAATGCTTACTATATAAGTACTGCTGCTACTGATGCAGCCTCAGTTTTGCAGCTCAGATGGAAAAGTGAAGTGAGATAAACGTATGAACACAGCATATTGACTTACGTATGAACACAGCATATTGACTTACCCCTGACAGCTCGCACACAGCCACAGGACGAGGAGGAGGAGCAGGAAAGCTACGACGGTGGTGAGAACCCCCACTAACGGCTGCAGTGCCACCCCCAGAGCTCCTGGGCCCAGCACAGTGTTCAGCACCGGAGCCATCACGCGTCACACGTACGCCGTTGGATTCATCTGCAGGGGGCGCCTTTTTACAGCAGCTAGACACACAGAACAGAAAAGGTAGATCATTACCAAGCTAGATGCAAATATGCATTTTGGACAAACAAAAACCTATACCCCGCCAAAGAACACCACAGGAAAATGAAACAGAAACTGTATCGTATTCCATTTGCAGAAGTTGTGGAGCTCGGAGGTTAGCTGGTTATCGGTAATATGAAACAAAAATACATCTGGTTATTGGTATTGGCAAAAATTTCCACATCGGTGCATTGCTACATTTAGCGCAGGGCAGATAAGGATACTCACCAGCCCCACGGCCGGTCAGCTCCAGTTTCTGCTGACTGAGGCAGGGCTTAATGCTTGTGAACTTCGTGGAGCTGTAGGTCAGCTGAAAGAGCCCTTCTGTGCAATATCACTGCGCATTTAGATGATATCTGGAGTGCCTGTGTGTAAGCATGTATATGTGCAATTCTCCGTATCCTCATATCTGTGTCTAAGATGACTTTGCATATATATACTCAGGGAGTTAATCATTGACCCAAAGGCAATTTGATTTGATTATGATGATTTAGGGAGCGATTCGGTGCATCAAAAATCTGTCATTTATACCAGAATTCGATTTGACTAATCAATGATATGATTATTTTGATAACCTGAATTCAAACCTTTTTTGTTTTAGCTTTTTAAATTATTTTTAATTATTAATGAAATAGCAAGAAAGCAGAACCTTGAAATACTGCTACTTTGATCAAATACCGTTTAGCCCATGTGCGCACAAGCGTGCAACCCGGAAGGGGGAGAATCTTTACGGAGGATTTTGCCCCCCCAAAATCTAATATAACTGATTCTGACATTGCAGACCCATGCAGTTGAATCGACACCAAAATCATCGATTCTTCAAGATGCATTAGTGCATATTTACACCTCTAGTATATGCTATATATATTAGGTATAGCTGTACGCGTTCTATGGTATTACGTCCAGATATAGCCTTTGTGTTCTGGTTTAAGGAACTGAAAGAGATAACGCTTCTAAGCAGAATGTGGGTTTCCACAGCCTAAATTTATCACCATGCAAACGAACCCACAGAGGGACACATAATTCTGCAGTACAGATGTGCATCTCCATCACTGAGGCCGGTGCGATACTAGATACATTGCCGACAATCCGATGCATTAAAGATACATATGAAGCAACTATGACGCAATGCAAAAGAATATGATGCTATGCAATACAATATTGTACAGATACAGAAACAGCATGGAGAGGGAGAATCAACAAAAAACGCATATAGAAAATGGTGGTGCAGGAGATACTGCTATCGTTCGCCAACCAGAGGGTTGCCAGTTCAAGCCTTGGTTCCTCCTGACCCCATCAAAGTGTCCTTGAGCAAGACACTGAACCCCAAATTGCTCCAGCTGTGCAGGTTGGTGCCTTGCACAGCAGCCTCTGCCAGCGGTGTGTGGACGGGTGAATGTGAGGCACGTGTTGTAAAGCGCTTTGAGTACTTGTAGGAGTAGAGAAGCGCTATATAAATGCAGTCCATTTAAATAATTGGTCAAAAACTGCTGGTCACTAAATAATAAAGGCATACAGCCTCTACTATATATAGTTATCAATTAGATTTTACCAATGCAAAGATGTTAACTATGCATGCCAGGGTCACTCCAAACTGTATCTGTGCACACGTTTGTGATCAAGGCAGTCGCATCACAAACTTTAATGCTGGTGCACCAAGACAAATCGGTGAATCTTACCGTCCCTACTCTGCAGACTCTGTCCGCCTGGAACACGACAGCATGGTAGGGTGGCCTTCTGACCACACGAGCTCACAGGTCCCAGGAGAATGGGAAGATTTTCATGCGAAAAAGAGCTGCTTCCTGTACTCGGGCTGACGGTGACGCAGTAGCCTATGGTATCCACCGACAGCCCCACACAGCCAACTCAAAAAAATTGACTGAAATATACACAGACGTTCCAAAACGGAAAAGGCGCGAGCGGCACTCCAACCGCGGACAAGAGACTTTAGCTAATGTTTAGATGACCAGGAAGTTAAGCGAAACCCTTTTTCTTGGCTGAGTGTGAGATATAAAAATAACTCAAAGTAAATTCAGAAAACAGCAAACAATGTGTTAACTTAACTTTACAGACAGAGGATCCTTAATAAAAGGCCGGGCAGTTTGAAAGTGTTTCAGCATAAATTCACTCATGGATTTGGGCATAAGAGTAAAGCTGATGGAGCTTCTGTTTTGTGCAATGATGCTCGAATAAATGGTTGTTGTGTGTGTGTGTGTGTGTGTGTGCGTGTGCGTGTGTGTGCATTATTATCGGTTTTTAGCTGCTCTCTGTCTAATTTAATGCACTGTTTTTGATGGCACTTG
>JABFEB020000045.1:4258672-4268802 GCA_019775895.2 Stomatorhinus ivindoensis | reverse complement strand
TCAGCGTGGGGGCCGCACGGCATCAGCGTGGGGGCCGCACGGCATCAGCGTGGGGGCCGCATGGCAGCCGCAGAAGTGAGGCCACATTCAAATATGCAGGACTGGCACCCGGATCGGCCCCCTCCCCGCTTCATTACAGCTCCATCTCGCTACACCCTGCTTTAAAAAACAGCTCCTTTACAATTCTGTGTGTCTGATGCATTCAACTGTCTCTTCCAGACTTTATGAGCCCCAGCTTACATCACTAAATTAATAAGGCTGAATGTTTCTGCTGTCTGTCTTGCTGAACTGACCCAACACATTTCTGATCATTGTACATCTGTTTAGCAGATGCTTTTCCAAAGTGATACAGTACATTTTTAAGAAAGCAGGCTCACCCCCCCAGAGCAGTTAAGGATAAAAGCCTTGCTCAAGGAGTCAAGAGCAAAACATTTTTGCCAATCTTGGGATTTGAACCCAGGACCTTCCGATCACAGGCACAAGAGCCTAACACATTGAGCCAGACAGAGGTTTCCATTGCTGCTGTGACAATGGAAACTATTTAAGTTTGAGCAAGCTCTAGGTGATGAAGTCAATCTCCCTCTTATAGCCTGTTTACACGTATGTCAATCAGAGAGAAAAGAGAACAGGGGAACTGCGGACTGACAACAGGCAACTTGCACCGTCCTTCAAACTGCAAACAGCAGTTCAGTTTCCAGTGAAATCCTCTAACGCTTCAGTCCTTGCAAGTGCATTACTGAAACCAATGAATTGTAATGGTATCTAAGGCAGGATATATTACAGCTTATGCATTAACTCAGACAAGAGGGAGGCTCGAATTTCACCCATAATCCCTAAAATTGGAGACACAATTTGTGACTGCAATATGAAAAAGATGTCCAAATCTTTAGAGTCCTTATAACATCCATATCCTGGTTAGGGTGGGGGGGGAGTCTCAGGAGGCCTGGAGTGTATCCCAGGCAGCAGCAGCAGGGTATAAGGCGGGGGTAACACCCTGGGCAGGATGCCAGTCCGACACAGGACGCACAAACATAAGCTACGGGCAATTTAAAGCCCCTAATTGTATGTCTTCGGACTGCGGGGGGAAATCGGAGTTCCCAGAGGAAACCCACACGACAGAGAGAACATTCAGCCTCCACACACTCAGAGCAAAGATGGGCCTCAAACTCCAAAGCCAGAAAGTCGCCATGGCAACCACCAAACGACTGTCACCCGGCGCCTTTAACGCAACCAAATTATGCTAATACAGCAAAATTTTGGCAGAATAACAAGGAAACAAACATATTCATATCCTTATGGGAACAGGTGCTCGAGTGATAGGCCTAATAACACGAACGCAAGGTTTCTGTCTATGAAGACTCAGTTTCCTTACTCCCTGACAGACGTGGAGCATCTTAATATTTCTGGAAGAAATTGTCAGATCCTGCAGACAGACAAAGCGTGACCTTGGACGGGAACTTCAGCTCAGGTCTTCACAATCAACAGAAGGCTTCCCTGAATCTGAAGCCTAATCGAGAGCCGTACGCAAATCTCTCATCTGACATAAATATAAATTCTAAATAAATTCTGACACCTCCGCTAAATGGTATTGCAGAGATCTGTTTATTGTTTTCAAATCAAAATCGAATCAAAATTTATTTAACAAACGCACAACAGTACAGCAAACAGGGGCAGATGCAGGCAATGAAATGAGTTTCAGAATCACTGGTTTTCATTGTGCTCCATTAATTTCTAAGTACAATTACCAAAATCAGTCATAACTACAAAAATACATGCAGTATTAGAAAAACCATCATTTGCACAATGCTTAGACTTTGCAATGCTGCCTGTCTGAGATAGTATGGGATCGAATGAGAGCCAGAACCACTGCCATTCTTAAAGTTAAAACACAAATTAAAAATAGCAAATGGAACCAAGAAAACAGTAGACTAAGGGGAAACCAGGCAACCGTCCTACCTGTTTAGAACACACATTCATACTGAGAATGGACCATTAGATGTCCAATCGTGGTTTCGGCTTAGATGTTCTCACTGAATTTGCCTTAACAGCACAAGGAAACTACGCGTGACCCATGTGCAAAATAGCACTTAACAGTTAGCGATTCCAACTCAAAGCGGAAACACGACATTGCTCAACAAATCCCAACACACAGCACAGCAACATTAGTCTGATTTAGATACCATTTTGAAGGGCCCTGTGGTTTTCAACTCTTAAAAAAAACTCCAGTGTCCAACCCCATACGAAATCCCCAGGGTGGGATTCATTGTCTAATACAAACCACATCTTACATCAGTCAAAACTAAAATTAAAGAGCCAAGTCATAAAACTAAACTGCAAAATGCTTTCAGGGGTTGACCTTTGTTTCTGACTCTTGTTTTGCAGTTTTATTAATATGGGTTTGGTAGACAACAAGCCCCATTTCCTCGTACCCGATTAGGAAAAGGAAGTGGGAGTGGCCATTTAATTGTGAGAAGGACAAGCTGCAGAAAGCACTGCAAGGTAAAAATACCGAAATCCTGTATCGTGCACGCGCTGATAAGTGCTGAGATTTCTCCTGGAAGACCTCGTTTGGAGCCATCCTTACAGGGAACAGACAACAGACGGGGATTTTCTAAAATGTCACCACATGGTCAAGTTTCACGTGATGGAAGTGATTCTGTAAATGCTGCAAAATTTAATTTCTTTGGCTTGTCAAACAAGGTCACATAGGATTAGGGTTGGACATAAGTTTTAGAATAGTTCCTAAATAGTATGCCTATACATTAAATTGAGTAATGAAATTCCTAGGAAGGAGATTTTTTGTGTTAAAGCTAATCATGTACCTAATTATGCTGACACCTAATTATTAAAAAAAAATCAGGTCTCAAAATGAAATACTCATCCTTTATATTTCATATCAGGAATCCAAATATCGCAGCAGCTCCCTCCATTCTTAGGCATACTTATTTGCGCTGATATAACTTTACTCATAAAATAAATGTTCAAAAGGAGGAATCAAAATCAATCCAATAGAAGAGCTCTGTGCAACATATGTTGCAGGATGAGAGGTGCATGAGGTCCATGTGGCAGAGGACAGGAGAGTGAGACGGGGCTGTTATTTACCCACAGGAATGGAGATGGGCTGAACAAAACGGTGAGATGGCCTTTTCTGCGTCAGCACAAAGGAAATACAAAACACAATGGAAGCTGGGTCTTGGAAGAGCTCAAAAGAGTGCAGAACTGGACACCGAGGAGGCTTCAACTCCTTCCCCAGGCCGAGGAACTCAAAGGCACAGCTGAGGAGTATAAATGTTCCCATTAAGCCAAACTGGGAAATGTCTGCGATCATGACTCTGTTCTTGCTTCAGTTATTCCCCTCTGTATCCTGGGACACATGCATTTACATGCTAACAATAACTTAGACATATGTTTTTGGTCATAAGGAGGAAGCTGGAATTCCCAGAGGAATTCCTAGTAATACACAGGGGGAATATGTGAACTTTACATGCACAAATTTGTGGGAAGCAAGCTGTGTTGCTAACCACTGAGCCTCATTGCTAGCCTGTTCCAATTTCATCCATTCATCCATCCATCCATCCAGCAGCTTATACAGTAGAGAAAAGTGGAAAAAAACATGACCTCATATCCGTAGATTCTGTATCCGAGTCTTGCCAGAAATGTAAAGCAAACCAGCTGTTTGTAACAGAGACGGACACCCTTGTCCTAAAAGAGGCTTTTTTTTAAACCTTATACTATACTACTAGTATATGCTGATTTGATTCAAAAAGTAGGGCTGTACATGGTATGTGAAAAATCTTAAATTTCCCATACACCAAAGATACCTGGATATTGTACTGATTTTGAAGATGGTGTTTCTCAATACCAAGAACATGAAGACTGTACATTTGGTATTGACAAGAGCGTTCTTGTGAACTCGCCTCCCATGCATGAACTTGGGATGCAGTGAATCATGGTATTGGTCCCATCCAGCTAGGATGCATCTAATTCATCCTTCATCTTTGAGTAGAAGTAAGAACAATATACAGGGATTTTTATCGTCCTCTGTACACATGTTCTTCGTATTGAAACTGGTCTATAGCAGTGGAAGGTGGTATAAAATGGGTAAATGGGAACATAAGTATAGTCACAAATACATATTGAGAAACACTCGTCATGCACAAGACCAGTCTACCTCGCCTCCTGCATCCCATAATGCAACGCAACAGAGCATCACGGCCAGAATACAGCCTCAGTATGAAAAAATTATAATTTTTTGTATTATTATTTTCATTTTTAAAAGGGAGGGCAAAGTACAACGAACCAACGTCAAACTAATTGGACCAATCAAGTTGGTATTCTACATGGATCAGCAAGCGAGCTAATGTTAGCCGCTAACATTTCACTATTACATTTCCTATTGGCAAGGCACAGGCTGTTTAGCTGTCAGCTATACACACAGAACATGGGAGATGGGAAGAAATCATGTAAATGACTATTTCAATGTACCTATCTTTTCAACACATGCAGGGCTTCACAGATGTGGTGTTTTAGATCATTTAAAACAATACATAAATGGTTAGCTTATTTGTAATAAGCTATTTTGTAGAATTTGATCATTTTCCACAGCATAACTGATGAGCTATTGCAGCACATCGGTTGAAAAACACTGTTTTAAATGATGCCTTATCTGTGGGAAATGGTCATTATGGATTTAAAAGGCTTGTAGGGAAGTTATGCTATGAAATTCTTACGAAAAAGCTGCCATACTGGATATCACACTGACTAAGAGTATGCAGTATGCAGTATATACTGGTCACAGTATGCAGTATGTGGTTTTGAAACCAGCTAAAGACTCATGACTGAAACAAAAAGCTGAGCAATAAGATAAAATGAGGGTAGAACTGCTGATTACCCACCAAGGGCGGGGCATATGTTAACAATTCACACTTCCCCATTTCTGGTTTTCAAGCTTAACTCGAAAGGGTGATCACAAGACAATTTACCACGAAAAGAAAAAAACTAAACGCAGAAAAAATAGCAAGCTAAACATGCAGCCTCTCACACTAAAGCCTGCAGAGTAACACAAAGTCCTGTTGCCTGGCAACTAAATAAGGAGACACTCTATACTTTGAACTATGAGCTTGATCACATTCTAAGAAACATGTAACTGAAAATTGTTTGTCCTGAGTTCCTCTAAGATCACTGCACTGCAATATTTCTCACTATGGTGACCAGCAGCGTGACTCTAAAAACGAGAGCAGCTGTGTCCAAAAAGGAAACCTATGGCTCTAAAAGGAGGACAACCGTGAAACGTGGTTGGGGGGTGCGGTGGGCTATATCATTGACATACTACGAAAGCCGGGAACGGTATATCCACCATGACCCCGTTATCTCGAGATAACGGCTTAAAAAGAATTGCAGGCAGGCCTGTTCTTGGCAGTATACGTGTTTTGGGTGTTTCACCTGTTTCCAGTGGGTGGGTAGGAGGGCGGGGGAGATGGAGGTCGAGGGGGCTAAAAGGCGGACACCCAACAGCAGTGCAGACGGAGAACTGAAAACAGGACTGTCTGGACATAAGTGGTCACCCTACTTCTCAATAGTAAGACCTAAAGAGCTGCCAACTCCCAATACACTAGATATTTGTGCAGCCCCAACTCCGAGTGTGCAGTCTCTATGCCTCTTGTTGCTCATTTCACTTCTTTCTGGGCAATCCAGCTTTTTCCCACGAGTGAAACACATGGAGCTCAAGTGAGGCTGTCAAGCATAGCCCTGCCCAAATGTGCATTTATTGGTAGTGGTGTGTGCTATGGCTCCGGTGATTCTTGAGACGGAAGGATGTATTAATTAATACATTTTGACCCGTGTATAATATTAATAATTCATCACCAATTAAAAATAAATTGCACACACGTTCCTTGTGCGGACAATACCTCCGAGATTAAGCATTGAAAAGAATGCTAAGAAGACACAGTAGGTATTTATTCAGGAATGCATTATATATATATTACAAGGATTATTGAGGGAACGATAACTTTGCCATTTGAAAGCAAAATGTGTAGAATTAAAATGTACTCATAGAATGAAGGGGTTTCATATCACCTGAAAAACTATTTTCAGCTGTCTGGCATGTGAACATATGCACCTACGACATACATAACCCTAACCCTAACGAAGCACATATACCATGGAATGTTCTGTCACCTTTTCATCCACTCCCTTTCCCATTTATTAATCATAATTATAACTACCCACTGACCACTGTAAATCCACAAATCTTGAGGACATAAACCACAGCTTTGGAATAACATGAATAGGAATCTACTGTACTATATACCAAGAAGATACCGACGATATGGGGCGGGGCAGTCCTGTCAATCACGCATAGGCCGTCCAATAAGATGTTAGGAGACAGCAGGTGTCAGAACGCCCAGTTCCACTCAAAGACGCTTCGAAAACAGAAACGGGAAGTTAATAATTTAAACATCCATATTCCTAATCGCTGGATGAACTGGGTTAAATAATTTATCCTAAATGCCAATAAAAGACAACTAAATGGATTTTTTTCTGCCAGAGAAACAAATACGGTGATAAATTCACTTGCCATTTCCACAGACAAGGAGCAGCAGTTAAATACTACCACTTTCTACACCTTCAGCATGCCATGCCATGGCCAATCAATTTCCACGTCGTTTCCCCAATTTTGGCATTGACACACAAAATGGTTTCTTGTACGTGAAAACAGACAACCACGTATTACTACAAAGCTTTCATCTTTAGCAGAAAAATGGCCAGCGGTTATCTAGATAAAACAATCCTGAATACATACATGTCGGCAGTGTCATAAATAGCAGGCGTACTTGCAAAAAAAGTGAATCATGAAGCAGTACATTCTGACGTCCAAATACATGTGTGTGTATGTATGTACGTATGTATGTATGTGTGTCTGCTTTGAAAGGTAGCTAAATTTTCAAAAGCTAGACAATAAACCCCAGTAATGCATTTTCTCCAAAAACGTGTTATTGTTGGTCACTGTCGAATCTCCACTGTTTATTCCTGCATCCTTTTAGATATGTGCATGTAAAGGCTCGCTGCGAAACCGCAGTTCCTCATGGTGTTTCTGTTTAATGCAACCCCTGGCATCCTGCGGCATTAAATTGACCGGATACAATGAAGTTTCATAGCGCTCCCATAGCAACCGTACACTAAATTTTAAATCCCGCAATTTCAGTCTTAAATGGTTTGTGGAACCAATCACATATTAACTAACTTCGAGTCAGAATAGGTACTGTAAAACCACTTACCGAAAACGATCATCCATAAAATATCGGTCGGTTACTTAAATTCAAACCCGACTTATATCTAAGCTCTTACCTACCTAGTGAAAATGAGAATTTTTGGTAAAATGGCAACGTTCTTGAAAAAGCTGCAAAGAGTGAATACAGTTTAAAAAAAAAAAAAACACCTTCATGAAATATTTTTCTATTTTTCGCGCATTGTGCTACACAGCGGACCTGCCGAATTGAGACCGAAGCCGCTACGCTACTCCTCCCCTTCTTCGTTCTGATATCAAAGAGGAGTTACGAAGGCGAAGGAGCGGCGCTGTGCATGCTGGGAAAAGTAGTCCTGAGTATTGCTCAGTTCTGCATATTGACGCAAACCTTCAGAGGAAGCCAGTGGAAGTGTGCAGAAAGGAAGGTAGGAGACCCTCCCATCTGAAACCTTTAGCCATTCAGGTTGCTATTTCATTATTGCACTTTAGCCATTCTAGGTAATTCAATATTCCACTGTTGGGCAATCATATTAATATATAACTCATTAATCTCGTATTTGAATCAGATGTGATTCGTGGAATAACATTGTGTGGCCAAAGAGGGCTTTGGAAACCACCGTCCTGTAAAAATCAATATACACAGGAAGCACCACTGTATCTCCCCCCAGCACGCAAAAACTATTGAATACGAAATAATGAGACAAAATTATACTGAATAGATAGACAGACAGATGTATAAACCAAACATAAATTATAAACAAACGAAACAGGACAGGGAATCTTCTCGATCCCTTGCCAAACATAGGGCAATCATTTAAGGTCATAACTAACTAGAGTCACATATCTAATATAAGTTAATATAAATGACATGCAAAAGGGTTGAATATGATATGCTTTGATAGTGACACAAACTGCTCAAAATAAGTTGCTTAGATGTGGAAATAAAAGATCAACATTTCTCAGACTGATGTTTCTATGCTGGTTCGACAATAAGTGCTTCTGATGTGATTTGCAGTTGGTTAAAAATAACAAATAAATAAAAAGCCGGAGTTTACCAACTGTATAAACTATAACGTAAAAAATGTCTCTATGACGTATTTGTGGCCTAGCCGGAAACATAGTGAACGGCCAAAGCTGCGAATTCCAACCCGTGTTCCACTATTTCCATCTACTGGTGTAAAAGAAACATAGCAACGTTAGGACAGAAGTAATGTATTAATATGCAGTCTTTTCCCCGAATCCTTTTTAACAAAGAATATTCGTTCATCCGCCGGCCCATCCATCTATTAATTTTTCATACCGCCTTATGATACTGAAAATCTACATTATAACTGTATTACTCATGCAACTGAAAATATACCTTACAATTTCCTAATGTTTTATTATTTCGTGTTTTATATGTATTATAAATATTAAAAATCCTAGCAAAATATTTTCTTTCATTAAGCATGTAAATACAAAAATAGAACAATACACAGCCTATTTTTTGCAGCCTGCAGCAGGGCCCCTTACTCGAGCTGACTTGTTGGAATTGTAGTTTTATTGTAAAGTTGAAAGGTCAACTGGAGCAAAATGGCGACCATCAGAGGAAAGGTTTTGCTGAAGAACATAAAGAGCATCGTTGTACAGTTTTGTCCGTTTGAATCTAATGTACGTCCAACAAGGTAGGAACGTTTTCATTTTACATTAACGGTACTACTAAGTTATCGAAGTGAAGCTCCAAATAACCGTGTAGTACACCATTTAGTGAACACGTTGTGAAAGGACCTCGCGTTTTCTAACAGCTGTATAAAGATCTAATTATTTAAAAACATTTGACATTTTACATCAGCAGCACTATTACTTTTTAGCTTAGTTTCCCACGGCGTATTGTAATCGCTGCTGTTTGGAAATTAAATAATGCATTTTAATTGGTCATATTTCCTCCTTTTTTACATTTGTCATATTTTCTCCTGTTTTCTACAGGGAGTTCTTAGCTGTGGTTGGAAGTGAAAAAGTAAGATCAACAAACATGAACTGCGAGGTTAGGGCTGAAGTAAAACATGACGGCTCTGACCCCTTTGTTAACATTACATTCAGTAAGTAAAACTAAAATAAGTTCACATTGCTGTATAAAGCAGCCTCGTATGCAATCTTGTTTTCTTGTGATGTGTTTTTATATACATGCTATCATGTAAGAACTGCATGAATTCAGTTTGAAATAATGCTCAGGATTGCATTAAGGTTAGTAAATACTATTTCATTAACATCATAATTGAACTGAGCATGTTGAGAATGCATGATTGCTGTGATTTGATGCTGCCAGTAAGGTCTTACTCGGGTTGTTTTGTTCTTTCCTCAGCGGACGGAGAGAGGTTACTGATGAAGGGCAAGAAACTGACCAGCTTTGAAATGCTCTCTGCTCTGAATTCTCGTTGCCAAGCCAAAGACCCACATTCAAAGGAGGCAGTTAATTAATAAATGATGCTATAATTGATGTATGTTTATTGTTTGTAAAAAAAAAAAAAAAAGAATAAATATGTAAGTTGCACTTTAAAATGAAGCTATTTTACTCACCCTGAAATATCAATTTTTAATATATTTAGTAAGATTTTGCTTGCTGCATATTCTATTTGTCATATCTATTTGTCGCATAAACAAACATACCGTACATTTATTTTAAATGCTTTTCCGCCTGTACCTTGATTGTGCTTAATAAGAAAGACCAATAGGAAATTATATAAAAATGTCAATAAATAAATAAATAAAATGCCTGATATAGCATGATGATGGTATAAGGTGCATGCAGTATGTAGCTGTTAGCCATAAATAAAATGCCTGATATAGCATGATGATGGTATAAGGTGCATGCAGTATGTAGCTGTTAGCCATAAATAAAATG
>JABFEB020000045.1:4237448-4250318 GCA_019775895.2 Stomatorhinus ivindoensis | reverse complement strand
ACAAACCACCTCAGGGATGAGAGCCTGAGTGTAGACCTACAGCGGGTGATACCTCAGTTCCACACTAGGCCCAATGGATCAGTGTGAGTTTTTCCCTGTGGCTGGAGTGCCAATCCTGCCACCAACCCCCAAGCTTTTCCCTGTAAGCTGGAGGACCTCCTCATAGGGCTGGATGTAGATTAACATCATACCCAGGATGATGCAACAGCAGGTTAAGGCCTTTGCTCAAGGGCCCAATTGCTCATGGCTACTAGAGTCTCTTACAAATGGATACAGAGGAGCTGGGGAAACTGAAACCTTGGAGCACGAGAACAACAAAGTCTTATCAAAAGCTGAGACAGCTCAGGCAGCGGAGCCATTACATTTGTTCCAGAGTACAGCAGTAACCAGTGGATAGCTTCTCTTACCACCCATACATCCATCTGAACCTGCTTGTCCAGTTCAGGGTTGTGGGAGTCTGGAGCCTGTGGGTGCAAGGCAGCGAATAACCCAGGAGGAGGTGAATTAACGAAAGGAGCATCGGTATAGCAGTCGGCAGCGATCAGAACCCTGTGACCTGGGTAGATGTTTTGAACATCTACAGCCTGTCTTTGACCATCCAGCAGCTGGGTGAGACGCTGACCTTAGATCGCTGACAACAAAAGCCAGTCTGGGGCTGTGAATGCAGTTGGATCGTGTACCTTAGCAGCCAAGAGCAACTGAAATCAGCGAGCACATGCTGTTCATTCGGCGGCTTTGTCAGACATTACAAACAGACCTGAACCATCGAGATGAGGTCAAGAGTCATTTTGTCTATTAGACAAAAGAGACAATAAGAATCTATGAACACATTCATAACACATTATAATGCATCCATAAAGAATTATCAACATGTTATTGCCATGTTAATTGTGAATTATGAATGCATCATGGAGCTCTCAAATATAATCCACTATAGATACCTTCATAATACAGTACAAAGCATCCTTAATTGTTATACCCTTATAATGCATTATGAAGGCATCTAAAGTGCATTATAGATGACAGCTAAAGTAAAATATTATCAATATTTCTCTGCCAATTAAAATTTTCTACTTTCAAATGTGACGTAAAACTCATAATCCTGCTTAAAATTAAAGTTTTGGAGCAGCTGCTAAGTGCTCCACAAGGTTACTTTTGTCTGGAATATTGTTACATCATCTTTTACTTGATGGTATTAAAATTGCTTCACAGGTCATCTTTTTTATGGCCTAAGACAGACTCCCAGTTTGATTTTCCGTATCAGTTTCGACTTGTGACCCTCACTGCCTGTCAAAGGGAATCATTCTCACGTGGACCACATCTATTCAACTTGGAATGTTCCATGCAGGACACGGCGATCTCATCAGGTCACTGCAGGTCACCCTCACAGCGCTGTCAGCAGCTCTGTGCCAAAAGAGAGAGAGGGGCAAATGAGGCTTTTTAACAGCTGACAACTTTCACAACAGCCAGTTTCAAAATCAGGACTTTCTAGAATAGACTTTATTTAGCGCCGGGGAACTTTCCCCCTTTTTTTGTTAGAAACTGATGTAATTATTGCTAATTAGAGGTGACCAGATATGACTATGAATATGGGGTAGGATTGCATTTTCTGTGTTTACATACAGCCCGTGGTTTGAATGTGTATTTGAGATGTGTTTTGAGATGTGTAACTGAGATTTTTTTTGGCGGAGGGGGCTTTAAAGACAAATTTAAGTCCTTATTTCTATTCTTATATATCATTTTAGTCTCTAACTACCATCCATCCATCCATCCATTTCCCGTAACTGCTCCTCTTATTCAGGGTTGCTATGGCTGCAAGGTAGGGAACAAACGGGGATGGGGCCCCAACCCAACACAGGGCCTCTTTCTCTCATGCTATTAATATTTCAGAAGGAAATGCTTAAGAAGACGGCCCAATTTCCTGTAAGGATCTGTCTCCTAAAACCAGGGCTTCTGAAGTCACACAGATTAAAGACAGTACATTTCAAATGAATATATATTAGAAATTAAGTTCTGGAAATGCATCGAAACAACCCATGTAACTGTGTACTGGGTGCATTATTTTCAGGATATTTCAATTGAAAACTATCTGTAAAAAGGAGGTAGTTGCAAGCGGAATGGTGTCTGAATGAGCAGAGGCAAACATTTTACAAACCCTAAGGGATGCGCTTTGGAATTTATGGAAGTTTTAGGGAGCGATAGTTCCCACTCCTCTCTGAACCCTCTGATGGCTTGCATGTGGAGAACACGGACTGAACTAGGAAGTTCTTACTGAAATCAAAGGTCACTCACAGCGACAGTTTATAAAGCTATAAAGCTACTATGAACAGTGACTGCCATCTTGTGGCTATGAAAAGCATTACACTTAAGTCTAATTGTTCATACATTTTCTTGGTGTGACTACATTAAAAAAAATCACTAAATGTGTAAATGGGTGGACACATCAACTCGCTCAGTGTTTAACCCAGTGTTATGTACTTGGACCTTGAACACAGACCATTCAGTGTCAATATCTTAGTCCTCACCTGGCACACATATTAGTTGAACTCATCAAGAAAACAAGCAAGATGTACTGTCCAAAACACAGGGCCTCAGGGCACCTAAAGTACTCTGGTACTATGTGGAGCATCTGCATGTTAGAACATGCTGTTTGTTATGGACGATCCATAGATTATAAAAAAAAAATCAGGATTAGATCATCAGTCAGGTTTAGATCTTAGAGGTTGCAAACATGCCCCTTGAGATATCTTCATTGTATTCCATGTGGCACCCATTCCAGCGACCTGCTTACTTTTTCAAAAGCAGCAGAGTACGCCAAACGCCAAACATACTGACGTTAAACAGTGTCTACTCACCTAATTTTGCTAATGCTGGCTTGCTGGGTAATTACTTCCCCTGCTATTTGCTTTTGCGAGCAGTCCCTTAAAAAAATATGTGGCATATTCAAGCTGTCCCTTTAAAAACTACACCATCCATGTGGCATATTCAAGCTGTCCCTTTAAAAACTACAACACCCATGTGGCATATTCAAGCTGTCCCTTTAAAAACTACAACACCCATGTGGCATAGTCAAGCTGTCCCTTTAAAAACTACAACACCCATGTGGCATATTCAAGCTGTCTCCTTAAAAACTACAACACCCATGTGGCATATTCAGCCACATATTCCTGTGTCATCCAGACACTACCTCAAAACCAAAGCAGTGTGCTGGACATGCCTTTGCATACCAGCCAGAAACTCGATTTCTAAATGGCCATTCAGCTCAGGTAGAAATGTTGTTACATGATTCAGGTTCTGCTTGACCCGGACCTATGAACTCTTCATAGTGTAGTTGTACAGTATTTGAGGCAGAATTCTGTCATGAATCAATCATCTGTCTATGTTCAGGGACAAAAGGCAGGGGCAGTTAGATAAAGTGCAAACCTCCAGTCTCTCAAAAGCTAGCAGGATGCGCCCCCCCATAAAGTGGGCGGCCAACCAAGATACAAGGGCCCAGCAGAGCATGTATTTCCTGCACCAGCGCAGGAACTTCACCCTGCCCCCGGAGCTCTGCAGTGATCATGTTTTCTGCACATCTCTGGCCACCAAACAGGACAGGAACAAACTACAACGGAGTCAGGAATGCAGAAGAAAACTCTGCCCAGAGGTATATAATCTCTAACAGCGCCCCTAGTGGTAGGAGGCCCCAGACTCTGCTTGGTTTTCATGTAGTGATGCCAGGTTTGATAAAAGCTGTAAACCCTGCATTAAGTGGTATCCACATCTCAGACACATGTCAATAAGAATGAAAAATGGTAAAATGAAAAAGAGTATCTTGCAAAATATTGTAAAACATACTGCTCCTGATTTCTGTCCTTTCAGTAACCAATTTATTGGAATGTGCAAGTTACATGTGTAAATAAGTCAATCACACTAACACTTTGCCCAAACACCGCATCAGTTAACTTTTAAAACAGTTTTTCTTTTCTCTATAGTGTTATTTCACGTCACAATTCAAGTTAATCCAAACACAGCAACCTAAAGCAGGGCAGAAATACACCAGGCGAATGCAGAAGTCAAGTGACATAAAAATAATAATGACTGAAAGTAATATTATAAAATCTGATCAAAAAGTAAGTTTCCGAAACGCAAAGACATTTTTCCATAAGCCTGTTATGCTGATTTTTGAGTACTGTGCTGCTATCGAGCTAGTTTCAGCTTCTGTCAATGCAACAAATTAAACAAGGAAGGGCACTGGGTTCAGTACAAACAGTTAACTTTGCAGTGGAGATACTGTTGAGTGATAGAAACCACTTATATAAATGACAAACTCTGTGTCTACATACATGAACTCATTAAAGGTACTGAGTCCGCGTTTTATAATGAATATGAAACATAAATTGGTGTATTGTGCAGTTATGTTTGGAGATATGATGCCGGTCAAAAGCTTGAGTACATATGCTTGTATTTTGCATATTTATCCAGTGAGTGGATGTCAGAGGAATGGAATTGGCCTTATGGACTGATGAGCTAACGATGGAAATATTCAGGTCCAACTGCGGTGTGTTTGTATGACACAGGGAGGGCGAGAGCATAATCTCAGCGTGTGTGATTCCCACTGCAAGGTACTGAGGAGGCGGTGTCACTGTCTGGGGTTATTTTACTGACTGGGTTGGTTGTCTTCGTTAAATCTATAAGGATGGTAAGTAGTACAGTTATCATAGCAAGCCTGACAGGAACATAATGGCGTCCGACTTAGTGGGCAGTCCGTCCGTCTGCAGCAAGATGCTGAACCAGAACACAGCTTATAATTCTTCGGAAACTATCTGGTGATGAAGGAAAGTGAAGGACATCTCAAACAAATGACCTGACCAGCCTCTGGAACTGAAGGCCAGAGAACTTGTGTGGGAAGAACTGGACACAAGAGTTATGGCGAACCACCCCCCCCCCCGAGGAACTGCTGCAGATATACTGGGAAGACCTGAACACCAGATGCATCTTATCTTATCGAGACAAAAAGTGGCTTTTTGCAGAATCCAAGATTCAGTGGGAATTTTCAGTTTTATTGAATACTGCTTTGTTACTCATGGTTTTTTATGTATATATATTATAACTCATTTCCATGAAATTACAAAAATATATGTTGTAAAACATTGCCCATTATGAAAAAATCCTAATTTCCAGCAAGTGTACTCAAACTTTTGTCTGGTAGAACAGATCAGAATGACAAGGAATATGACAACAAAATCAGAATGACAAAAGAAATACATTTCCTTCTTCATGAGATGAAATCACTTGTGGACTGGTGTAGTGAATTGGCAAAATAATTTGTGTTTTTTTCTTCCTTACGCCAGTATTACAAGTGTATGGAAAATGGATAGATGTATGGATGAATGGATCGATGTAACAATGGCTGGATCCAAAGCAGAATGATCTGCTTGTACGAACTTCTGCCCTTTAGGAGAAAAGCAACCGATTTAAAAGGGAAACTTTCAGCAAAAACTCATATCATATAGTGCGGGTGACAGCCTGAGCTGACCAATCCGGTTTATATTCAAATCTATTGGTCACACCCAATGCTTATTGAAATCCCTCAAACATAATTGATAGCAGCTTTTTCGATTTTGTCAAATCAACACTACCTCCCTTTTGGATTTCGGAGATATCAGCAAATGCCGTGCACATTTTGGCATCAGTCGCCCTGCCCCCTGGCCCCCGTCCCTTCAGACTAAGTCAGCAGGAAGGATGGCAGGCTGGACTGGACTCTCCTAGGACTCAGTTTCACTCTCCATGTCAGCTGGCACCACCTGAGGCTCGTCGATCGTTATTGAGGGAGTCTCGGGCGTTTGCGTTCTTGGGCTGGAGACAATCACCTGACCATGATGGGGATAATTAAGGAGAGAATAAGAGAAAAATTAATTGTACATACAGACATTCACATTTTTCAGTCATATTGCAGTACCCACTAACATCAGCAGGTGGCGCGGTAGTTAAAGGTAGGTCCTAAGAGGGACCATCCTACGTCATCCTTGGTCAAAGTCCTCAAAGCAAATTCCACCAGTGCACCAACCACCGATATTAAACAAGTTCAAACCGTAGCCCACATATGGTGAAACTATCAAGTAAACATTTTCCCCCCATTTTACATAAGCATTAATGAAGTGCTGGGCTGTAGAGAGCCTGGAGCCTGTCCCAGCTTGCATAGGGCATAAAGCAAAGCACCTGG
This sequence comes from Stomatorhinus ivindoensis, assembly GCA_019775895.2. Classification (NCBI taxonomy): domain Eukaryota; kingdom Metazoa; phylum Chordata; class Actinopteri; order Osteoglossiformes; family Mormyridae; genus Stomatorhinus; species Stomatorhinus ivindoensis. Next base: position 4,244,113 of record JABFEB020000045.1, on the reverse strand, counting down.
GGCTCGTCGGGGACTGCGGGTTCTTCCACGACGGCCTCCGTGGGATCCGGGATGGGGATAGCGGCGGAGGCAGAGGAGGCTACGGCGGCAGCAGAGGCAGCGGCGGAGGCAGCAACAGCAGGACTCTGATGTGTAGGTACTGTTAGGCTACTAACGGCCAGCTGGGGGGGGGGGGGGGGATGAAGAGACCGGAATCAGGATCGGCTGTATCACACCCTGACAAAGGTACGGAAAAAAGTCCCAGAATCCATCTGGCGCCAAAGCTGTCAAGCAAATAATCATTTTGGTTTTTTTTACAACTAAATATGACAATTATTATTTTCTATTCTACTCAACTCTCTTCAGCATGGTAGAAATCTTATTGTACAAAAAAGTGTAATAACCCTAACTTGCCGAAGTCATTCTTAACAAAATTGTCGAACATGAGAAATTGGCTCTTTTTCCTAAACCCTTGTTGGAAAGTTTACAGAGAAAATTAGCAAAGCAACGTGACGTGTATCTTAAAGATTAGCTATCCGCGTGACCCTGATGTACAGTTTCACCCTCGGGAGGCGCTGCACTACGCTGATTTACCTGGAAACTGCCGTTAGCCAGGGCATTGAGCCCAAACAGCATGGCTACAATGCAGATCACCAGCTCCAGCACCAGGAAGAGGACCAACGTGCCTGTGATCCCGTCGATCAGCATCTGCGGGATACAGCAGAACGGGCATGAACCAGACATGCAGACGTGTATCAGAAATTACTAGCCGATCTCATCATGGTGGATATGAGATTCCCTTTCAGTGAAACAGCTTTGTTGGAAAATATTTTCATCTCCCAAGGAGTCTTAACAATGTTTTATTTTGTTGTTGTTCCAAAGTGAAATACATTTTTTTTGAGAGAGCAAGCAGGATCACATCAGCAATCGGAGGTCAATGGCCTTGCCCAAGGGCCTAAGAGCAAAATTACTCCACCAACCTGAGGATTTGACCCAACAACCTACCAATCACAGGTGCAGCGTGCTAACTGGCTGAGCCACTCATGGTCCCCACTAGTGATCAATTAATTATTCTTGTTTTATTAATTTAAGATCAACTACGAAGAAACATGCTTTATACTGTGGGGCTCGAGCCAGCGACCCTGCATTCCAACATCCGGGTCTCACGTCAGTTCCCAAGCCGATCGGCTGGGTTTGCCGGCGGCTACCGGCACTCACCACGGCGGCGTTCTGCAGCCGGTAGCAGTGCTCACAGTGGTAGGCGTCCTGTCGGTAGGGCAGGTGCTTGGACAGGAGCCCCAGGGCTGCCGTGGCGAAGGCGGCACTTACTAGGTGCAGCACCAGGATGGACTTCAACTAGGGACACACACAGACACACATGTAGCAGCGTGGGCGGGGAGCAGCCATCCACAGCAGAGCTCTGTCCAGTAGGTGAGGGGTTCGACCAGCCCAGAGGAGACTGGGGCTTTGGGGGAGGGGGGAGTCATGCTATTCATTTACTGCAGTCAGTGGGTCTAAGATCCTCATTAATTAATTATGAATTAATTATCCTCATAAATTTACATATATTTATTTATATTCTGTGCTTCTGCATGTATGTATTTATTTATTTATTGTTTTTACTGCATTTATTTTTGTTTGCATACCCTGGTCTGCTGGTCCATACATCTGCACCTTTTATACCACATACAGTTCCTTCTGCATGCTTGTGACTGGGAAATAAACCTTCATTTTGATTCTGATTAGATCTTTACATGAGATAAGATGCTTCTAAAAACAGTTTAAAGGGCCCTATTATGCTCATCTTCACTATTCATGATTTTATTTTTGGGTTCTATGAGAAGATTTAAATGCGTCAGCGTTCCAAAAGCACAATTTCTCATACTGTACGTCTCTATCCAGATGAGCACAGTTTGCTGTGATTGGTCAGCTTGCCTTACACGTTCGGCCGCTGTCTTGCAATCTGCAGACGTATCCTTGCAAGTAAGAGGCCAATAAGAATTGTCTTATGAGGTGACCTCACCTTCTCACAGAAGTAAAGGCCGGGATCTCAACTACATGTTTCAAGCAGATTAGAGAAGTGTGGTTCCTATGGTGAGAGTTACTCCCTTTGGTGTATGCTTTGGGCTGTAAGACTTTGCAGACTGTTTACATGCAAATAAAGGTATATATCACACTAAAGGAGAAGGAAAACCTGAGAAAGCAGTCAGGGTCAGCGCCCATCCATCCCTGCCCTTCATGCTACTTCCCCGCTTTGCGAACCTGTTTCCTCCTCTGCCTTGTAGCCCCTTAGTCCCTAGTGTGTTTGCCTGTTCCCTGAGCTGCTGCGTGACTTAATGGCCATTTTCCCACTCCTCTTTTTGTTGTGGGTTCAAGGCTATCCAGAGGCCAGCCTGAATTCATTTGCCTTTTTTTGGTTTAACATATATTTTACAGTCTCTTGCTTTATAAGTGTATTTTCCAGTTACGGTTCCTTGCATTTGCTCCCTGGTTTAATTCTGCTCTTATATTTATGTTCCGAGTGTTGTGAGACTGAGTTTAATGTTCTGCAGTTTCCTGTGCTTATTAATTGTAATGTATTCCACCTGTTTCTAGTCCTGTGCATTGCTGATTGGCTAATTAAGTTGTGGTTTTCACCTGTCCAGCACGATGTCCTGTTAGTGATGTATTTAAGTGCCGACGATTGTTCCGTTCCTCGCTGGTTCATCGTGGCCGTTTCCCTGTGTTGCTCTGTGTTTGAGTCACGACGGCTGTCCCCTCACCGCATTTCTAGTCTCCCTGTCTTCGCTCAGTTTTATCAGTGTAGCCTTTCACCCCTGTTGCTCTCCCTCTGTCCGCCCATGTGTCCTGTTTCTTTAATAAACCCCTTTCTGTCTTGGAACCATTCTGTTGATCGTCATCTTTTCCCCCTTTAAGAGAATATTAAAAACTCGCTGCTTAAAAATACAAATAAATAAAACAAAAAAAAATGTCTCCAGAGTCCAGATGCAACTTTCCCTGATTCTCAATCGACCCCAGGCAGGCAATCAGCCACCCCGCCCTCCCAGGGAAGCTCCATCCGGAACAGGCTACCCCACATGAGCGACTCACCCAGAACACAGACGGCTTCCTCCCAGCATGCACCAGCACTGATCCCGACAGGATGAGCTGCAGGACAAAAGCACATTGACTTCTATTAAAGTCAGACTGTTGCAGGTAGAGTCTATTACTATTACAGGTAAAGGCCCGTATTTATATATTTAAGAGAAAGTACTACAATATATAACACTGCATAATCTAGTGTTGTATTCAGGTGCTTTCATAAGGTATTATCGAGTTTTACAGTAAGTCAGCATATCAGTATTTAATGACTGCAGGCGCCCTTTGGCGACATTAATTTTTTTAAAACCTGGTAACTAAGCATTTTACATGGGCTCAAAGTGATTTTCCTAGGTGAGTCAGTAGTAAAATACACCCCCCCCCCTTCCTGGCCCCTTAGATAATCCTGTGGCCCGTCCAAGATTCACAAGCTGGAGCTGGGCCTGATCAGTAGCACGGTTGACGTACCTGTCCAACTACAACACACAGGACTTTCACATCCCCCGTGAAGTGTATCTCCTGCTGCAGCAGCGTCACACTCAGGCACAGGGTCAGCACTGCGATGATAATCTGGATGGCCTGAGGACAAGTGATTTTAGGAGAAAAAAATAATACTATACACTATATTACGGTACAGCGACAACCAAATTGGTGGGACAAGTATGTAGGAATTCTTAGAAATTTCTAAAAATGTTCAGGACATTAATCTGACAGCCGTGGCTGACTTCGTAGTCTTCAAATCTGAGGCGCTGCTGCCACCTGCTGTCCATAACTGCACATTGCGTCCACAGTAGCATTCAGTATTTACTGAAGACGATAATGACGAATGTCTGCGAGGATAGTGATTATATTAACACGTAATAAAACAAAAACAACAATAACAACAACAATAATAATAATCATAAATACTCAAATTTACAATAGGCGTTTTTCCACGGTAGTGGCGATTCTATCAACGTGCATTGAAGTATATTAACGTTTTTCCAGTTATGGAAATTACATGAATGACACTGAATGGTACAACAGCAGTGTTTTTGCTGATTATATTAATTATAAAATGGGGAAAACAGCAAATTCTGAAATTCCAAATTTCAGATCATAAGACGTACTCCCTTTATCATGCACCACACGTGAAATTGCTGACATCCTACCCCAAGAGTTTTGGGTTCCGCCCGCTGGAAAGCTTCCACCTGCCCCTTGCTGAGGGACGGGCCCAGAGGTGTCGGTTCCTCGGAGTCGATGCCCATGTCTTTGTTGAGGGTGTCGCAACTGTATTTATAAATAACTAATACAGAAAAGCTGTGTATGCAATGAGGCGATTGGCAATAAGAGAAAGAGAAGCGTAGAGGTAGAAAGGTTTGTTGCTAAGACACAAAGTACTGAAATCAAAAGGAATGAGGGATTCACAGTGACAGAATCACAATAAATAAATAAAATGCGAAAAAGACATCTTACAAAGACCAGCGTAATACATTTGCTGTTGAAAAGACTTGAAAACCGTCATAAGCAATGATTACACGCCTTCAGCAAAAAGGGATGTCCTTTAATTGTCCCTTGACTTAGCAGAAATAGTAAAGAGACTCATTTTGAAACCACAATCAGACATACAATCATGCACGTGCCTGCTAAGCGAAACGGTGTTTAATTCAGCGTCGCTAACCATGTCCCAAAAAGCTCAAATTCACCCCCCCCCCCAAAAAAAACCGCTGTATGGCGTCTGCATCTTGGCACGTTTCCGAAACCGCCGTCTGCGGCACCACCTCGTATGAGTCCCACCGAAAATGTTGCAGATAGGAAATGTTGAACACATGGATAATATTCTATATGAACGCAGATGTGCATCGGCCGGACTTTGCCGGCATAACGCTGCAGTACAGTGCAAAACTTCATGCGCAAGTGAAGAATTGGTACCACGGTAAAAAGGTGAAGCTTTAACATGCAATGTACGTCACGAAATAGAAAAGCTATCGCAATACAGTTTTCTCTTACCTTTTCTCCGATTGCACTATATAGGGAATCGGGTTCTTTTCTCGTTTAAAACGGGGGACGGAGATAAGGCCAGTCCGCTAAGCGCACCGTAATGTCGCTGCAGGTTTTAATAAATATATAAATGGGCAGTCTGTGAGTGGCGCAGTGCGAGGGTGGGGTGCGATGATACCGCAGCGCTGCAGCATCTCCATCCGGCAGCGCTGGGGAAATGGCTTCTGGAAAGTCTCCCTCACTCTCCGAGCCCCTTACCTTTCCGGACAATCACTCAGGCCCGATGCTGCCGGTGCGTATTGTCCGGCATTCCGAGCGCGACACCCAAAAATCGTTTTTTAAAAATCCTGCCTGGTCATGCGCGGTGTCTCAAATCAACCGCAGTGAAGAGTTTAAGGGCTGCATTTATACCGGGTGGCGGCGCTGTGGGTTCGACTGCTGTTCTGTCTGACTGGAGTTCGTTTTTAACTTTTTAGTGTCATCTAACTGACCAGTATTCAGTTGGATACATCGTTTTATGATAATACTACATGGAATCAAGGCAAAATCTAAACATTTGCACGAACAAGGTATTCATGAAGACCCATTAGTCCCCCCCATTCTTTATAAGAACACTGCCGCCCCCTCTTCTCCGAGCCTACAAGTTGTAGGGATGATGTCAAACCAAAAGCTATGCACCGTTTCCTGTATCTCTCAAAACTAATAGGCAAAATTATTCCACATTCCTAAGTATCGAGTAAATGCAATTAACTCTGAAAATAACATTCCAGGCATGAGATTTCTTTAAGGAATTTTAATGAATAAGTATTGATTTTAATTGCCCTGCAGCCCTGTATGGATAAGCAACTGAAAGCTATATTTGCAGTCATTCACTTTGTTGTTACAGAATCTCATTGCAAGAATCATGCCACAATACATTTTTAAATCAGTAAGCTCAAAAGTTAAGGAAAAAAACAGATATATTGCACAAAAAGCTTTCATTTCCATAACTAAGACTAAGGCAGTATATCTCCCAACAACGTAGCTCCCTAAATGATTGTGATAATTATTCTGAGACACTAAACAAAATAACATACTGCACTTCAAAGGAAACCCAGACATGTGTCAGTATCAGAAGAGAAGGAGCATAAGACAGTAAAAGGGGTGTACGCGTTATTTCAGTGAGAAACAGCCCAGTATCACGCCAAGTGAACGCAGAAGCAAATTCTGTGTAATTTAACGGATTCACCACCAGAGGGAGTAATGCGCACATCTCCCCGATTTAGTTGAGGCGAGGTGATTCAAGCATCGTATGGCGGTGGTGGGCAGCTCGGCAAGTCGCTCAGCAGGGTCTTAACGTCGTTGTATTCAGAGATCACCAAATTAGCAGCAGCGGGCACTGTCACATCAGTCTGGAAGCGAAATGTGAGGGGAAGGGGAGAATGAGCAGTGACCGACTCAAGACCGCAATCTTTCTAATCTCCTTAAGCCCCACAGTAATAGCATTTACATACGACCTCATGTGTGCCATCACAGGCGGGGATCCATGAGAATCTCTCTGATCCATTCCACCTGGGACCAGGGTTTTAGCCTCCATCATGGCTCCATGTGTGTAGAGCTTGCATTTTCTCCCTGTGTAATTATGGGGT
>JABFEB020000045.1:4218525-4228533 GCA_019775895.2 Stomatorhinus ivindoensis | reverse complement strand
AAGAGATTGGGGGTGGGGGGAGAGAGGTTAGAGCTCAGTGTGTGTGTGTGTGTGTTTGTGTGTGTGTGTGTGTATGTATGTATGTATATATATATTTGCACAATTGTCCAACTTTAGTTGTAGACTTCCAACAAAAATAGTTATATCTGAATTCAGTTATTCAGCCAGTACGCCACCTAGTGGTGCACAGAGGCTTAAGCAGTCAGTGGTACTCACAGGTCGTCTTGGTCAGGCGACACCGCGACACACCCCATCTGGGACCTGTCCCAGCCGCAGAAAGGGTCACGAGCCAGGACACACTCGGCGCAGCTCGAGTAGAAGGAGCAGTTTGACACGGGCACCTGTGCGACACCCTCTGAAAAGCCCACAAAAACCACACCCTGGGGAGGAAATGAGGGGAGGGGCGTTACCTAGGGGCACCTAACAGCCCTCTCGCATCCCACCAGGGGGCTGCATTATTGTGTGGGACCTAGATTAGGTAGGCCACGTGTCACATGACAGCATGTCATGGAGTTGCACTTTACTGCCATCTGCTGGACGCAATGGAAAGTGGTTGGTGGAATTATCCATATTGTGAAATACGGCGCACTTCCTGTTAGATACAGCTACCAAAAATAAGTGGAGGAAAGGACTATAAGCAGAGCCCAGTACCTTCGTGTCTGAGAGGAGGATCTTCTTCACAGACTGTGGGGTCTTAAACACCTGGATCTCTTCAATGATTCGAGGGCCTTCTTCTAACAGCACTGTTTTGTGAAGAAAGCCAGATTCTGCGGGCAAACATGGCAAAATAATGGTTAAAACGTTTCATATTGAAAACCGGCCTCTACACTGCTAACGGACAACAGTCACACACGAGGCTGTTTAAAACACGATTCTAAATCTGCTTTTGTGAGCATATGTGGTGATGGACAGTAGCTTTAGGATCAGCACAGTCAACACACAGACCGGCAGCTGAACCTCAACACACCCTGTTCACGTTTGATTTACCTGTTGGACCATCAAATATAACTATTCATTTGGGACTCATCAGAATCTTGACTCCTGTCCAGGTTTCTTTTGCTAGCAGTTGTTCACACAAACATCCCTTATAATTCATCCTCATTGGACCACAAGTCCGCTTTTAGGGCGTCCGTTTGCCTTTCCATGCTAAGCTTTAATCTTCTAAGCCGATCCTGGTGATCGCGGACGTGTGGGTTGGAGGGATCCGTACCAGTGAGCAGGAAGAGGACGTTGTAGTGTTTGCCGCTGGCCGCCCTAACCCTCTTGGCCGCGACGTTGGTGTAGCGGTGGTCAGGGGACACGATGGTCAATCTGTGGCTCCTGGGGGGTATGGCCTGGTCTGCCAGGAAGTTGTCCTTCACAAACCTCAGGGTTGTATCACTGGCGTTGTGAAGCCCACACTGTGGGGAAAAGGTGCAAGGGGGAGGCTCAAGTCTGCGCTAGTCTGATGAATCAATGCGGCGAGAGGGATTCTGCTATTTCATGTAGAGGGAAAGGCAAGAGTAATCAATTACTGAATCACCGCTCAGAGCAACTGGAGGGTTGTTCAGGGTTAACAAACTCGAGTGTCATGATCGCTGGAACCATTACCTGTCCAGGACTGGCCATTTTGTCTTGGACCTTGGAGCCCCAGCGTAGGGTGTCCCTGTTCAACACCTTGTAGTTCCCCGCAAACACAGTCTTTATGTCTCCCAGCTGGAACACGCAGACCGCCGACTGTCCCACAGACCTGTGTTTTCACATGCAAAACCAAGTGTGGCTAAAGTTAGCCATGTCATGTTTTCTGGTGCACGTCTGAGAACATAAAGTTTAACACCAACGCAATAAATAAAGTCTACATATGTGTTAAGCGTGTATCCCAAAGACAGACAGGGGGGAAGAACGTAATCTTACCACTGTGAGCCGAAGACGCCATAAAAGAGCATTTCATCTTCTGAGGCGCCCTCTGGTGGCGGGAGGCTGACTATGTCCAAAATCACATTGTAAGGCAGCTGGTTTCTGTCCTTGCAGAGCAGCTGTGCCTTGGCAAAGGTGGTCCAGCGCCTCTGCAGGGTACGCTGGCCTCCGATGTCACTCTGCAGATGAGAAACAGCCCTGCTGGTTTAGTTTGGGAGTGGGACTAGGGCTCATTCAAGTGACCTACCCCTCATATAATTGCCCACCAAAAAAAAATAAAAAAAAATAATGAAGAAATGAAGTAACGCTAAACCAGCATTTCTGGATTCTGACCCAACAAAAATGCAAATCCTGAGAAAGTCTTACACCACCTGTGAAAAGAACCTGAAACCGTTTCACATTAATTTGTTCCATTAGTTACATCAGTAGTGACTCTTTAAAGCAAGCAGTTTCTGTTCGCTCCAGTCCCTTCACTGCGTCACATGGGCTTCCTACCTTCAAACGGCCTGAATATGGCACTAGACTGATGCCACACTGTAACCATGGCAACAGCCTCACGCTGTCACCAATAGGTGGAGTCTGGCAGATAAGACATTCTGCTCTCTTAAGTTCTGCCTTTTCTGCTTGCCATTAAGGGCAGCACATTTCGACCCAAAACCGCTGAATGACACACATGTTCAATTTATGAGCCAAAATAACTGCGAGACACAGAGTCAGCATGATGTGATGCAGGAACCTCATAGCGGCTGGAAACATCTCACCTGCTGCACAGATCTGACTCTCCTGAACATCAGCGCACCTTTCTGTGGTCGCTACGGCATTTTGTCACATTTATAGCGCCCCGCCTCTCGCCTGCGCTGTTTAAATAACCTCTTTCAGATGTCTACAGCCTGTCCCCTTCTGACCTGCGGTGCCTGTTGAGACTGCTCTGCCCGAATATTTACTGTTATTTTTTAAAGCAACCTCAGCGTTGCAAGTGGGATCTTTTTGATCAACTTAAAATGTTTAAAGGAACAGAATATAGAAAGATGTGGTTGGGGATGTGGCTATGAGCACCTGGGCGTGAATCAAAGAAATTAAATTAAATTAAATTCAAAGCAGGGCGCTGGCTGATGATGTCAGAGGGCTTACCGTGCAGACCTGGGCGACGCGGGACACTACGACTTTATCAAGGAATTCATACTCCCGGCCCACCTCGCTAAAAAACACATAGACTTTGTCCTCGCTGGGGATGAACTCCGAGCTGACGAAGGTGGGTTCTGACAAGAGAAGGTAGGTAGAAACCTTAATTTCTGCAGATCAGTTAACACTCTCAATCCACCATAAGCCCTATCAAGATTTCGGTGAGCGTTACTAGCGCCCCACAACGGCAGTACGGTCCAGTCCACTGCTCACCATCCAGCCAGCCCATGGTGTCGTCCAGCTTCAGGTCGGCATGGTTACCCTGGCTCAGGTAGCGGGAGATAACAGGGCGGTTTCCTCTGTAGTCAGCCACCGTTCCAGTGTACAGCTCCCCAGCTGTAAGAGCAACAATGGGCAGTACCAACACTTGTCAGCAGGGGGCGAGCACATCAAATCTTCCCCCTTTACCCTATATGGTTATCTCCTTAAGAGGAAGCGGATGCCCTAATGTAAACATGCGACTGGATTTTCAGGCTTCAAAATGTCACACATCCAACAGTCTACAGCTGTACATTGTTCATTTAAGAGCCAAAGAAACATCAACACCAACTCCATTTTCAGGATACTCAGGTATAGGAAACCGCATCAAAGGCTCAACATTATGTCCCTGTGCAGCCGGTCCACCTCACCAACAGCAATGGCCGTGTTCTTCTGATAGGGGTCGTAAGGACAGCGTCCCCGGCCATCGTGGGACTTGCCGATGAGCTCGGCAGTTTGGTTGATCTTCTCCAGATCCTGGAAGAGAGGGAGCAGAGAGACCGGTGGAGATGAGGCAGGTGGGAGGTCACACCACGAGGGGCAATGGGCAGAGGGAGAGCAGGCCGTACCATGCAGGTGCAGAGGGGGCTGAAGGCGTAAGTCCCACAGGCGTACACGTGAGTGTCGTTCAGGAAATTCAGGACTCTGATGAAGTTGTGACAGTCCGCCTGGAATGAAAGCTGTAACTAAGCAAAATCACAGTGACTGGTATCTGGCAGACCTTTCCTAGCCAAGGGTTGCCAGAAGGTACCTGGCTTACGCTCATTCTTAAATCAAACATGGGTAAAGAAGCGTGAAGAGCCGAGGAGATCGCTGCCTCTTCAGCCTCGATGTCGTGCTACCCCACGTCTTCAATTTTACCTTATTTTTGCCCTTCATAGAACAGTCGTCAAGTTGCGTGGAAGATGGTGACCAGTCAAGCTGTGAGGAAAGATGGAGGGAGACGCATGAAACCATCTGGGATCTAACTGCATGCTCAAACCAACCTTCTGAAAGCCTGTGAGAGAAGTTCTTATGGACCTTGTGGACCACTGGAGTACACAGGACAGTTTCACTATATTAGAGCAGGAGGACAGGTGAGACCAACACACAGCTACGCCTGAACGTTCTGCTGGTAGGACTGACCCTAAATGGGTTTGTGAAACCACCATCTGCACTGTTGCGTGGGTCTAAACATGCTGCTTTATAAAACATTCCTGAAGTCTCTAAACTTGTCTGTTCATTTCAGATTAAACCCGAAATCCCTCCGACAATTTGTGCAAGCGAAAATTCTTTAAGGGTATCATTCTTAGCCAAAAATCCTAGAGTGTAAGTCTAATATCCTTAAATCTCAGCAGGCTTTGGGCAGCGAGCCGTCAGGAAGGCCTTATGATTACCAACCGCTTCCAAAAGACAACAACCGCAGGAAACGCACCTTATTCTTCATCTCTATGACACCCGTCCGGCTGACGTCCAATGACAGCACGGAATCCCGTGCGCCCACCAGAAGCGTCTCCTTGTCATTGCTGAGCGACAGCATCGTGGTGTTCTGGACATCGGGGCTGCTGAACATGGTGATGGACCTACCCGGGCTGCCTACAAGCGGGCCGGGGGGAAGGTGTGTGCAGAGACAGAAGGTTATAAGTTACACCCACACTGTGGGTCTTTGAGACCAGCTGCAGCTTGATCAAACTGTTGGGAATGACCATTATGTCCCTAGGGGATGAGATGTATCACTACTACCACCAGAGGGTACCCTTAACCATAAAGATTCAAAGTACCTTGCAGGTGCTGGTGCTGAACGTTTATAGAAAGTATAAAACCACCTCATGCTTTACTCATGAATCTATTTGCATCACTGCAACAAATACACAAAAAAATAATTAGATAGCATGAAACTGCCACCTCCCTCCTTGCCAAGTGAAAGCTGATGGTAATGAAGATTCACCAGTTCCCACGACGAGCGAAACCTTACAGCTTTTCTGGAACAAAAATATTCCGAAGCTCCAGATCAGATACCGCACGCCGCTGTTAGATCTGACTCCTCCTGAATGACAAGCGATGCATTATGGGAAGCTGGTCTGGCAACGTTCAAACAGCAAAAAAAGCGCCTCACCACGGAAGCCTTCAAAGGTCAAACAGCCGGCTGCGAAACCCTATTCACACTATCTTTGGCCCCAGCTATCGCTAGAAAGCCGGGCCTCAGGATGCTGCTGTCAGCGACAGCTTCCGTTTACAGCTACGTGGCACATAAACATGCATGTGAACCCCACAGTGAAAGCCAAGCGATGCGTGCGACTTACAGAGCGAGACCACAGAGCATCTGCGAGGCCAGCGAGCGAAGGGGATCCAATCTCACGTTCTAGGCTAGAGAGATCTGCTAACTGTGCTGTGCACAGAAAATGATATGAATATAGTAGTTAATCACAATCATCACATTTATCACAATCAATCATCTCCCCAAAGAGATGATGTTGCCCGCTCAGGCTGTCCATCTCACAGCTGCGGACTCTTTTGCTCATAAGTCAACCCCCACCGGGCCTGCATGAATGCAGCACGCCATGACACGACCACTGGCTTGGCACGTCAACCAAGACGCCAACCTGCCCACGTACACTAGACATCTGCCCGCATTTTCTTAGTGCAGATCGGATCTGAGATGTGAAAACGGGGCTGTATACGATATGTTCTGGATTGGCCAGTCAGCCCGTTCCCTTAACACGTCGTCCCAACAGGCACGTCAAAGGTTTGTGACCTCTTTGCGATTAGCGGCTAAACGGTTTTAGAAGCACATGGGTAAACGTACGGAGGTTGAGCTTCAGCTCGAGGACACATGTCACACAGCTGAGAGACGGCAGGTGACGGCGGATAGCAGGCGACGCAGTGGCCGCGAACGTCACCGCCACGGTACGCGGAAAAGGAGCTTTAAAATCCCCAATCTCTCCTACTGCCGACCGCTGTTGGGGTTGCGGGGGCACGTACAAGTCGCTGAGATGATCCACTATTCATGCGTGGATAGATATTGGGGCCATCTATTGATTATATCAAAAATTGAATAATATATTGATTAATCTGACGATTCAGCAAGTATTTGTTTATATATTAATATACATGAACGATTTTGTAATATATAGGTAGCATGAGGCAGGAACCAACCAACCACTGCAAGGTGCACAAACAGTCACACACATGTTGAATTTAGACACTCCAATTCACTTAAGCTGCATGTTTTTGGACAGCAGAAAGGACCCGGAGGACCCGCTGAACAGTCACACTTCACACAGCGTGAACATGCAAGCTCCGCCCACACAAAGCGGTGGAGAGTAACGACATCACGACCCACCGGGCCAGACTTGCACAACGTGCGATTTATACTGACACGGCATTTCATGCACACGCGACTGTCATGTCGCAAGAACCGCAAGAGTCTGCTGGGCTCAACTCATCAATAAGTTGCGCTAAACATTTTTACATTCAACGGAGACAAACCTCAGCAAGCTTTGCATTTTTGACGATTGCTTCAGTTTTCAAAATTGTCCAGTACGCGTAAAAAAAAAAAAAAATTTAAAACCGGCTGTTTTTTCATGTGCTCTGCATGCACACTTCAAGACAATCACCATTCTAGTCCTCGCTGTTGGTGTTTTTGTGAGAAACTAAAAATGGACGAAGACGGGGAAAAGAGAACAAGAACTGGTTACGAAAAAACAATCGAAATATTGTGTATTACAAAGAGACAATATTGAGCAAAAGTAAATGCTCATCAGCGCTGCTTTGTGTCGATGGCCCAAGCGACTGCAAAGCCACCGAAGGTCAAACATTGCAATGTGAACTTTTCTCAACATCAAAAAAAAATTATATGCAGGGGTGCGCATTCACCTTTAAGAACGAAGCGTGCGACAATCGATTGTAAGAGCTCGAATGCGTACTTATTTTATGTGCATTTGCGCTGCTATGAAAACAAAATATAATGTATTTTGATCTTTATATGCTAACTCGACTTCATTTGCGGTATACGGGTTAAAATGCAAGGTATCGTCTTGTCATAGCAGCGCAAATGAGAAGCAGGATCAGCCGGCCCCTTGAGCGAGGGGGGGGGGGGGCTTAGGATCGTGCCTCAATGGCTTAACAGTGACATCACTCTGCTGATCGCAGGGTTTTACCTTCCGATCACAGCCACAACATGCTGCCCCCACCATCTTCCTGAAAAACAGCCACAGGAGAGAAAAGAGGCTCTTCAGCAGATCTGAAGGGGGAGGGTCAGCGTGGATAAGGGCTGAAAAGTGCCCCCCCCCCATCATGGAAGTCAGAATCAGAATTCACTTTCTTGGCTAAGTGCAGCTACAGGTACCGGATATTTGTATTGGCGGTATTAGTGCACACATTCACCGACAACACAGAACATGAATGAAGAAAAACGGAATAACTGGAAATAGTACAATAAAATAGTGGGAAAAGTGCAGAGCGATACAACACGCCATTCATATAAGCTCAAATGGAAAGGAGATATTTTTATTTCTCAATATTCAGTATATGGTGCCAAGTAGAACAGGCGGATGAAACAGATGTAAAAATGTGAGTCAGTGAGGGAGGGGTAGATGCAGGAGTTTTGTCACCAGGGGTCAGGGGGCTTGTTGAAGGGAGGAAGCAGATTTTGTGCTGTGTGGTTGGAATCAACATGGCTATTTCTCCACCGATGCCCCCGTTTCCAGTTCCTCCCCCACAGACTAACACTCACGGGACACTGAAGGAACCGCATGAGATCCGAATCCGGGTGGGAAGGGGCGTGAACTTCACACAGAAGCCATCGAGCCACCCACAAGGTTTCAGGAACAAAGCCACCCCTGCCGGCTCCCGTCACCGGCCCCCGTCTACATTTTCCTCTGGACACGTCATGTCAGCAATACGCTGCTCTGTCTCAGTTACCCCTCACATGCCCATCAGCCAGAAAGCAGCGAAAACTCAACAACACCAGTGTTCAGCTCACCAGACGGATGGAGGATTCTGGAGACGGACGTAGAACTTTCACATCAATATCAGATTTCAAACGATTCACCATCCTTGGATGATCCTACTGGTGTTTTCTTTCCAAAACCTTAAGGTTCTCCACCCAAAAAGGACTAAACTAGACTAACATCTACAACAGCAGTAAGTGACACCTGGATGGGGGGGGGGGGGGGTATTGAGGCTTTGTTACCCCCACGTTATTAATAACTGCCACTGTATGGACCTCCTGCCCTCTCTGCGGACATGAAAGCAGCTTAAAATGTTTACATTCTCTTAGCTGATGCTTTTATCCACAACAACATACATTTGAGGAAACAGTCCCAGGAACAACTGGAGGTCAAACACCTTGCTCAAGCGCTTAGTAGTGAAATCACGGGAACCTGCAAGATTAAACCAGTGGAAACAGTCACACCACAAAATACGGGCAGGGTCACCGGTTCAGGTTGCAGGAAGGACTTGGTCACTCTAGTAGCGTTTCCACTGACCCACATTTTGCTCCAATTTAAATGACGCAAACCTGAAAAACAATTAAACCTCAGTGATCACAAAAGAGCTCCCACATTTTCTTGAGGTGGAATTTGCAAAGAGATGGAAAAAGTAACTAGGCACTTTGCACCTAATTATCGCCAGCAAGCCATATCTCAGGATGCTGCACTCCGAACAACTCAGGCGAGTTGCAGTTCATTTGGAGCTGCTAATTGGTGCAAAGTTCACTCCATGCTGAAGATTGGGGCATGGTTCCAAATCCCGTGGGATGATACATGGCATGACATCGCGAGGAAAGGGCCGTGACGCCTTGGGAGAAATAACATTAACTCTTTAATTACATGAGACTGCATAACAATGGGAAGCAACACATAATGGTCAAAGGACCGGCCCAAACGAAAACAGGGCTCAGTGCAAATAGGTTGGCTTTTTCTACCCCAAGACACAAAACTGCATGGATACGCCAAAGCAGAACAAAAGCCACCTTGAATGCATAAACTACCAATCCCAACCAGCCAACCAGCAATTCTGCCCTCTATGGTTGTCTTTTTGTCAATTATGTGATTTTCAATTCCTTTTCCTAAAGGTTTCTTCAGTTTCGATTCTCTCTGCTCAAACAGGTGGCAGGGGAATTTAAATCTCTTCTCTGTGACAAATGAAAGACCATATTGCTGCCAGTTTCGGCCGGATGATTTAGAGTGGCTCAGTGGCGCAATTTGCAAATGATCTTTTATTCAGACTTTAGTGCTATATAAATAATCTTTATTGCTAGGCTATTATTAGGTATATTGTTGCTTTTTCAATGCGAGTGTTCAAGGATGCATCTGTGGTCCAGTAAACTGGACAAAAAATACAGTTTCCATCCCTTTTCTATCCCTTTTAAGTCATTTTCTGATCATAAGGGCATTAAAAGAAATATAGTTATAATATTTGAACATGGATGCCAGCCTAAATGCGTAAACACACCGCTCAAACATACCCTCATCGGTGTCCGTGCCGCCGCGAGTCCAATGACCAATAACCGTCACCGTCCTTTATTTAAAAAACAAGCTAAATTGGACAAACACACTAACATCGCCCGTGGTTACCCAACGATTTCAACATGTAAATTTCATTGGGGGGCAGAATGTGGCTCAGTGGGCTAAGCCTGTGTGCTTGTAATCACAAGGTCGCCGGTTCAAACCCAGCCTCAGCCTGTCTGTG
>JABFEB020000045.1:4183152-4195200 GCA_019775895.2 Stomatorhinus ivindoensis | reverse complement strand
CTGACCAGTGTCTTGACTATCACTCATGCTCTCAAAATATACAAATGTAGGAAGAAAGTCCTCACTTGATGATAATCCCTTTTTAGCCCATCCCAATCTGATGAAAGTGAACCGGCGAAATCAAGACAACGGATGTCCCTTCACTCCAGATGTTAGTTGAGGGGGACATCGGAAAAGGTGGCAGGAAGGGACAGCAGGAGAGAGTCACCTGAGGGAGGGGAGAGGAGCGAGGCCCGACGACACAGCAGCACCCGGTCCGCGGGCCACCAAGCCAGAACGGCGGCTGTGTGGCCAAGAGGAGAAACACTCACGGAGGGGAACACCCCGGGGGAGTTACCTTCTCCAGCTGAGGCTGGGGACTGGTGACAGGTAAGCGGAGCTGTATGTGGGGCAGTCCCGCTGAGAGCAGCCGGTTAAGGCATCAACGAAATCACACATAGCGATAGACACGTCATCATAACAGTCCTTTACACATCGTGGCTCGACTACACAAACAGTAAACAAGCAGACCCACGGCAAAGGCTGTGGAAGCGCTACTTAAAGTTTTAGTCTAGTTAATGTTATTGAGATTATATTACTTAATACTAAATATTCCACAAAATGTCAAATTCTGTCTAGTTAAATTTGGTAATATTTCCACATCTTCTGAAACCGATGATTTTAGAGAAGACAAAACTCAGGGAAAATAACTGACTGACGCTTTTGTAGACCCACGTGAAAATCCCACGGTGGAGCTCTGTGTGAAGCCTTTCCCACGCAACTGTAGAGGGTAAGGATACTCGTCTCCTATAGGGGGCACCAGAGAGCATGGGTCGCCGGTCCCTCTGAACTCGCTCCACCAGGCCGTGGTGCCTCATCTGTCGCGTGGAGTCCAGATCAGATATGAACTGGCCCTGGGCCAGAGCACATGGGAGAAACCGAGAGCTAAGCTGGGGCACAACACTCATTCACTTTCCAAACAATGAGCATGCGTTTAGTTACTTGAAATTACTGCCCCATGGGAGCATCTACACACACTCTACCCTCCATGCTTATAATGTAATTCTGCAGCCCTAAAGGCAGCACTAAACTTAAGCACACGATATCATACTAGACTTCGGTTCCTCTGTGGTCGCATTCTAGGAAAGACGGCCAGAGAGATCACTTGCAGAGTTTGGCTCCAGCAACTTATTCTAGTTCAATTTACAGATTCTTTTCAGGCCTTCAGCTAAACAAAAACCCTCCAGGGCACATCCAGCATTAAAATGGCCGACGTCATCGGCCACGGCTCTGCGTCTCACCTGAAACTCTGGGTTGGACCTTCCGATCTGGTTGACGTTGGGCAGGGACCCTCCGTAACACGGACCCTGGTTCTGAGCCAGGCGTTCCTTCTGTGCCTGAATCTGGCGAACAGAGGAAAGTGAAGATTAAGCACAAAAATGGCTCTTAGTCTAAAGAAGTGCAAGCTTGCCACTAGCTAGAACTAACCCTACAGCAATGTCTCCGATATGGAGAAATTGACACTATTCTTCCTAGAAAGGCTCCCAAATGTCCCAAGTGTTTGACATTTGATTTTTATTATTAAATTTCATTAAACCACATGATCAGCTGGCCACTTAACATGAACCACATGTGAGCTAGAACACCAACCGTTTCAACTAAAGACAAAATAATATGATCCATCCATATCTTTCCCCATAACAATTTATCCAGCGCAGGCTTGAGGTAGCTCAGGACCCCACCCTGGAAGGGACAATATCCAATCTCCACACCCAAAGAGAAGAACTGGGATTCAAAACCACATTCTTGGATGCGTGATGCCACCACCACAACAATAATAATATAATCCTCATTATTTATAATGAAATATTTTTTTAAAATTAAAATTCACCATTTGCATCATGGCTAATTAACACACAAACATCGAGCACTGAGCCACCATCACCATGGCAACCATAGAATATTAATTCACCAATGACACGTCACATCGCTCAAGTATATTGTACAACCCCCCCCCCCCCCTTGAAAACATGATTTCATGAAATTATTACCAAATACTTTTTGACCAATAATAAATGAGGAAGAGAATACGCGTAACATATTATGAAATAAGGCAGATGCCGAATCAAATCTTACATTTCTGCACCTCGCTGTTAAAGTAAAACTAACTTACATTTACAATTAAGCGAGTGCTTGTCAAACCTGTACAGATCTAAACCCTTTCAAAGGAAATTCGCGTTACGCAATTTTAGTAGAAAGTGCTAAAAATGCATATAGCCCAGTGTCACAAGCAGGAAATGAATATTTAAATGCTGAATGAAATATTACCGTCCAGACAAACAGTGCGTTTACGCTGAATAATATACTTTCACTCTTCGTCTGGGTTTATTATTACGTTAAACCACCAGCGCAGTTTGTGAACTGGAAGCACCGGCATAGTCCATGGTTAAAGGCTTCAGAACCGTTTGGAAACGAATCTAAAGAAACTCCGGGTAACTGCAAAATCTTATTCGCGCTTTTTCGTCTAGGACCACGTAGAGCTAAAATAAACGCAAACGTTGGCAGATTTCACAATTAGGTCTAAAACATTTACATAAATGGGATTATACATCCGGAATGAATCCAAAAAAGAAAAAGGCCGTTTATATATGTAAGTTTGAGAGATCAATTCAGAAAAGCATCAGGCAACTTTACTGAAGAGGAACCATGATCGCTTTGGTCATAATCAACTATTCTTTGTATCCCTTATAAATGATCATTCTCGGGGGTTTTTAGCGTAGGGTTTTAGGAAAGCAGAAAGCGAGAAGTGAGATTAGTCAACGTATGCCTGATGCGGACATAAATACGCAAAATGTTCAAAAATAAATCCTGAAATTCTATCTCTATCTTGTTCATTGTTCAAAAGAGTCGTTTCCTTGCATGGCAAACGGAAACGGCAGGACACGTAATTTATTGTCTGCGTCTCATGAGCTATAAAGCAGCTCCATAAGAGAGGCGAGATGTGCTCCAACTAAAAATATTCGTATTTGATTTATTTAAACCATGTGTCCGGCCGTCGTACTCAGAGCAATTTATCAGGTGTGAACTTCCAGCGTCCGTCAGGCGGGCGGGCGAGTCTCCGCACTCCATCCGCGGTCCCTCCGCGCTCCATCCGCGTTCAGCATTGCCTCTCCTGCGCCTTTTCCTTTCCCCACACTGAAGTTCACTCACTTCTTTACATTTCAGATACATTCTCCATTGTAAACTGAATATTTCTTTACTGACTGCATTTCAATTTCGGCAAATATGGCATTTGTTTGAGCATTTGTAATGTAGGCTGCAACAGCAATGTATCTGCAAAGTGATTTCCAAATTCTGAATTTATCAATTATAAATTTATACCTGGTGTTATGGATCACTTTAAAAACTTTTTTTTTGCAATGACTGACGCTGTTATGCATTACATAGACGTAAAGGCTAGCCATTGCCTGAGTCAGTAATTCACTCATGAAGAACTGACAGAAAGAACCAATATATTCTCGGTATGACGATTTTCTTGTTCCCAATTTCCTCCTCTAAGAGGGTGTTATTTCGAAGAATTGCGCACAACTCACTTCGTTTTAGGTGCTACTTTAACGCTCCCCCCTTTCTTGACAATGGTGATAGTTCTTAAGTTTATGGGCATCATTATTCACTAAGACTGCTGCCATTATTACTGTGTTCAGGGTTGCCAACTTTGGTCAGCTGCCTGGCGTGAGATTTTCAATTCAAGACAAGTCTGCACGCGCATTTGCATGTAGGTCTATGTAACAGTTCTGTTACCATGTAAAAAGTCTGTAGGGATTGCAACCGACCTCCAGCATTTTTGACTAGGTAAATTTAGCCTTATAATGGATTGGCATGCTAATTTTGCCATAAGATTCCTTGTATGAGCCTCAGAGTATGAAAACGCGAGTGCCACACCAGATTCTGCTGTGCTGCTGTGAACAAGTTTTGATTGTGGGAAGAAAGACGGAGAAATTAATCCAAAAAGGCGGAGGATATGGAAACTGGGCGGGATTACAACTCTAACCCTCCCGATAGGAGGCGACAGCGTCTTCCCATTCTCCATTCCGAAAAACATATCGATTACTATTCTTTACGCGCAGGGCGGCTTCGGCAATTACATTTCCGTATGAACAGGCAAATGCACTGTGACGGCATCTCACAAAAACGGGAGCGAATCCGTCAAGCCGACGTAAACTGATCCTCGCTGAACAACAAGGCTGCAAATTATCTGGGATGAAACGGTGAGCGTGAAAAATAACAGGGTTAAGTTACGGCCACGCTGAAAATCAGAAGGCTACAATATCCTAATACATTCGAATATAAAATATCTTAATAAATCCTAATATATAATATCCACATGCATGCTAATGTATATTACGTAACGAGAGAGGGCGAGGTTTTTGTCTGACACATTTCATGTGTAAAGGAAATGTGAATATTTTAAGAGTGCCTAGCTCTAACCTGTACACAGAATTAAGGTGCTGAAAATCATCTGACATAACACGGCTGCTAATAAAACTTCAAAACAAATCCGTGCAGACCAGATGGACATCAAAACTAAATGCGCCGTTTATCAAGTTGTGTTCACGGATTGACAACTATTTACAGTCAGCGGAAATTAACTTTTAATGCACATAAAAAAATCTCATCTGTTTCAGTGATAATAACAGCGCTGCTGGCAGCCTGTTCCCAACACAAAATAATATAGGCTATAAGAAGCACCTCGATGAAAAATGTCACTAAGCGCTTTGTTTTAATATCGCCCGCGGATGAGACTGTGGCACTACAATAATATCTGTGCCACACTGGCTGCAGACGGCTCGTTATTCGGCTTGCAGAGTGACAGCACCCCAATCAATGTGCGCCCTGACTGCCGAACGGGGCACACGCCTGTTGCGCCAGGCGGCTATGTGACTTTGCAAACTTTGCCCAAGTGGTTAGTTGGACACTTCAGAAAGGCACCGGTCTCCTTTCTATCACAACTTCCCCGTCAGTATCAGACATCCCGGCCTTCCCTTTGACAGCTACCCAAGAGGCCTGTCCTTCTCTGGGTCCACGCACCTCGCCGCCTCCTCCGACCTCGACTTACTCGAGTTGATGTAATGTCCAGCATGACCTCCTGGAAGGCGGCCGTCTCTTCGGCCTGTCGCTGGTTATGCAGGGCGATCTTTTCGCTGAACTTTCGGGGGTTACAGGTCCCAGAAGCAGCACCCGGACTGGGTCCGGGTCTGCAGCCGCTCGTACCCATACCCGCCGCAGACATCTTTACTAGATTATGGAAGAGTTCGAAGGTGGAGCGTCTGCGGCGAAGGACGCGGAAGTGGACATCTCCCTATGCAACCACTCTGGGATTTGTAGTCCTTTAGCTTTGGCAAAGGCCTAGAACGAGTCGGGTGACCATATCCCTTGGAACTACAAACTTTAACTTTGCTGGGTTTTTTTTAAAGGGACAATAATATCACGGTGGGGTATTGGATGTATAGTTTTGTTTCCACTGATTGTTGCGTCATGTATTTTGTATTTTTAAATCAGAATACGAAAATACATTAATGTGAAGTTGGAATGTGAAACAGATTTACTGCGTACATTTAATTTTTATAGGCCTAGTTGTATTCATACCTTTTAAGTTACCCATTGTGAATGTATTTATATGAAATAATCTTGTTTTAATAATCGATGCAGTGGTAAAAAGGATGGATCAGGGCATTTCTCGCATAAACGTATTAATGCTAAATATGACTACTATGCTGATCCTCACTGTACATAAAGTAGAAATGTTTCTCATTTGACAGTGCAGAAATCCCTAATTATTATTGATTGGCGTGTAGAATACATAAATAAAACTATAATACATAATTATTCATATTTCTTGAACTAAACTTACAGTGGAATGACTGCACGAAAAAAAGACGACGTGCATTAGTAACAGTCACTATTGACACATTAAGATACCATCTATCAATTTAAGACAGTTTAACCAGCAAACTAGTTAAATCAGTCTGCGGAATAGCTGCTGAAATCGCAATCGTTTGGTATGGCTGCTGTACCCATATCAAACACTGGAGGGCGCCGCAGTCTTGCTTTTGGGGGATACTGATGCCTCCAAGTCATGTCTTCCATTTTACGACTCGTGTGTGCTATCTACGTGGGATCTAACACATCTCCTCAAATCCATCTAGCACACCCCAGCCCGTACCCGCACAAGCTTAGCAAACATTTTAAGATGTTTCATTTGTAAACACAACCAAGATATTCGTCTAGCATTTAATTACTGCGGTGTATTATTTTATGTCCTATTGCGCTGTCAGTGATTTGAACCGATAGGTGTGTAATTGGTTTGCATGGGCAAGCTTTTCGTAGGCGTGGTCATCGCAATAGACTTGATATAATGCTTTGCCCTCTTAATCTGCCTTTCTTTGCTCGTTTATTGAACGCGTACATTCGTACGATACTAAAGTTTGCTATTTATAATGAAATCGCGCCTCTAGTGTTGTATTGAGGCTCACTTTAATTTTAAGCTTATGTAATAATTTTGGTATTACGAATGATTGCGATGAGTAAGATTGTACATATTTTTCTTGAGCTATTAATATGACTATAAGGGTTATGAATTACTTGAAGATTTCCTCGTTCATAGCTCTTGAAAAAATAAATAAACGCCGAATTAGCCTAAACAGAAAATCGGAAGTATACTTCCACAAATTTTGAAATGAAGGCTCTATCTGCCATTTAAAATGCATGTACAAGCATTTATGTTTGTTTGTTTATTCTTTTCGTTAACGTCATTATCATTTATAAGAAGTCCTAGGATTTTCTGTCATTGCAAATTGAAGCGTGTGTAGCATTACATTATTGACTCAGTCAACCATAATGAAGAGCTCGGGCGGATCGAAAACTGGATTAAACGTTGGAAGCAGGGCTGGGAAACGCGGAGCCAAAGGGCGTGTCCAATGGGTGCCGGTGGTTGCCGCAGGTTTTTATGAACCGTCAGTCCTGTTTTCTTGCTAATTTAACATCATGGATGAATCCAGAACTAGGTGCCGAGATCGCTGTCAATTCAATAACAGTAATATTCCGTAAGGGACTTACAATAGTGTAAAACACAACATGTCAGTCCTGAAACACAAAACGAAATGTGTCACTCTTAGTCACTATTAATTATTTGATGTTTTTTTATAATGAACTGGAATATAAAACTACATTCATATATTACAATATCATGTTGTTGTGCGTGATGCAGGTGACAGGAAAAAACTGTAGCCTTGGATGATAGGTCCAAGAAAAATACGTTATGTGGGGAGTTATAATGAGGAATAGCAACTACTCCTCCTTCTATTAAACGCCAGCTTCCACCCCCATGGTTTTTATAAGCAATGAACTGGACAGACTGGCTTAAAATGTACTTAAAATGTAATAAACGTTGTTTGCAGTAAATACTGAATGTGACTCATACATTGCGAACTGCAATCATCCATCCTTCTAGTGGCATCAGCCCATTTCTGTCCTCCTTCTCTGCCCCCCCCCCCAGCACCAAAGAAACCGAGACGACTGGACTTGGGGATCACACATTTATTGACCCTCATCAACTTTACAATAAAACCACCGACATCTTTAAATGTTAGCGAAATAAAAGAACGTAATCCGGTCAAACGTATTTACACATACGGATAACAAGCAGGTAAAAGCTTGCATTTTACACATGGAAACTCCACCCTCTTGGAAATGTGATTATGGGAACATCACCCTCAGATCTGCTTTAGCCAAGGAGGAAATTAAAATACATTGTAAACCAACAAAAAGCCCAAGATTTCATTTAATCTTTAAAATGTTCAGTTCCTTTATACATCACAGAATACTTGAAATAGGGTAAAATATAGGAATACAGACTTTTAATCTTTAAAATGTTTTTGTCAGTTCTTTTATACATCACAGAATATTTGAAATAGGGTAAAATATAGGAATACAGTGAGTCGGAATATGACCTGTATCTAGCTCCGCATATCAATCTTGGAAAAGCAGCCCTGCCCCCTCGGCCGTCGTCGGTGCTCCGATCCCCAGATGCGAGAAAACAAAACGGCACACCACGGGAATAGACGTCTCTGCTAAAAACTGAGAAGAGCGACACTCTCACCCCATCCACAACCCTACGATTCACACCAAATGCTCCCCGGCGCACCCCAGTCAGTGGAATGGTGACATTCTACATGAGGGAAATTTTACCAGAGCAGTGAACAGGTGGTCGCACGGATAATAGTATCTTTTTTCCATTTCTAGCATATCTGCCGAGCAAGTGTCTCTCACACACTCTAAATATATATATATTTATATATATATATATACACACGTATATATACATGCGTATATACATATATATACACACATATACATACACATATATAAATATATATTTTTCCTCTGAAAAACAGTCCAGTCCTTTCTGACGTGATCACTCCTCCCGCTTCTCAGAGGGTGCCGGTGTTGAGCTGGCTTCCTCCGCTGGCTTCGTGGCCTCGGTGGCGCCCTCTTCTGCCTTGACAGGCTCGGCGCTAGGTTTCTCCTCTGCCACGGCGGGGGTCTCCTCCGCGGCGGCCTCCTCAGCCTTGGGCTCTTCGGTCAGAGCGGCGGCCCCGCCCGGCGTCTCCTCCTCCTTCTCCTTCTCCTCGGTGGATTCTGGCTTCTCCTCCGCCGACGGGGAGGCGGCCTCCTCTTTGGTCCGCTTGGTCTTCTTCAGAGAGATCCCCTTGAACTTGAAGGAGTTCTTCAGAGAAAACTTCTTCTTCTTCTTCTTGGCCGTTTCCTTGGCGCCCTCGCCTTCCTGCTTGGCACTCTCGCCCTCAGCAGGGGGCGCTGGTTCTATGGCGTCGGCGGTCTCTGGCTCCTTTCCTGCCTCGGCTGAGCCGTTGGCAGCAGCTGTGTCGCCGCCTGCTTTGGAGTCCCCGTTTGTCTTCACGTGTCCATTCTCCTGCAAGGGCAGGGGAGGCAAAAAAAATTAACACATGTAACTGATTAATAATGTAGAAAAATATTAGTGACACGATCCATCAATCATTTCACCTGTGTGATATTATAGCTGCTGTTATGGTGTTGTTTTTAAACAAAACAAAATACTGGGCATAAATGGTTCAAACCGAAAAAAATCCAATCCAGCTGCACAGTTTTGGGAAACCGACGGAAAATGTCAAAATTAGCCTGCATTTAATCGAATTTTCAGGGTTCGACGTCTAATCGAAATTGATTCAAGGACTGCGCTCAGACAAAAAAAAGTCTGTAGGCGACGCCTTGCAGTACCTCAGATGGCCACCAGCCGGCGCACTAGCGCAGTAAAACCATTACCGTACAAGACCTTTATCATCATCACCATCATCATCTTAGACAAAAGAATATACAAACACTCAATGAACCAGCCTGCGAATTTTATTTTTCCATCACTCAAGCTGGCCAGGTAAAAAAATGAAGTTTAATTATGCCGACATCCCACATACTCCCGCACGACACATTTCAAGACATATTAAATGTTACATTAAAATACAAACTAATATTTTATTTCAAACAGCAACAAACAGCAACCACCGCTCAATTTAGTCTACGAAACGCAGAGCATGCGTATGATAATTTGGGGGTCTGCGCCGGTCCTATTTCACATGGCATTTGTCTGGCATCGTCGAAAACCTCTACTGTCGTACAGGTAGGCAGTCGTGTCATTTTTAGCAGGTTCAGACTATTAAGAAAGTTTTTAACCCTGGGCAAAGAGGAGACAGGTGCAATAGTGATTTACCGTTTATATGTAAGTCCAATAGACAGACGGTGTCTCGGTGCGAGCGCGTCGTCGAGACAGACTATAGACTATACACTAACCGATACATCAACCGGTAAATAACCCATCCATTGTGCAACAATTTAACAGACGATAAAAAATATCCGTCATTCAAAAACGTCCGCTCGTCTTTTTTTAATTCATTCGACGTTCACATCACTACTTTTCAGTGACGGAAAACCACCATCGGAATTCGACAGAAATTACGGTCATTAAACTCCAGGCATATACCATCCGCTAATTTTCCTGTACAAATGTGGGCAGGGAATCACTTTTTTATCTCAGCACCAACAACCAGTTCACATCTGTTGCACAAAGAAACGGTTCCCTACCTGCCCATTGGTCTTGGCTGCAGCAGGATCAGCACCAGCAGCTTGTCCATCGACAGCTACTCCTCCCTTGGACGCCTGGGATCCCATTTTATTCTTCTTTTCTTGCACAGATAAGAAAAAAGGGGGGAAATCTCAGCTTTTTGAATAATCCAGCCAAAATACTTATTTCGGGTCCAGCTGTTCAAATGAAAAAACGCATGTACGTCTCTTGTCGGAGCGCACAACCGAAGATACCCCCAACTTCTCACCAGCCCAACAATTTCCAATGTATGAGCGCTGAGCAGCTAGCGTCTGAGGATATTTGAACTGTGCTTGAGAAATAGCGAAAACACCGCCCACTGGGCGTGACAACGGACTCCAGCCAATTAAAAACGACTGGCTGGCAGGGGCTTCACACCCCAACCCCCCCCCCCCCCCCCCATCACTGATAGACAGGGACTTGATAAAATTACATTGTTGAGTTTTAGATGGCAAAGATAATGCTGAGTAGGTAATATTTATGTTTGATTACAATTGGGGTGGCAGGGCTACACCGAAAGGAACGTGACTAATTAAGGAATCGAAGTTCGGGAGACTGCATGGAGTTTAACGAAAGATGATACAATTCCGTCTTTTGCGAGCTGAGAGAAAGTATACTGCTTAATGAACCCGTTAAAATTTTGCTGTCATTGGGGAAAAGGTCCCTTGGTGGGTTTTCTAGTACATTTGTGATTGACAGGCATCATCCAAGAGCCAAAATGTGGGCCAAGATGCCCCAGCGTCACCGCACAGCCCCAGCCGAAGGGAGCGCGCATCTGCGGGGTGTATGCGCGCCGCACACCAGCGTGCTTTATACGTGCTTCGCTACCGGCGTCCCCATCAATTTACCTACCGATTTTTAAATTTTTGATAAATGACAACAAATTCATTTGGACCGAAACCGCACGCAAATTCCCGCAGAAAGAAAAAATGAAACATTGGCGATACTTAGGGCCTATTTCTCTGTTAAAATGAATGCTTTGGTCAGAGTTTGTCGGGTATTTAGGTAATTTTCTGGTTCGCACTTGGAATTAACATTATTTTTCAAGCAATACCTCAGAAACGTATGTAACACTAATGACTAAAAATAGTATTTGGTATTATTCATTCCACTTTCCAGGAAGGTAGGCCGCAGGTACAGACACAAGGCAGGGGAAGCCCCTGACAGTTAGCAGTTCACACACGCAGAGCACATGCACACACTGGGTGGTTTTGAGAAGCCAGTCCTCCTCTGAACCTCATGAAACTGTAATTCCCATAGGAAACCCACACAACCCAGGGAATCATCTACACTGCGCTAACACTGAGGTGGGTGGCCAGTCGGAATTCATGCGCAGTTATGCAGCTTAATATTATCCTTACAATAACAATCATTTAAACGCGTTTAAATATGAATGCTATTCTTTTTTTTCAAAAGGCCATTTTGAAAATTATGACCTGCTACCCGCTGAATTTTAAGGACTCCTTAGCCTTCAGTGCCCACCACCTGTAACGCCTTCCACGATCCAGTAGGTGGTGTTCTGGTTAAGGATCCTGGCTTGCAGGGCCCTGCGACTATATCCTTAATGTATGACTCTCTGGAGTGCCAGCTGACTCGGTGTAAACACAGAATGGTCACTCCCGGACCTTTTCACAGTGTCCTTTACGCAGTTGGCCTCTTAAATGCTCATTTGAAAATCATGCAAGGCTGTCAGAATTTCCCACCTTGCATCATTGCCAGTCTGGATTCTTGGCACTGATTTTGCCATCAAACTTATTTGAAATGAATTTATTAGTCAGAGTTCTCAGCTCCTAAAAAGCCATTAATACATGGGCAGCTTCCTCTGGAATCTAATTATCCCCAGGCCACCTTCCCCCCCCCCCCCCCCCCCCCCCCCC
>JABFEB020000045.1:4041136-4051365 GCA_019775895.2 Stomatorhinus ivindoensis | reverse complement strand
CCTTCGTAAATTGGAGCGTGGACGAGTTCGGCGGGCCGGATTAAAAAGCCCAACGGGCCGTAGTTTGCCCATGTCTGTTCTAGGATCTTATCCCGGGAAACAGGGCATAAGGCAGGGGAGACAGTGGGTGAGATACCAGTCCTGCAAGGGACATTAAGCAGGACACGAGGTCACCGAATCACATATTATTTGAAATGCACACAATATACACCAAGAAGACAGACATCACACACATAAGAGCAGGAATCCAACCCACTATATATATATATAAATGTATAATTATTTAATGACCTAAAATGTTTACGAACTTTTGTGAGCGATGTAGCGATGTAGAGGACATCTCAGAGTGACTTTGTAAGAAATTCCGGCTCTTTCTGGGAACCTCCTCTAGGATCAAACACACCCTTCATTTCTCGCTTCAGCGACTCTCACCTCATTGATACTGTTTAGTGTCTCACCGAACGACGACAAGTTAATGAGCATGTGCTGTCTAATTAGCATCTTACCTCGCGGAGCCCCCCCCCCCCTCGCTAAAAAAAAAAGCATGAAATCAATTTCCCTCTTTAGCTAGCGTAGCGTGTCCCCCACTTTCCCAGTTAAACCACCAGCTTACGATTCGCTTCCATGCTTAATGTGGTGATATGATAAAGAAGTCTCTATTTTTCCTACTCATTCATTCATCCTTTTTACCGCCCCAAAAGGAGAGAACGTGCCAGACTACGCCACCCAAGGAAATAAATAATCCTCCTCTAACACAATAAGGTAACCAGCTTCAATATACGCCCAGGCAGGAGACGTGGCACCACTTAACATAATGCTCTTATTACACAACAAACTCTAAAAACACAGCAAAACACAAAACCTTCATCCCAATGACACGAAATAAGAGATAGAGGCCAGATAAAGTGGGGAATAGATAGTCAAGGCGTAAGGGCTCCGTAAAACAGAAATAACCAGGCAAAATTCACTGTAATCCAAAGGAAACCCACACAGCTCACACACAAGATGCCAGCCCCCCCCCCGGATACACTAACCCCACATCAGCCAGTTCACACGCTAAAAGGACTAAATATGCTAAAATGACCACACACAAACGGAAAAAAACACTCACAAGATTGTCAAAGGAGAAAACAAAAGAATTCACATCAAACACCAATAAACTTAACAGCGTCTTGCAGCTGTTAAATCATCCGGACACCATCTATTAGAAAAGTAAATACAGTTTATGTGCTACAGCAAAGAAAAATGGCAAAACTGATAACTTAGTCAGTGGGGTGCCTAACGCCCTACAAACTAGAGGTATATTCTACAGCACTCAACAAAATGACAAATGGAAATCTATTTTTTTCTTTGCGTTTTAAAGTATATAGGTCTGTAAGGATACCCAACATAGTGTATCGTGATTGCGCTGAAAAATGGATATGAAATGTTTTTACAGACTATTCGTCGATGTAAAGAGAAAACTGGGCTAAGTTTTTTAGTTGTTTTTTTTAAACACGATGGTGCACCGCATATTTTATGGGGATTATATTCTGACACACAATGACACTATGTGTTAAGGTGGTCGTACATTTTCGGACGTCCCGACAAAACACCCAAATGGTTGGCAGAGAAACACAGTAAAGCCGCTCAACCCACACTCCCCATGAGCAGTTACCACAGCATTCGTAATTGGCCTTGCTGCTAATTAAATAAGGGTAGTGCCCTAACTGTCTAAACAGAGTGCTTCTTTAATGGAAGAGTACCCCGCTTCGTCTGCTTTTTAATGAATCTCCGGGGTGCCGAAGGGAAGGGTGTAAATTAAGCGCAGCGTAGCCGCTTGCTCTCTGTCCTCACGCTGCCCCGTCCGCGGCTCGTGGGTGCGAGAGGCTCGCGGAGACGGGAAACTGGATGTTTCCAGCCACTGGCGACATTTTTCGCGCATCTTGAGTGACCTTTTTTAAATTGTATTTCATTTAGAAAAGCAGTTTATTATACATGTCATACTCGCCCTCGTCTTTTGTACACAAATTGCAAGACCTCGTGTCCGTAAAAGAAGGTCAGAGATTAATCACGGTGTCACGGTTATTAATTTAATGAGCATTCGTTTGGTTTTTCCCGCCTCTCCATGCTCTGCTGGCGGATCAGACCTGGTAGCCTTTGTTTTAAAATAAAGAAGCGTTTTGATTCTCACTCCTAAATTTTATTATTTTTTTAATGGCAGGGGGTACGCAGGACAAAACAGGGGAAACAGCGAGGGAGCGTTAAGTGCTAAAGAACAAATTGTCCAAATGAAGAAGGAGTGCCATGGGGCCGGTCATGACCCCACATCCGGCTAAAATATGGCCAGAATTAGCCCATACTGGTACTCGGACCCTTAACCGGGCAATTGGCCTACATGTTATTTAGGTTCACCCTGTTAACCTGTCAGAGCAGATGGAGATGAAGGGGGTCTATTGGCAAATGAGCGTCGTTCTTGTCTCACCTGTCTGCTCTCAGATAGTCTGTCGGCCCCCCTCAATGTGACGATCCGGGCCCTCAAGGTGAACTCGGCCGTGGTGACGTGGGACATCCTCGATGGCGACCCCGTCATCGGCTTCGCCATCACCCAGCAGGTAAGATGGGATCAGGCGGTGTGCAGCCCAGACCAGATGCTGGCCCGCCTCCACCTGACAGACACCTCACATCTGAAGGTTACTCTACGATATCAACTCTGAGGGGACACCACATACCTGCGGAAATAGCTGGGGTTGCCAAATGTTATAATAGACTCTGGGATTGTGCTATTTATCCACAAAAAAAGTTTGGGTTGCCAAAAGTCATCGCAATCTCTGGAATAATGCTACATAATCACCAAAAATAAGGGGCTGGCATGTGCTACAGCGAAATGTGGGGTTATGCTACATAACCACAAAAACTGCAGTTGCCAGATATTGTCTGGATATATTCTGAAGATTTCTCCACAGAATCACAAAAACTGGGGCTGTCAAACAATACCAGAAACTGTAGGATTACTGCACAAAAGCATGATGCAAACTCTGTAAGTTCCTTTGCCTCCTCTGTCTTTATCAAGCTAATTTATATACGTTGATGCAAAATGCTGGTCCCCAGATTGTTTGGTGTGTGTGTCCGGTGACAGACTGACATCCCGCCCAAGGTGTCCCCCTCCCTCGTACTCTTTTTTGCCTGGGATGGGCTTTGGGCCTCGCTCTGATAAAAAGATATGTGGTGATATTAACCTTCAATTTCTCATGATGTCGTCTTTATTGAGAGACATCGTGGCTGGGCTGTGGTGTTTGCTGTTTTCGGCCTGGACTAAGCAGTCGTGTTTATTTCCAGGCTAATCTGGGGCTGTTTCACACGCTCGAGCTTCCTGTCATGGGTGCATGACGTGCGCCACACGAACACGCACACGGAATTAGCGAACGGTGTAATGTCGAGTTAGACACGCAGCACTCGGACAGATAAGCACTCGTCGTAATGCCGTAATTAAGCTAATCTCTTCTCCTGTGCGGTGGGACCCGGTTCCCTTGTTGTTTTTCTGCTCCTGTGCACAAGTAAGTAAATATTTACTAACCGAGTTTGTTCTTGGCGGTATGAGGACACCGTATCGGATGGGATTACAGAGTCGGCCCTCCGTGAAGCGTTCCCGACTCCCGCCGCGTTCACGCTAGTGGCCCGAACCCGCCCAGCGCCTATGAGTTAAGCCATACAGGCGCGCCCTGTCACCGGAGGCGATTACCCAGATGTCCCGGTGCAAGCAGAACCCGAACCGGAGATGAGATAATGTCCAGCACGGTTTCGCCCTTGTGAGGTCGTCCGGCATGGTCCAAATCCATCAGGTGTGCATGCTGCTTTGTCTCTGACTGCTCCAGCCCGGTGAGCTGCTGGGGATTTGGGGGGGGGGGGGGTTCCAAGGCTCAGCAAACCCACAGGAAACGTGGATGTAATTACCATCTGGCAGAACAGAGAGCCATTACTCACTGTCCCAGAATTTTATACCTACAGTCCCCTCGGCTAGGAGGTGATTCGTATGTGTGAGTGAAACAATGAGTATGTGAGCAGCTGTGAGTGGGCGTATGCGTTGGTCCGTCTGTCTGTCTGTGTGCCTGTGTGTGGGCGTGTTTGATGGAATAACGCGCTGCGTGTGTATCCATTTGTGCTGAAAAGTGTCTCTGCATTTACATGCGTGTTGCTGCGTGAGTTAGTACACATGCGACAGCGGGTGTGCCCGCGTGGGCCTCATGATCTCCCCGTTCCCGTCTCTCTGGAAACAGAAGAAGGACGTGCGCATGCTGCGATTCATCCAGGAAGTGAACACGACCACGCGCTCCTGTGCATTGTGGGACTTGGAGGAGGACACGGAGTACATCGTGCATGTGCAGTCCATCAGCATGCGTGGCACCAGCCCTCCCAGCGATCCTGTGCTCTTCCGTACTCCCAGGGAGGCTGAGAAGCTAGCTTCGAAGAGCCCAGGTAAGGTCTACTCTCTAGATCTTAGAGTGTATGACCCTAGCCAGCACTATAGTTCTTGTCATCCAGTAGACCAGGGGTGGCCAGTCTTATGCAGAAAGGGTCACTATGTATGCCGGTTTTCGCTGCAACTCCCTAATTAGATTACTAATTAGAGGACTGATTGGATGAAGAGCCCTTACACCCGGGTTTGAACAGCTGACCTAAAGGTTATCCCCAAAACCAGCATACACACCGGCCCTTTGCAGATAAGATCACCCACCCCTGCAATAGACTGTATAGCTCTACAATCAACAGCACCAAAAGATCATACATCTCTACAGTCCTGACATCCAGCAGACCCTATAGCTCTACAGTCCTGACATCTACAGACCTTATAGCTCTACAGTCCTGATATCCAGCAGACCCTCAGCTCTACAGTCCTGATATCCACAGACCCTCAGCCGTATAGTCCTGATATCCACAGACCCTATAGCTCCTCAGTCCTGATATCCACAGACCCTATAGCTATACAGTCCTGATATCCACAGACCCTATAGCTCTACAGTCCTGATATCCACAGACCCTATAGCTCTACAATCCTGACACCCAGCAGACCCTCAGCTCTACAGTCCTGAAAGTCAATCAACCCTGCAACCATAACAGCACCTATATTTCTGTTTTAATTGCTTCATTGCTGGATAATACAAGATTTTCATGTGCAAATTTACCTCTAGACATTCTATGATGACCTATAGACCATCCTACAGTCCAACATGGTCCTACAATCCCTGCACTCGCTACAATCCACAGATTGCGTCAGGAGGTCTAATCAGTGGTTTGATAAGTAAACAGGTTATTTTGCTTGGTTTATGTATAAGTCCTGTTCAGCTTTGCATCCTGGATAACAGGAGAGCAGCACTCTGTGTTTTATACAGAGTGTTTCAGATCTGGGTTGTGATACTTTAATGTAGCCATTCTGTATTATCCTACTCATTGCATCAAATTAAAAAGAGTGTAAGAAACTGTGTTGTTTAATGGACTTGGTGTAGCATGCCATTCTTTCCCCTCTTCTTCTCTTCCATGCTTCCGTGTTCCAACAAACTGCACCCAAAGGTAAGTCATGGATTTCTGGATTTTATAAATTGACGTGCCTCTCTCTGATCAGCCTGGGTTTCTCCACCGTCGGGTTTGGAGACTCGAGTCGGGTGTGGTTA
The DNA here is from genome assembly GCA_019775895.2 of Stomatorhinus ivindoensis. Taxonomy (NCBI): domain Eukaryota; kingdom Metazoa; phylum Chordata; class Actinopteri; order Osteoglossiformes; family Mormyridae; genus Stomatorhinus; species Stomatorhinus ivindoensis. The sequence continues at coordinate 4,045,717 of JABFEB020000045.1, read as the reverse complement.
TACTCCTGTGACAAATGGGCACTGCGTTTGCAGCTCCGAATGGGGTCTCACCGGGTCATTTTACAACCTGATTAGCAGTGGCGTTTAAAATATGTCACTTGGCTTTTCGCCATTGTCCTCTCCTGCTGTCTGTTTATGAGTTCATTGTTTTGCGCCTGCAGCTGCTGATTAGGGTCTGTATGCAGTAATGGGCTTTTTAACCTGCCTGAAGGAAAAATCTTTATAGACGACGCTGAAAGCTGCAAGCATGAGGCAAGACTGTAAATTAGTTGTGTGGCTGGACGGGCTGGGGTAGTGTTTCCGAACCCGGTCCTCAGGGACCCCCAGACAGTCGACGGTTTTGTGGAAACTAGGAGGGAGTAAAACTGTGCACTGTTTAGGACTGGCTTGGGAAACATTGGGTTAGGGCTCTGTGCCTGTCCAGAAGGCTGTGGGTTCAAGTCCTGGGGCAGGCAGAGTAATTGTATCACTGGGCCCTTGAATTGACCCTTTAACCCCAGCTGCTCCTGGGGTGCCGGCTGACCCCGTGCTCTGACCTCAAACACAGCTCTCAATGGCACATACTGTACATGTCTCTCCTGGAGAGCATAACTGGATGTGTGAAAAAGACCCTGTTTACCCAAGGAAATGAAAATCCTCTATTCTCAAATGTGTACATCAGCGATGATGCAAAATGTCACTGAAATATTCAGCTGTCAATATTTGTCTACGGATGTTATGCTCTGCAGACGCACTGGTCGTTCTATCTGTTGCCCTAGATTTTTACATTTATTAACAATGAAATATTAATAAGTATTATAATATTAAGGGCAGAGAGACAGAGAGCAGTGAGATCCCACATCCTCCGATTTCGGACAGAAGTTGAAGCCCCCCCCCCCCCCTCCCCCACACGGCGATGCCCCTGAGGGGTCATTTTTTGCTTTAAGGTTACAGGTCCCACCAAATAAGGTCAAACAAGCTGAGCGAGTAACACATAAAAAAAAAAGAAAATGGGCTCACGTCGAGCGGAAAATGAAACTTTAAACACTGCCCAGCCGTGTTTTGTTGAATATTTTATGCGTCAGTCTGGGGTGTCAGCGTGAGATGAATCAGCCAAGCCTCAGTTTCTCTTTCCTGTCCTCACCGTGTTAAAAATACGAGACGTTACTTGATTGGTTTGTTTATTTATGGGGGTGCAGAAGCAGGTGCACCCCCTGAGATAGATTCAAGCAAGGACACTGTTCTGTAGTGATGTCCCACCTCAGCACGGCTGAATTTGCAGCTTGTTATACTAAAAAAGGGGGTGATATTAGCCAGTAAAACCTGGAAATTGTTACCTAGCTGTCAAACTGGGGTGTAGCCTTTGCAGAGATCAATATGTAATCACGATCCGGTGGATACTGCATCATTAGTGCGTTCACTGGGAGCACGTTCGTGGAAATTGTCCTTGCCCTCGTTCTGGATCGACCTGTTCGCTGCAGTTCCGCAGCTCTTGACTACGTTGAAAGTGAAGGACGTTTATGGAGGGATACCTGTTTAAAGCGGCAAGAGGGGAGTCTGATTCCAGGAAAATGGAAACTTACAAACCAGTTGACATCAACAGGCCATGCCATGGCATCTTCTCAGCGGAGATGAAGTCCTCATAAAAGGGTCCCAGTTTACAGAAGCAAGACTTTTGGGCTGTTGAAGTGTTTGTTGTGAAGGGCTGGCGTTTTGACTCCTTCATAAACTCAGCTCAAATAATTAATAGAATTAATGTAGCTTAATGACACAGCTTAGATATGTTGAACGACAACCAACTTCTCACTCCGTCTTGGGTCTATTGACCTTCGTTTTTCACAAATCTGTCACAGCGACTTTAACGCACTTCACAAACCCTCTAGAGTCTAAAGATACTGCAGAAGGGTCACTTGAGATACATAAAGCGTAACCATTTTCTTATCCTTTATCCTTTGCGTGTATCATTGTGGATTGGAGTGCTGTGACTCGATGATTGTATGCCAGATTGCTTGTTGACATTGAGGGTCATTCAGAAAAGTTCATAAACTGTCCCAAGCGAATCGTTTCACTCATGACAGCAGTGAAGCTACAACCGCAGTCATGTGTTTTCTATATATTACTGAAGCTTTAATGGAATTACAATTTCAGTTGTGGCATGACATACTGAGGTCCTGCATCTTTTAAACTGTATCTCATATACTTCAAAGAAACATCGTTGCTCTAAACCATGGTGTTGGATTGTCCTACAACCACCACTCACTCTTTTAGGTTCTCCTTTTCAACAAGGACCTTGACCTCAAGCTTGGGAGCATTTTATGTTAAGGGGGGTCACAACCAATAAGCCCGGGGTATCAAACTCCAGTCCTGGGGGGCCGGAGCCCTGCACATTTTTGGGTTTCCCCTCATTTAACACACCCGATTCACTTCCTTGTGCTAATTACCACACAGCTGTTGAACTGAATGATTTGTGGTGGAACAGGGAAAGAACTAAGCTACACGGGGCTGCGGCCCCCCCAGGACTGCAGTTTCACACTCCTGCAATACGCCATTATGAAGGAGACTGTTTTTGCTTAATTTTTTTATTTCATCGGGCACTTAACACTACTCTCAGTGCTAAAGGCATAATGTGATTACTCAATTCGTCCAACCATCCATTTTCTGTAAACACTTGTCCGGTTAAAGGTCACAGGGCATCCGGAGCCTATGGGACTAAGGTAGAGAACAACATGATGGGGTGGCAACCCATCGCAGGGCGCATTCTTTCATCTTTCACTCACAGCTGTGGGCAGTTTGGTAACTTCAGCTAACCTCAGCATGTTTTTGGACTGTGGGGGGGGGGGAACTCTACAAAGGACATGCAAACTCCATACACAGGGAACCCTGGTCCCGGACGTGTGGGACTACAGTGCTAATCAGTGCACCACCGTGTCGCCCCTAGCAGACACCCGTTTGTGGATTTTAATTTCAAAGGTTTTTGGATCTGCTGCATCAGGTTTGTACAGACCGGTCTGTGTGGATGTGCCTCGCTAGAGCATGCAGCGGAGAGCGGAGTTCATTATCTAAAAGACTGAGATGATGGTCAAAACAAGCCGACTGGATTTTTCTCGAGATGAAGGCAGACCTGTGGCAGGGGTGATAGATACAGACTAAAGCCAGACAAGACTCTTTATTAATCACTAGAGGTCTGTTTGCAACCTAGGTTTATACACAGGGCTGTTTGAATATGCCTGAAGATGCACTCAGACTGACCCCCCCAGACCCCCCCCGCTCTCCGGCTCTATTAAAGGCACAGTATTTACCCTTTTCTCAAAGGTATGTAGAGTCCTTTATTGTGCGTGACAGATGAAAATTAAAATGTGAATTTAGCTCAAGAGGGTTGTTCTGAACCTCCTCCAATTGCAGCACAGCGCTAGAAGGAAAAAAAAGACTTTTTTTTGAATAACCTCTTAATTAACACCTCAGAAGTTCTCTTTTAAAGTCAAGGCAATTTCCTCGTGTGTAGATTAAAAACTTAAGGCCCACATGGAATCTGTGCTGTGTTGATTTGGTCCTGAGATCCATGACAAAGACAGCAATGAAAGAAGGGAGATTGACTTCTTGCACATTGCCAGGGCACATGGGCTCCCTATACTGTCGTTCTCATTATGTGCAACTAAATAGCCGAGTGTAACAAGTCCTGGGGTCGTCCTGCCAGCAGCTTCACAGGCTAAGAGGATGAAGATAAACAGTGAAACAGGTCGTCCGCCTGTGTTACCACACGTACCAGAGAGAGGGCCCTCGTCTCGTATTCCTGACAGTGTTTTTGAACTCCTCCGCAGGTGCGCTGGTATCGCGCCAGATGGAAGCCGGGGAAGGGACAGGCCAGACCCTAGGGGAAGCCCCCCCCTCCCTTGAAATGGCAAAAGATTAATGGGAGGTGTATGAATGAAGTTTTACACAGGGTTGAAGGCTGCCGACGTTTACATTTCTGCCTGGTTGTTATTAAACATGCTCTTATACTCCAGACCTCTGCGCTACCTACAAGATCTTGCATTATTTGAAAGCTGAAAGGGGAAGGAAATAAGGGAACAGGCACAATGGGTCCTTTAATCCAACACGCTTTGGCTTCAGGATGTCAGGCAGGCCGTCCGGCCCCTGGAGTAATAAATGGCACAGTGCTAAGGTAAAGCAGAGCAGTCAATATCAGTGAGAAATGGCCGCCGACTTTTTGTTTTGTTTTTTTTTTTTTTGCAAAAGTTTTCTGTTTGAAAACTTTCAACTTCCACTAGAGGCAAATCTGTCAGCAGAGCAAATTAACGTCCCAGGAACTGCGGGGGGCCACGCAAAGAAGAGGGGAAGTGGCGGGTCGCTGGCCAGGATTGACGAGGGCACTAAATCGGCAGAACCCTTTGGCAACTGGCTGCGGACATTTATCCCGGCGCCGAGCAGAGCGAGTGGCTTTTCGGCAGCTGGGGGAACCGCAGGAACCATCAGCCGCCGTCGAAGGGGCCGGCTCTCGCTCTCCGACCTCTTTAAACGCCCCCCGCCGCCCCCTGCTCACCCCTCCCATGGTACTTTGTCAATCCACAGCTCCACAGGAACTCTGTTGGGGGGGGGGGGGGG
>JABFEB020000045.1:3984515-4002934 GCA_019775895.2 Stomatorhinus ivindoensis | reverse complement strand
GGCGGACGGTAAGGGAGGAGGACGGTAAGGAAGGAGGGCGGACGGTAAGGGAGGAGGACGGACGGTAAGGGAGGAGGACGGACGGTAAGGGAGGAGGACGGACGGTAAGGGAGGAGGGCGCCCCCTACCGCACAAGCGCCTCGGGCTTGCCCAGCTGGTTGTTGGGTATGCAGTTCTCCATGAGGTCCCTGTGGGATGACGGGCTCTTCCCTGGGAACTTCTGCTTCTTCTCGCTCCTGCTGGAGGTCGCCGAGGTGGGCACACTGCCGTTGGTGGCGCCGTGGCCGCGTGGCGACGAGTTGCCCGGGCCCCCCGCTGTGTTCTTGTAGTTCTTGGAGGCGCTGGCTGCGGCGTCGTCCTTGGCCAGCAGGCTCTCCGCGCTGCCTGCCAGCTCGTTGTTCAGTCTCTTGCTGCTCAGCTGGTTCTCCATGTACTCGATCTCCTGCAGCTTGGACTCCACCGTCTGCAGGATGTTGTTGTTTATCCCCAGGCTCTGCTTTTTGCCGTCCCTGTCCTTGCCGTCGCGCCCCTTCTCCCTGTACTCCAGCTCCGGCAGCGGAGGCGTCACCTTCCTGCCGGGGGCCCCGTTCTGGGTCGTGGGGGGGTGCTCCGTGTCGGAGACCCCTTTGGCCGCCGTGACTGTAAGGTGTAGAGCGGGACGATTAGCATGGGGCTTTGGTCCAACCTACAGACCCATAATGTACATATAGTCTAGTGACACCAAGACGGAGTAAAAATCTACTGCTCACAGCTGGTGAAGTTCACAAAACAGCCCGTAGGGGGAGCCATGGGAGACAGCCTACACGCAATTCAGTCTGTCCCTAAAACGGCTGCTGCGATTGGATGGTTCATATCCCCCCCCCCTCCGGGTACCGACCTTCCTCCGCCTCTCGCTCCTGCCTGTGGAGGAGCTGCTGCTCGGGGGGCAGCGCCTGCTGCAGGAGTTGCATGTAGAACTCGTTCTCCTTTTGCACCTCCTTCTGCTTGCGCAGGCGCATCTTGTAGCTGACGTAGCTCTTAAAGCCGAAGCCCAGTGTCACCACAGGGTAGCCGATGCTGGGGGGGGGGGGGCGGAGACACTCAGTGAGCGCTTGCGGGAGGGGCTTAAATTAAAACCTATCGGGCCGTGATAGATTAAGGGTGGGCAGGGAAGCCAGAGGCCATTACGAGGTGCTCATCTATCCACATGGATGCTGCCAGCATTACCTGCCGTTCGCCCCTATACACCAAGCCCATTCCCATGGCCCGCTTATTTTAACATAAACATGGCATCTTAGATTATATTATAAGATATACATTTTTTTTAACATCCAACACATACATTTCAGGCTAGAAAAAAAAAAACATCTTCAACAGAATGTGGTCATTTGCCTGTTCTTACACCTAAAGCGGCTAAACGTGACCACTGACCGTAACCTGTTCACGTGTCTAAAGAAAAGCCAGGTGTCAGAGCGCCTCGCTCAAGAAGGAGAAACCAAAACGGCGTGTTGAGCGATGAGCACACGGCACCGCGCACCGAGGGCTGGCTGGCGGCGTCACTCACCAATGCGCTGCGAATGGTCGGCATAGGTCCACGTGGAAGTTCTTGAGATCTTTGAAGCGGATCGCTGCTTCAATGTACACGAAGAGTATCCAGAGAGAGACCGTGGGAAGGCACACTCCTCTTTCTACACGTCCAAAGCAAGAGGCACACTTTAACAGCCGTGCTACACATCTGCTCAGAAAAAAAACCACTAGAGTTCCCTTAAAGATTGCAGAACTGCATTTTCAGCCGTCTGAGTTTCCCCTTTGCTGCGGTTATTTCGATTCTTATCAGCAGGACAACATGGTGGCTCAGTGGGAGTCCTGACACCCAGCCAGACCTGGGTCTGACTGCCACCCCAATCTCTAAGCACCAAGACAGCCTGTGGTTTATTCCCACATGCTAAACACAAGCAGATTTGGTTGAATCTATAAACCGCTCCTAGCTTGTGAGTGTGTGCCCTGCCGTAGACTGGCACCCCATCCAGGATGCTTCCTGCTTTACTCTGTGATTCCTGGGTTGGGCTCCTGGGCAACACCTGAAAGACGGATGTATCGTCTGGATGTAGCCTAGTGCTACATCACCGTGTCACTTAATACCAACAAAATATTGCCATCCACTTGACAGATATGTACAAGATGTGAGGGAAGAGGGTGGTTTGGCTCCATCCCAAATTAAGCCCCCATTCTTCCTTCTCATGCCCTGGCTGAATGAATCTGTTTTCCGTCCTACATGCTGCAAGCCTACACAATAATTTGCAGACATCCTGTTGTCCACAGTTCTTCTTCTTCACTTACTGCCCCGCACACGTGTTCCTTGAATGTGCCACATGTAACGACTTGCCTGCGTAGCGTGTCACATGTCCTATGTCACAGCATCAAGCGTGGGCTGTTTCTCAACACCAAGACACGTGGACACACGTATGAAAACACGCCGCATATGTACTCACCTGTGTGCCACACGTACTGCACCCACACGTATGTGCTGGCGGCGAAGAACAGCCACTGAACGGGGATGAAGAGGAGGCAGATGATGTCCGACGTGAAGGCCACGCACACGAAGAACACGGAAAACGCCTGCGGGACAGACTGCCGTCACATTGGGCTGCACGACACCTCATTAACCCCCCCAAACGAAAGCTGAGGAACAGCGAGTTTTACTCTGAAACTCGGCACGTCAGTGAATATCTCTCCTCAGAATCAGTGCCGACGGTGATTGACGGCTCAGGTATTCCCGCCATCAGTTTCAAAGCCCCCTCCCCACCACAGTCATCAAAGTCACTCACACCCAGTGCAACCCCCATGAATTTCACACGCTCACCCCCACAGCATGGGCCTACACATGACCGCCCGCCCTGCTGCTGCCAGGCCCGCTCTCGCTTCACCTTTCGGCCGGCGGGGAGGGAAACTCACCAGCCCCTGGTACCTGAAGGAGTCGTACACGCTTCTGATGAACAGCCAGAACGGCCACAGGTACTCGAACCTGAATTCCAGCACGAAATCCGCCAGCAGCACCATTGCCCACACCACCAGGAACTTGAGGTACAGGAACGTACTGGGGAGGGGGGAGAGAGATGAGGGTGGGGGTTGGCTGGTATCTAAAGGCACCAGGAAGGCTGAACAGCATGAAACATCCCTATCACATCGGCGGCTCCCTATCAACAAATGACTAATAGCCAGAATGAAAGGCCACAGTACAACCTGTTGGAGAGAGAAGAAGGAAAAAGGCCAATAGATTCATTCAGGACCAAAGAATACAGGATAAGACCACACCACTCCAAAAAGACACAATAAAATAAAACAAAATAAAAGCACAGGTGCCAAAGTAGTTAATGACACAGACCCCTATGCAAGACAGTTACACCCTTGAAGAAAGGCGTGCACCCCTCCAGTAAAAATTCACAGCTAAGCTCAATAGGTAAAACCCCATGCAACCAAATAAAAACAGATTGGTTCAAAGCCAGTGAATTGTTTCACATCTTCAACAGACCCAGTGAACCTCATATCCAACTATCCTAAGACAGAATGACAGATATTAACTGGTGGCACTAAAAGTCTTTTACAGAGATCAATTAAAAGACATAATAAATAACCAGCATTAGATCATCCACAGTAAATCAAAGATCCGTATTTTAGCGCAATATTTAAAGGGAAAATACTGCCAGCTTGGCCCACACTGTTATAAACTTGTTAACAGAGATCAGCGTTAAATGCAGCCTCGAGGAATCGAGCTCTTACTCCTGCACCGTTTCACGTGTGAAAATAACAGCTTGTTTTTAGTGGATTTTTAACCGGTACATGACATTTCCACAGCTTACGGGTCCCGTTTACAGCTCCATCCGTGCACGCTTGGGCAGCATTGTTATGAATATCATAAAATGCAATAAACGCAAATTAAAACCGTAAGAGACCTGAAGGAACGGACACCGTTTGTAGATTAAAGCACCGTTTTAAAAGGGATTCTTGAGAAACAGGGGAGTGCGACGGAGTTAAATAATTGAGATTTCGTTCAGATTGGAAAGCTTTAAGAAGCAGCTTCCATCAGAGGCTGCGCTTTATCCGAGACCCGGGCCGCGGTTCGGGCCCCTCCTCCGTCCACGCAGCTCGTCCGGCCGGCCGCCGCTCTCCCGGGCACGCTGCGTCGGACAGGGGTAACGCGGACAGATGCACCGCCGGCCTTCCTCACCGTACCTGCCGTAAATGCCTTCGGTGATTCGGTTCCGTTTTAACGGCCGCCGGAGTTTGCTGCAGTCCGCATTGCGCCGCTTCATCCTCCCCCTTTTAGCTCGGGCCTTCTATTTTTTCCCAGTGGGCTTTTCCAGCTTTTTTCCCCCGAACCTTCTACTGGGGCACAGAGGGGGAGGAAACCTGCGATACAATTTTCAATAAAACGAGTCGCTGTTGTTATTATTTCGCTGGAAACAAAGAAATAAATAAAAACACTCCACACAAGACCCTCCTCCTTTCTTTTAGCGCAGGCTCCATACGCCGCGACGTATTGCACAAAAAATTCTGCGCGACAGTCTGTCCGACCAATCCTCTGTAACGTACGGGGCACCAAACATGATTGATGTGAAAAGTAACTAATCATGTTACGTGAACAGGTGTCATTCACACAAAGGGGCAGGCCAACGTGACGTGAGCGTCAGCGACGTCAGCCAATTGCTTTCTCAGCAGGCATGCTGGGCGTCCGTCGCTGACCTATGGCGTGCGGGGGGAGGAGGGATGTCGCTGCTGGTTGTCTTCTGGTGCTATTTTTGTTCGTGGTTGAAGCAACGCGGAGCTACGTTGAATGTACGCCGAGTAAAAATAAATACATCGGTGAGGTGCTAGTGTGCGATCACGCTGCTAGCTATTATTAGCGTTAAAATGACCACAGGATGTCCTACCCGAAACAGACACCCCAGTTAACAACACGCAATACCACACAGAATTTACGAGAAAGGAAAGCCCCGATAGTTTCCTCTCAGTAAAATGCCTTTACAGACAATAGAAGCCATGATCTAACCTTCTTCGAGTCGGAGACATTGGCTAAACCGTTTAAGGCAATTACGTTTCGTATATGTATGGGACAGTCATGAGATGTTGAGAATAAAAGAACCTTCACATTCAGGTTTGTAAAATCCACCAGAAATGCCACTTAAGAAAGGATTTTGTATCTTTATTGTTACAGAATCTGCAGACAAAACTAGGAAGGGAAAAAAGTCAATAACATACTGTTGGTAACCACATCAGGTAGGAAAATGCCACACAGCTACAGTAAAGTCCAGATGGTCTAATGTTCCTGCTACTACCCTGTGCTACATGGGACGAGGGAGAGACCAGGTATATACACTGGTTAGGGGGTTCAAAGACTGTACATCCTTAAAGGAACAAGATAACAGACACAATTGAAAGGGGACGGGGAAAGAACAAAATCCAATGAAAGAACTACAAATGAAGGTAGACTGTACATACATTATTTATTTAAAAAAAAAAAAAAAGTCAGGGGTGATCCCTACCATTGAACCGTGTTTGGCATAACAGTGTGGTTTGCCACAGTGGCAGGTTTGTGGTTAAACACGGTTTTTAAAAAAAAGGAAAAAAACAGGATACTTACACAAACAGGACTGTTTTACATTTAACATTCTGTGAAGTCAGCTGAAGAAAAAGGTAGAGGGATGGCAGAGTATAAATATTTGTAAAATAAAACACCAGAGACAAAGCTACACCAGGTTTATCTGAAGGGATTTACCGCAGGTAACAAAAGAATATTTCCCATAGGTTAACCTGATGCTGCCGGATGCCTCTCAGCTTGACGTCACCCTGACAACACTAACAGTGCCCCCCCTGCCCCGCCCGCCCACACCAAGCCCAGGCCTGGAAGTCACTCCCTCTGCTCCATCTTCACTTTGGGTGGCTTTAGGAAGGTTCGGCTACTCTTTTCCTTCTTGGTCTTGCCTTTGGCCTGGAAGTTTCTCCAGCTGTCCACTCGCCCATCCCGCGATTCCTGGGGGGGGGGGGGGGGGACCCAGAACCTTAATGCTACCATGTCACAAACAGAGGGGCCACACCAGCCGATGCTCCCCACCCCCCTAATTCATGAGGTCCATTTCTTTTACAGGGAAGTGCATTTAACAAAATCAGCCACAGCCTGTACCTCAAAGTGCTTCTGCCACTCCCTCTCTCTCTTCACCTTCTCCTGCGTCTCGATCTCCTCCTCCCGCTGTCTCTTCCTAAAGACACAGATCACTGTCAGGTGGGTGCTATGATCCAGCTTGCAAATTCTGGGTAATTCTAAACTACAACTTCACTGACCTGGAAAGTTACAAAAGTAATTAGGAGGAAGTGTGTTAGCACAGTACACTGCAATCTGTCACTTCAATCTGCAACAGTTAAGTTAGCGACTCATAATCCACCGGGCTACACGCTCCAGCTGAACTCCCGACTGAGGTGCTAGGAATTAGGCCAAAGGAAGCTCTCTATTGCATCGGACTCGTTATGCTGGCAGGACAGACTGAGGGGAATTCTACACGACCGAGTGTTCAGCTGGCTGTTGAAGCTGGAAGCTCATTCACTGTGAATTCTTTGGGCAACTATAACTGAACAGTTGCGTTGCCATAAACATGTTAGCATCATTTAATTAAAAATAGCCACTAAAGAACTGAGAATCCCCTCTTTCAACTAGTTTCTATTCCTCAGGGGAGTCTGTCTCAATCTCATTTCACTACCACTCAAACACAAGCCTACCCTTTCCCATTACATAAGTTTCCCCTCCCTTTGAACCTCCATGACATTGTGCAGTAACTGCTTACTGGTAATGCAGAGACCCTTTATTTGCCACAAATTGCTCCGCCCACTTCCTGTCTTCATTGCACGCATAATCCATCTTTCATTCTCAGCAATTGTGTCAATGCTGCAGACGCACTGTGATTCCGTCAGCAGGTTCCCGAGTTACCTCTCGTGCATCTCCTTAGCTTCTCTTTCCTTCCTCTTGATCTCCAGCTCTGCAAACAACTTCATCGTCTGCTTGTAGACGGCCTGCTTGAACTGTAAGTAGTAGAAGACGTCAGACAGCAGACCTCTGCTTTTCTCCGCGCCTCTATTTTTAACACGTCTTGTAGGTCCCACCAGATGCTTGGCGACAAACCAAATAATATTTGCCAGTCAGCTGGCACATGTCATTCATGAACCATTTTCTCATGTGAAAAATGAACCAAGGTTTCTCTCAACTATAGCCTTGATATGACTGGAGCCGGTATGATATAATTCAACCAGTATTACTGAAGGAAACGGGAGAGTGGGCCATCATTCCCTCCATACCACTTCAGGGTCATCTTCCTCCAGCACTGTGGACTTTCCCTCTTTCTTCAGTTGCTTTCGCTTCTGACTCATCTAACATCACAAAAGAGAGAACCGAAAGGCATATCAAACATCAGGAATGGACTCCTTTACACTGTGGGAAATTCCATTTTTGACCAAGAGGCTTGAGTCTAAAATATCGGCAGGGGGATAAGTCTACCCATTACAGGGACAAAACAGAAATTCACAGGCAAGCTGGATTTCTTACACTGTTTTCCCAGCAGGTATAGGGTTATGATATACAGATATATACTACCAGTCTGAGATTTTCTACGTTTGCATATTACTCACTTAACATGTACTAAAAATACTTAATTCTTTGCTAACAACTACGTTCACAGAGTAACTTTATTAGCAAGAAAATGTCATATCTTTGATTCCTCATATTAACCTCATTTATCAGTTATAACAGCAGAGAAAATTTGAGGCACTCTTTCTACAAGGGACATTAAATATTACTCTGTTTCATGGGATGAAACACTTAACTAGTGCATTTTAAGATGAGGGTGAGACTGTGCCATTACCCCAGAGCCAGTTAATAGGGTGTTAGATATGCACTGTTACTTACTCTTTCCATGTTATAAAGGAAACTTGTATTTTCATTAATAGTTGTTCACTCAACTTTCCAATGCTTAACAAGAATAAAATTTACAGTTTGTGAAATAAAACTTTTGACTGGTAGCACATTAACGCCTCAGGCCTCACCATGTGCTCGATGTACTCCTTTCCTGCATGGATCACGTCGACAGCACGCTTCTTCTGCTCGGGATCCAGGAGCAAGCGGTACGCCTTATCCACGGCTGAAAAACAATGGAGAACATCATGTAAATGACCAGTGAAGCAGAACCATATTGGATGCCATAGCAGGGCAGATATTATCAATTAAAGTTAAACCCACTTATAACGGACTTCAAGGGATATGGAAAAACACTCCGTTACAGCCAGAGTTGCTGTTTGCCCAGAACACAACTACAGGATACCATTTACTTATGCCACACCTCAGCAGACACACTTGTGGTATAGATTATTACATTGTACATGTAGTAATCCAACTTTACCTGACCAGATGCGTGATTATAAATAATCCTGACTATGTATCTGCACTGGATATCACCGGCACACCAAGCGCCTGGTAGGCGGAACTGCATGTCTGTTATTGCCGAGCAAAACTACAGCTACATGCGGCCCTGGGGACCAAATTGTTTGTCCGTTATAAGCGAAATTCCGTTATATGTGAGTCCGCTATATCCAATGCTTTTGCTGCACAGCCAGGACCAACAGACCTCGTCCGTTATAGACGATATTCCGTTATAAGTGAGTCCACTATAACAGGATTTTACTGTATCTAGTGCAGGAACCAGACGAAAAATGGTCAAATACAATACACATTATTAATTGTGTTTGCAAATCTCTCTAATGCGCAGGATTATAAATGTCTTACAATATTACATTTAAATTATATATTAGGTAGGCAGCAAAAGACTGTCTGGGTGTTCAGTAGATCAGCACAATGTCTGATGTTAATACTGACATGTTATGCACAAGCAAATGTCACATTGAAAGAAGTACGATAGTCAGTTGGGTTGAGATTAGGGTTAATCTGTACATTATATTGACAGTACTTTCAATGCAACACTATTCCAGTATCCAAAATATTGCAGTATACCACAATTCTGTCCAAGCTTAGTTAACATCAAGAACTAGTTAAAAGTATTTCTTTGTAACAGAAGGCATAACTGCAGTTTGAATTGTTTCATTTCAAGATTATGCAGCACATAATAAAAATCAGTGTAGTTTACCGATGCTATTGAGCTCTGCATGCACTCTAAGAGTCAAAAGACAAACTATCCTTCTAGATAACGTCTATTTGGCTATAGTTTTATAACTAATTTTTGTTTCATAAATATTGCAAAATTTACAGCAATATCTGACCCCCTCAGTAGTGCGGCCCTAGCACAAATTGCTTTGTCATTTAATGAGGGAATAATGAGGCCTACAGAGCTCTATATAGGACAAGCACCATACCTTCAAAAGCTTTCTGAGCCCTGTCTGCATCATCCTGGTTCTTGTCAGGATGAACCAGGAATGACAGCTGGAAGAGAAAAGAAGTTTGAAAATATTGATCCAGGTAATATAGCACAGGGAGTATGACAGAAAATGACAGTTATACTAAGCCATGGCAAAAATGAAGCAGGACATTGTTTATATACCTGCCGAAACCGCTTCTTTATCTCTTCATCTGTTGCGTCTGGGTCGATCTGCAACACCTGGAATATGAGAACAACAATTACACACGCACGCGATAAACGTGATGGGTCAAAATATTCAAGAAGTTATTTTAGATATACGCAGTCAACTTAGACCATTTTGATTAAACCACAGACCAAAGAAAAACACACACATACCTCGAATGGATTCAGGTTAAAATAAGACGCCCCGGGTCTTAGCAACCTCTCTATCTGCTGTTTTGGGGTGAAAACAGAGTCTCTCTTCTCAATTTGTTTAACCTGTGCAAACATAGGGCAAGATCCATTAGTCGGGAGAAAGCGTGAAAACGAAAACAAGGTGCTGTTTCTGAACAAGGCAGATGAAAACAACACGCAAATCCGGATACTAATGCGGAGTACCTGGTGATTATCGAAGAAATGCATACAAATACATATCTAACCGCGTCCCTTAACTGCTTGTTACATTTCGAAATCACACGCTAGCTGTTATGCAACAAAACGCAGAAGCCTAAACTGGTCGCCCGGCCGTATCTCGTCGAGTTTTGGAGCACGCTCCATTGTATTTTCTTACGGCCTAATAACATCAGTCCCTGAGTCGTGCTTAATTATACATCGTGAGTGTCCAGTGTACGACCAACGCCGAATTACTTTATTATCACTCAGATGCATAAATCCCTAGCCTCCTACCTCTGAATAAAAGGTCTGAAAAAGGTCTTCGCTAGCGTCACTTGGAGCGCCAGCTTCTACTCCATTCGCCGCCATTTTGGCTCAATTTACGGTCACGTGACCGGGTATTTAATCACGTGAGCTGCCCTATTACATTCGAGGCACGGCGATGCCGGTGTCTAGTTTTCTGGAAGAAAACCGACATTACTGGAAATAATTACTGAACGTAAAAGGTTAAAGGTTGCTTAAAATCTTTCGTATCTAGAAGTGCTTTTATAAATGTCTTCTGCATACTGTTTCTTGTATTAATATTTAAACTAAAATACTGTTCTGCTGTGGAAATTGTCATCAACATAATTATCTTAGGTTATAACTACCATTTGCTTACCATAACAAATCATATAGCTACATTGCTAAATGCTTTGCAAGAAACAAATTTTAATAACCCCCGAGCATCCCAATTCTGGTATCGTAGAGTAATTGTACTTCAGAAAATGACTCATGTTCAAAACGTTGAACACATTTCTTCAGTATAGTAATGGTTCCATATTACATCGTTGCTCCTACGTTTAACAACAACCTACAAGCAAAAGGTGTGAAATTGCTATTAATCGCAGACGGACTTTCTCCGCGTCCTGTTGTATGGTAGCCTGGTCACGTGATTCTCAGACCACGCCCACACGCTATTAGACGGGAAAGGCTTTGAATCCTTGGTAAGATTATGGTCAACTGATTAATCACGAACAGTTAAATTCTTCTGAACCGACTGAGCGATGCATCCTGAATTTTTATTCATTCATTTTCTTTTAACTAACAGAACGATCAAGTTCGTAAGGACGTACACAAATGAAAATTAAGCCGTTTTTGGTTATTTTTAGTTGATAATCATTTTTTTGCGCTTTTCATTCATCAAGAAATATGCTTAAGCTGCAAACAGCAGCACCGGCTAAAATGTGTGATTCGTCATCGAAAAATGTATTACTGTTACCTATTTAGTGGCTCAGAACTACTGTATATTTTTATACAGTTTGTTATTGAGTTGTCCAAGGTTAAATGATACGACAAATATACTGTATGGGGAAATAAATAAAAACGCAGCATACCTGTTTAAAACTTTATTGGCAATTGACAACACTTTAATCATTTGACATTCTACTCATATCAGATGCAATCTGAAATTCCTGCTGGATAAAAATACTCTGCACTGTGTTATACTGTCTATCAACCACAGCTGACATTCTGTGGAATCCAAACCCACAATGCTGTGAGTTGACAGTGGTACAGCCAGACAGCTGTGTTCACTGCTTGATTAAACTGACGAGATCGTAGAGGTTGTAAATTTGGAAATAAAGGTTGTAAAGTAAATCCAGTAATAATAAAATTAGGCATTTACATGATACGCCACTTCCAACTGGGCTGGTGACCACAAAAACGGAATCCCTCTGTCAGTTCACAAAGTTTTCTGGAAGCTGAAAGTGACTGTATATCTCTACCAAAATAAAATTCCTGGAATCCAGTCCTGAAATTGGGACTCCATATTGTGGGGAAAATCCCCTTTTCCTCCACTGAAATCAGACCAAGACCTGAAGCAAAGCAGGTGGAGGGTGAGGACGGCGACCTTACCCAGCAGTCCCCGTCACCTCCTCGGACGTGAAGCCCACGTCCACACTGTGACACAGCTGGGAGGGGCCTTCAAGACACGCATTCCTGATAGTCAGGTGACAAAAGCAAGGGGTTAACACACTTTAAAGTAAAGTTTTTGGGGGGTCGCTTCTTCACCCAGTATTCACACCCCAAAAAAAATCTTAACCCTCTGCATGCCAAAATTAAACCCATCAGAAGGGTTCCAATTCAAATGTGGTGTGCTGGCTTCTAGAACCCTAAATCTTCAAACCTGTTGAAATATTGATCTGGTGAAAAATTTGATTTCACAAAAATAGTAAGGGAAAAAAAAATCGTGTCCCTTTATATTTATTTTTTTGTGATTATTAGTGCTCATTTGCCAGAATAATGGTACCTTGAATATTTCAAATGGACAAGTTACCATGTCACTATACAAGCTCAAGCTGTAAATTTGAAACAGATGAAGTATGTAACATTTATATTTGGGGTGGGGGGCAATAGAATGCAGCATCAGTTTGCTGATTGGCAGACTTGTACAGCAGCTCTGAAAGATTTATTTGAAGGTTTGATGCCCCGGAGGCCCACAAAAGCAGCGACCCTGAGATCACGCGGAGCAACATGAACAGAATTTCTGATCCTTCATGGCTTCTTTCTGCCAAATCAAGCTTTTTAAAAGTTAAGCGATTTCAAAATGAATCATATTTTCATTGACATATTTAGCAGACGTTTTTACTGAAAGTGACGAAAGTTTGAGGTCAGACAGCAGGGTCAGCCAGCCTCCCTGCAAAGGTAATATGATCACTGCCAGCCATAGAGATTCGAACCCACAAGCAAGACACAGATCCCTGAAACGCTGAGCTGTACAACTCCCTGCTAGTAATGACATCTGCACCCTTAAAATGTTCTCTTAATAGATATCAATGTAACACACATTCATTCAGCGCTGTGGATTTGGATGCCCCCCCCATGGACTCCCACAGTCCTAGGAAACAATGGACAAGGATGAAATCATCTTTGTAAATAAAGCCAATTTAAATTAAACTCCTTTTGAGCATTACCCATGTAGTGCTTATGTACCTTATGTATCTTATTCATGATTCAAAATTTGTAGAAAGTGTCAAAAACGTTTCAAAATCTTAAGAGCAAGACTCCAATTAAAATGCGATGGAAGACCGGTAATCAGAATTGAACTCTTTCACTCAGGATACGGGAGCATAATAATAAAAGCACTTTTTTGGTTGCTGGATGAAAAACTTGATTGGAGAAATGCCTGAAATTGCAGCAGGTCCTTCCTGAGTCGGGCCAATCATTTTGTGCATTTCTTTATTTTTTAATTACCAGACCATTAAGCAAGGAGACTCAGCCAATCAGCACAAGCCCCACCTGCCTCTCAGGTTCCAACAGCTATAGCTCCTCCATGATTCCAAACCTCGTTAGGATGCTCAAACAGAAGGGAATGTTATCTATTGTAAGGATAGAGAAACCTTCCGGAAAATTCACAAATCCTGTCGCTGGAGAGAGAGGAAGGCCTTTTATGAGCATTCATCTGATGAGCATATCCAGTAAATATTAGAAGAAGGTGTTCAGTCTTCTCTGATAGACCCAATAATTCATGGAAGATTGTCTAGTATTAAGAGTAGGCGTTTTTCACTCTGGGTAACTTTACCCTAAGAGACAAACATTTTGTCTCTAGCCTGAGCCGGGGTCCAAGCTGAAACGTGCAGGTGTGAGGAAGAGGAGGCAATCTTTAGCGGTGAAGAGGTAAACCAGCTCACCCTTTCGGAAGAACACAGCTGAGATGTGTTCCTCACGCTAGCGCTGCCCCTCTCGCATCGCCACCTGGGTAAGTTGGAATAAAAGGACAAGCTTAAACACAAAACTATGGACTCTGCAGAGGAAAAGACTGCATGTTCTCTTATCTTCACTAAACGGTGACAGATCGCTGGGCTTTCTGAGCACAGGAGGAACATCTCGCATCATCTTGGAGATTTAACCCTTTGGTAAACAGGCCAGGGCGTATGCCGTTTAAATTTTCTCAAAAATTTAAAGAATCAGACATTGTCGGCCAGGAAAGGTTCCCAAATTGATCTGCCTTGTAGAAGGACCCAGGAAATTGATAACCATGGTGAAACAAACAGGAAGATTTCAAAAATACATTTTAATCTACTGACACTTAACCAAGCATGTTTTAATTCCTTAGAATCAAGGTCTAAAGAACTGATCCTATTTCACGCCTGAATGGCTTGTTTAAGGAATCTTAAAAAAATGTCCATTCTATGAAACTGCACAAATACCTTTTCCCAGGCTTGAATTCTAAACAACATATAACCACAACAGCATACTTAATGCTGAAGAGCAAAGGGTTAAAATGCCTTTTATTCAGGTGTTGCACGTATTTGATCCTCTTTAGACCTCTGGAGATTTCCTTTCAGATTGGTCTGAAGTTCTGCACGGTGGTACAATATGCCCATTCTGAATTGAGTGGTCATAAGATTAGTCAAAAACATAAATGCCTTTCATGTCACTTATTGCAAATTGATTGGATCACTTACATCTGCAAACAGTCATCGTTGAAGTAACTGAAAATATTTTAGGACACAACTGAATTGGAAGTACCTGGCAACTAAATTTTTGGTTGAGTTTTATTGAAATGTAACAATCAGAAGTTACAAACATGAAAGAACACTCTGTCACGGCCCCTTTACGTGTTTCAAACCAAATTCCAAAAAAATTTTTAAAGATCAGATTTTTATGAAGTTATACGAACATTTCTAAAACCCAAAACACTTTTAAATCTACCACTAAGCAATTTATAGCAACTGAAATACAAATATTTCCCCCCCAATTTATGCTTTTTTCCTTGGATTATTAAAGCAAACTGTGAAAGCACTGAAAATAAATGCCTAAATTCAAACCTATATACACAAGCATATTCCTCCACCGCTCAATATTAGGAGTACGGAAGGAAATAAGCCCACAATGGGGGGGTGGGGGGAGGGGGGGGGGGTTAAGCAAGGGATCCAACAGGACATTCATGATTTTTAACATCTTCACAAACCTTTGAAAAGGAATGTCCACCTTTAAAACATTAAATGCTGGCTTTAAAAAAAAACATGAACACAAAAAAAACCAAACATAAAAAGTGGTTGTGTTTAGTCAAGGGTGTCCAGAGTAAGAGAATGGTTGGGAAAAGTTTGACAATCATCTTCAGCCCAATTCATATCTCCGGCCAATCAAACGGCCAATCTCCGGCGAGGACTCTTTTGTGGGACCTTAGGATGCGTTTGTGTGTGAGGGATGGAACACGAAAGCCAAATCGGAAGGTGCTGCCCAGCTCCTTGATTTGTCTGCCACATAAACTTAACTTGCGCCTACTTCCACTGCTGGCCATACGAATCGTGAGAAAACTCCAGGTTGTCATTACTGTAACCATAGTTACCGGAATAGTCGGCGCCCTGCTGCAGGGGCTGCTGGGCGATGGGCTGGGACCCCCAGTTCTGCTGGCTGTTGGTCTGTCGCCGCTTGGAGTCCGGCTGGTTGAACACGTCGGCCTTCCTCTTCCCGCCCACGTTGCCCCCTCTGTTTCCCCGGGGCCCCCTGGCACCTCGGCCCCTCTGCTGCTGGAAGGGTGCTCCCCGGCCGCCCCGCCCCCCCCGGGGCACTCCTCTTTGGATGTAGGCCCCCCTCCCCCGTGGGGTTGGGGCCCCGCGTGACCTGGCTGGAAGAAGGCCGACCCTCCCACCCCGACTGCCCCTCCCTCTCAAGGGGTAGCCGTCGTCGTAGGCGTAGTAGGGGTCTTCGTAGCCGCCTCGGTAATCGTGATAGTCATAAGCGTGATAGTCGTCATAGTAATCTTCACTGGTAAAGTAGTCTAGGGGGTACGGGTAGCTACCCCTGCCCCCGCGCCCCCTGCCTCTCATTGGGGGGGGCATGCGAGGGGGTGGGTAGTAATAATAATCGTCGTACCTGAAAAAGACAGCAGCGACAGCACAGCTCAGCTTGCCAGGATTTGACAACGGTCACATCAGCTAGGACCTGCTATTCATCACAGTAAGAGGTCAATAGCAAACAGCTAATTTAAGCAGGCCTGCTATTCGGCAGCCCGACAGCTCGTGCACGGTCAGAGATATGGCAGATCTAACCGTCCATATACAGCCCCTCAAAAAGAGGCCTCTCCCTGCTGGGAATCCCTGAATTTGATCATTTACTGCTGCAGCAAAAAACGTCCAGTTCAGGTATTTAAAATATCTGCGGTTATGCCTCATCATTATCAACCTCAGCTACAAAAGGCTTGTGGGACCTGTGAACTTGCGTCAGCTTCTCAGACTAGAGTTCACGTCTGTATTAGGGCTGGAAGATATTGATGTTATATTTGGAACTTTTTATATACAAAATGGTTTGATGATTTTTTTTTTATATTGATTGTATTTTTTTTTTATTGTAAATGTAGATCTTTGTCAATGTAGATACCAGGCACTAGAGTTTGGTAATACTAGCAGCAGTCTTTGGTTCATATAAATCATATTTAGTAAAGGTGCAAAACAGCACTAAAAACAAGTTAATGTCTTATTTTGAATAAGCATTTAACTGAACAATCTGTTAAATACTTTGAATATTTGTTTAAATTTCAGGCACTTGGATATTTAGTCGATATGTATTTTTTCTAAGAATTGAGTGTGACAAAGCATTGTGATATAGTTTTGCAGCCGTATCGGCCAGCCCTAATCCATCGCGCTCTTCTGTGAGCCTGACTAAGTACAGCGTGCTGAATGAAAAGACAGCCAGCTTCAACGAAAGACTTGGACTTGGCGCCTCCTCACCCCGTGTTTCTGCCAGGTGGTCGGACTGCCTGCCGTTCCTTCCTCTTCTTGTCCGGGGGCTTCGCCAAGACGATTTCAATCTCCTCTCCCTCCAGCGCCTTCCCGTTCATTTCCGCCATCGCCTGTAACACGGCGCATACCGCCTGGCGTGAGGCTCCGTCGGGGCAGCAGGACAATGACCCGGCAGCTCAAACACAGGGCCGCTTTACCTTCATGGCCGCCTCTCGGTCCTCAAAGTGGACGAAGGCGTAGTCCTTCAGTTTCTTCACCCGCTCCACGTTCCCGAACTCTGAGAAGGTGTTTTCTAGGAGCTCTTCCGTGACAGATGTGGCCAGCTTCCTCACGAACAGCACCTTCACCTGGTGGAGCACAGGCCTCGTCACCCAGACCCCAATCCTACTCTCCAGAAACTCTCAAAACACTGAACTGATCAAAAAATAAAATAAAAAGAAAACCCAGAACTACTGTTGGTCTATCGCCGCTTGGAGTCCGGCTGGATGAAGACGTCGGCCTTTATGTACTCACATCAAACACCACTTCCTATCAAACTTTACTGCTCTATCAGTTTTAGTTTAGAGAGCAGAGTACCATAATTACCCCAAGTCAATAATAACATCAACTTAACTCCATACCGCATGTGGTTCTGATCCAACCACCCATCTATTCAAGGGATCATACTGCCTCCCCTGCTCAAAACGAAGGAGCGACAGCCCACCTTGGCCATGACCTCTGGGTCGGGCTCCTCCACTGGGTCGGCCCACTCCACAGTCACTGGGTTGCCCCACACTTTTACTTTGCCGCTCATCAGCCGGCGGCGGGCCTGCGCGGCCGCCTTGTGGTCCTCGTACTCTAGGAAGCAGAAGCCGCGGTTCTTCTTTTTGTCGTCCGGCTGGTGGTAGAGGATCACCTCCGTCAGACCCTCTGCAAGGCAGCAGGCAGATGTTGGCACTGGCAGGCAGATGCCACAGCACAATTCACAACCTTAAGGGAACCAGCGGCATCACCAAGTGCCGTTGTGTTGCCATGACTGGTAAAAACACCAAAGTTTCCCCAACCTGTCACTTTGCTGAAGTCCTCCAAAATGCTCTCTTTTGTTTTGTTTTTCGGAATAGATCCAACAAAGAGGCGGTTGTTTGCTACGGAGATGCACACACCCAGGTACTTGCCAGGGCGGATTTCATAGTTGTCACACTGAAGAGACACAAATCAAATAGCAGGCGATGATTCCCTTTTATTATCTTCTTTACATTCCTATTCCTAAGGCGTGTCTCACAGCCTCACAGCAGCCGGCGGGACTTTACCAGTCTGACAGCCTCCTGCGCGTCGTCCTTGCTGCAGAACGTGATGAAGGCGTACCCTCGGTTCTGGCCCGTCAGCGGGTCCATCATCAGACGCAGGTCCCAGATGGGACCCGCTTTCTCGAAGAGGGGGACCAGCTCGTCCTCATACAGGTCCCGAGGTATCTTCCCCACGAAAACCTGTGACACACACTTGACTGTTAAATACACTTGACTGTCATTCCCGAAACTCATGAAGAACTATTGGAGGATTCAAGCATCTTATACAACTTCACACAGACACTGGACCTGGTCCCTCCTTATTCGTCTACCTGGAAGGCTGAGTGAAACAACAATAAAGTGGAATGGGTGGTGGGGGGGGGGGGGGGGGGGGGGGGGGGGGGGGGGGGGGGGGGGGGGGGGGGGGGGGGGGGGGGGGGGGG
>JABFEB020000045.1:3958321-3979881 GCA_019775895.2 Stomatorhinus ivindoensis | reverse complement strand
GCACTTGCAAACTCCTCCGACGTCTCCCGTGTGCGTCTCTGCTCATCAACGGACCCGGCGGTGCTCGAACCACCACAAGAGCCACTGGATGCACATGCTGGATGTATGTCAGATAGTCGCTCCCAGATTATAATCAGATTGCTTAATAAACATACGGCACTTGCAAACTACTCCGACGTCTCCCGTGTGGATCTCTACTCATCAATGGACCCGGCGGAGTTCGGACCACAACAGGGTCCATGTTACAGTGGACAGAGCAGGACTGTGGGGCAACCAGGAAGCTTCTAGAAGCAATTTATCACCAGGTCCCATTTTCTTCTCAAGTTATAGGAAATAAAGTTTCATCAGAGATTTTAAGATAGATTCATTTACTGCTAGTTAATATTGCACCATTATTTTACACTGCAAAAAGACACATTTCACACTTAGTGTAAGATGCAGAATGTAACAGAAATTTGTTTTTGGAGAGAGGTGAATATCCACTAACTTGAAGTATCTCTCCTCCTCGGCCGCCTGCTTCTTGCCAAAGGCTCCTCCAGCTTCTCTCACAGCACCTCCTCCTCCACCCCCTTTCCCCGCTCCTTTGCCCAGCTCGCCCAGCTGAAGTACAGGAATGAGAAGAGCACCAACAAACAGAAAAATTGAACAAAACGATTAAATGACAGGATTCCTGTAGATGTCAAACCCTTAAAAAGAAGGGAAATTACAGTGACATTTTCACCCAAAATCTTTCTCCCCCAAGCAAATCTTTCTAATCACCTGACAAACACAAACGTTAGGAATTGGTGGTAAACAAACCAATTATGTGATGACAAATAATTAACATTTACACAATGATTCATCCTATCTAGCTTTCATTGTTCTCTTTGGGACACAGAAACAGAAAAATAAAAGAAAATTGAATAAAATGTTTCTATTGCCAATATTTAATTCATACATGTGTGTCAGAATATGTTTCTCAAAACAGGCATTCTGAATTTCAAAGGACACGATACACTAGAACTACTATCCTGCGCAAATTTGTGTAAATTCCCTAGCACCCCCTACAGCTCCTCCTAAGCCCACTGCAGCTGCCCTCTGCCCTTTACTAAGGCCTGTACAGACAACTCAGTGCCAGGTACAGAAGAGCTGCAACAGAAATCGCAGCAAGTTTACCTGCGTAAAGTGTCAGAAATTCACCTGCGCCAAATGCAGGGACAATGGATACTGGGTATGCAAACACTGCAAACACAGGCCTTGTAACTTTCTATTTCCACTAATTTCTTATTAGCTTCAGTGAAGGTTCCCATGTCACACACACACACACAGGTTCAGGCTGCCTTGGATTTGAGCTAGCAGTCTGAGTATACAAATGCAAATGTGCCAGGGTTCACAGGTGCTACAACAAAAGCAGCAGGACAATGGGGCTGATGGCCTGCAGAGGTTTAGGAGTCCTAGGTATTTTTCACCAGAAAATAAAAAGGTCAGTAGTTCTAGTGTTAAATATTTTAATTTCCATTCGGATAGACTTCCATTTCACCTGAAACCAGAGAGTATATGAATTATTCTGCAGTTCTTGCATTATTTGGTTATATATTCAATTCTTGTTTTCTTGTTTTGTTTGAACATAGATTTGGTAACCTAAAATCTGTAATTAGATACATCTAGTGTTAAAACCTAAAACCCTATTATGTAAAATTTATTGTCACGAGAAAGCAGACTTTTTAAAATCTTAGACAAAATTATGTCTGGAAATAAACACGCTGTTTTTCAACATGGTTTATAATTAACTGGTATTATTAAAGAAATTGCTTCTCGGAGAATCGTCCAGACAGTTGTACATGACCCATGAGTCGGATCGAAATAACGATGGACCCGAATCCAAATCACCGGGAAACTCGCATCTGGACACGAAACTACCGGCCCATGTTCAGCTGCCTTCAACCTTCAGCCAGTCATAGTGAAACCTGCGGCTTCTGAAGCCCAGAACGAGTGGGACCGAGCACTACCTGCTTGTTCACAATGTCAACTAATGAATTAAAATAAATTGGAAAGTGGTTTCAACTAGATAGTGTTTGACAGCATAAAAAACAAAGCCTGTCATGGACAGGATAAATGGGACGTCTTCTTTTGGTGTTGACTCTCATTGCAGATTCACTTAATTAACTACATACAGATTATCTGTCCCTTTATCCCACAACACGAAAAGAGAGAAACTGTAACTGGGCGACACCTGAAACGAAATGACTCAATACATCCTGGATAGACACTTCAGCTACTTTATCACGACGGCCGTAGTGTGTCAAACCACCAGTGGCGAGCATACGGTCAAAGGGCCGAGCAATCGATCGTGACCGGACACTACCTGGTCCGATGACATCCTTATCTGGGAAGTTATGAATCCCCTAAAGTTGACCCTCAGTAGTCTGGACATCACGCAAGAGTCAAAAAATCACTTTCTGCCGGAAGACTCCTGCGTCCTGCAATGTTATGAAAAACTGGAAACGATGGCCAACATTACGCTTACACGGAGTTGTATTCTGAAGGTCACGGCGCACTCGTATAATCTACACAGCGGGCTTTTCAATATTCCCAACTCCAGTAGATACTAATCATATATTAAAGATATTACGCAAAATTCGAAAACGTGTGTGAAATATTTATTATGCTTGTTTATACATGCAAATTAGGTTATTCTCAACTCTGCAGAAGATCATGGTTGGCTTTCTCTAGAGACCAGAAAATTCTTCCAGGACGAAAGTTGGCAGTTAGTCCCAAGGGAGGTGGCCTTTATTGTTACAAATAACATTTTAATGTTATTGGCCCCAGGATCATTTCCAACTGACTAATTCGGTTCACAGTGAGTGACATCAACACAAAGGAACTGGATTGTTTCTTATATGTGGGATCAATCAATCCGTCCATCAATCCATCTATCATCTTAAAGAACACGTGATATTCAACCCTTCCCTGAATATGAAAAACAAAATTGATGAAAATTAAATGTAATGTTTCAGGATATTCTTCCAGATGTTCACTCTCATGCTTCAGGTGTGTGAAAACCTCTAAAGCAAAATATCTGATATTAAAAGTCGCGTTCGAAGCTGTCCAACCAGCACACAGGCTCCTGACTTCCGACTGGGCGCTACGAGCTTTAGACGCGGCGTTTGCCGACCGCCGCTAGCACTCAGCAGCGAATGTCTGAGATTTAAAAAGGATCGTTTGTGTGGCCAAAATGTCGCACTGCAGTGGAAAATATTGACACAATTGTGAAATGGCTGCAATAGCCATCCCCGGGTGATCGCCGAAGCCTACATGTTACAGCTGGAGTCTACAGCTGTGGATCTGAAGATCTGCCCCTTGCCACGTGCCACTACATCTACCACATTAGATTGAACAGAATCAGGGTTGCCAATTTTGGTCAGCTGGCTCAAGTGAGATTTAGACATAACAGTTGTATTACCTTGTAAATATATTCTGTAGGGTTTGCAAACTACCCCGACGCTGCTGATGTAGCTCATGTGTATCCTGCGATGGGTTGGCGCCCCATCCTGGGTTGTTCCTTGCCTTACGCCTGCAGCTTCTGGGATCAGACAAGCGGATACAGAAGATGGATGGATGGATGGATGGATGGATGGATGGGCGGCATAATATCTCCTTTAAAACATCTCTTGTTTTTTTCGTCTAGGAAACACCGAGCGTGAAATTTTGACAAAATATGTTACCCTCATTAATACAATGCCAGAGTAAAATCTCACCTCACCATGTAATTGTCACAGACTTCTATTTCTCACAATAGCCTGTCAGATTAACACGTTCTAGATGAATCACCTGTTAGGCATACTGTGCTAATGACGTTTTTTTCCATTTGTGTATAAATCCAAGATGCTTGCTAAATGATCCATTATGGCAGATGCTAGCAGAGGCCATGATTTTTTTCTTTCAATAAACCCTTTGGTGCCGCGTTATTAATGGGTCCTACCAACCTACCCGGCCTGAGAGCTCCTCAGTGACATAGTTTTTAATAAGGGGAAATACAAAAATACGCAACTGGAGGGCGGCCAGCAGGGATAGGGGGCACAGGATGAGGCGTACGGCCAGATGCTCCAAACACGAAGGCGCAGGCTGACAAGCGTGACCAAAAATGTATAAAACTCCAATTAGTGAAGATGGTGGGAAGTGGGCTGGAGATTAAGCTCCTGGAATTAACTTTAAAGCACAAAGAAAACATTACTTTATAAAGCATTATTGCTCATTAAAGATCACGGCCACACGAAAGTATATCATACTGGGCTCCTGTTACTTATAACCCCGTCCCCTCTTTTACGGCATCCGTGGCTCGTAGTGAGATATTTTAGTCTGCAATTGTTGACAGATCGCGTGCTGTCAAAACCTAAACACTATAACGTTATCGTCATATTCCAGTAATCTTTCTGTGGTAAGCCTAGGTAGGCTGCTAGCTCATCTCAAACGCATTCTGTTGCACGAAACATAAAAGTTGCCGTAGCTGTTGTAGCAGTTCACATGATCGGCCAAGTGGTGGCAGTGTTTGATAAGGTAAACCTGAGGGACCGCTACTGCATGGTATCGCCATAAGCTGAGCGAGAATGAGTCTCTTCGCTCGTACAATACATGTCATAGACTTGGTTCTATCCACCATGGTTGATTTGAAATCGACTTATCCTTATGTTTTTACATGTACCTCTGTTTAGAGTTTTTGGAGAGCAAGTAAATGCACGTAAAATTACAGAATATATATCTGTATTTTACTGTTTTACAAATATAAATGACACTTAGGAAACTAGAACTGTTGTAGTAAGACATTAAGTCTCCTTTATTCAATTCATGTGTTGCTATAGCAAAGCGTATCCTGGCAACCTTGAAACTTAGCAGTGAGAGGTTGTGCAGTGTGGTGCAGAAAGCCAGTCACTCCCTATCGCCTGTGCTCTATGGTTTCCCAAGCAAAGGTAACAGAGGAAAATATCAGACCTTATGGTCGGCTCAGCCTAATGCTCTGCCTCCCACACACTTTACTGATAGCGCCTCTGCCCTTGGAGCAGGAACTGAATTCTTCGTCTTCATTGAAAGGTCACATCATCTCAAAGCTGCCACTTTCGTGATGTTCGGAGAGGATCAAGTTGTAATCTCACACTGAAAAGCAGTAACTGACATAATTTTGCACATTTTTCTTTACATGGCCCTGAAATTTCCCTATACGCCAATGGGGTAATTTAACCCATTTGAAGTGGTAACTGAAATTATAAGGGATATAAGTTTAAGTGTAACACATGCTTTGATTAATTCTACATTTGCATCAACATGATAAGGTAAAGCTAGGTCATATGATCACCTGTATTCCTAAGATACTAAAGTAAGCAAACGATCAGTATAGGATTGAAACTTATGATTCCACAGCTTAGTTAAACTGAGAGTTTGATTGGAACAAACTTCTGCAGACTTTGTGGGAAGTTTACATTTTATTTGTAACATGCTGATAAGAGCAGATGCAGGCGGCTATCTAGACAGCCAAACTAGCATGGTGCCAGAACCACTGTACATTTGCTTATTGCTGCAATGCTGTTGCTTTTTAGACTCATTTGGTTCCTGTCTGCATAAATGCTGCTCCTAGAGATCACCTGTTAAATCTGCAACATCCGGTTTGCAAAGGCCACTCGCTTGGGCTGAAGCACGACATTCCTTTGCATGTGACACAGCAAGTGCCCAGTCTCATCATAATCATTACCTTTCGTCCGCAGAGCTGCTCTGGTCTCCACAGTTTGCCCTGAGTCAGTCTGCAGTTATTCAAGCATTCTGCATGCTGTGACCGTCTCCATGGTGACATTGACGTTGGAAGGAAAACTGGATTCTTCCAGCATCTCCATGGCGACGCTGATAATCTTAGTGGTTCCGGGGGCCACATTCCAGAGAGAAGTTCAAATTCCTCATGAATCTTTTAGAAGTTAAATAAAATACATATATATATATATATATATTTAAAATGACAACATACTTATTACAATGTGATTTTTATTACTTAAATGTGTTTGATTAAAGACTATAATGTCTGTGAAATGATTTTGACACTTAGTGAAAATTGATGTGTGCAGTTGTGTAGATGTCTGTGCCCTATGAAGGACTCTCATCCTGAAAAGCCTTCGTGGCCAGGGCTTCATGGCCTGTGCTTCGTGGCCTCTGCTTCCTGAGACGTGACCCTTGACTAAGTAAGCAGTTTTGCGATATGGATGGATGGATGGATGGGGGTGGCACGGTGGTGCAGGGGTACCACTGTTGGGACCACGGCTGTAGTCTCCACCTCGTCTCCATGTGTGTGGAGTTTGCATGTTCTCCCCGTGTCCCCGTGGGGTTTCCTCTGGGTCTGAGGTGTCTTCCCCTGCAGCCCAAAAACAGGTTGAGGTGAACTGGAGCTGCCAAATTGTCCATAGGGCATGTGTGTACCCTGCAGTTCATGCATGCACCCTCTCATGGGTAATTTACTGCGATGGACTCCAAACCCCTGCAACCCTGCAAAGGACAAACAGATATAGAAAACTGATGGATTATGAAATGGACTGCGGTATATTGGCCTGTAATTGAAAAACTTTCATGATACGTAGTTGATTTTATGCCAGGCTTGAGCATAAACCAAATGCATAATAAAACAGACTGTTTTTCTGGAGAATTAAATGCAGTGATGATTTTATATAAATAAATAAATAGATAGATATATAGATAGATAGATAGAAAGAAAGACAGATAGATAGATAGATAAATAAATAAATATCTTGGTAGGTGTTGCATTCAAATTTTCACCTCCAATGACAGACAAAGCACGAGTGTCATTCGGAAAAGCTGTCTGCCATCTCACATCAGGATATTCACGGCAAACTTCTTAACAACCCCCTAGCGAAAAAATAAATAAATACAAAATACCCACCAATCTTAGCTGATAATTAAATGCAGAAATAGATTTTGGTGAGAGAGCAGTCACTGCAGGTTGCTGCCCAGATTATAATACCACGGGGTGCGTGAGGGAGATTATAGACGAGTCCCATTATAACACCTTGTCAGGAGCCTTTCAGTTCGGCGGGGGGTACCTTCGTAATCGATGTGATGTCCACCTCTTTGATGTTCAAGCTGCATGAAGGTTTCCTGTGATGATTCACGCATTCATCTTCCTATCAGTTATCATGGGGATGGTGATCATCCCAGATAGCATAAAAAAACGTACACAAATGAGTTTATATAGTGTGCGCTTATTCATTTTAGGCGTACGTAAATCTCTTGTGAGTCAGTCCATGACAAGTCACATATACAAATATACTCTAATTATCATCTCAATGTTTCTTAGTGTTTTTAAATTTGAACTCTATCGTGTGGTCTTGTCATTCCTATACTCGTCAATTTCGGCTTGAAACGGCGCGCTTACGGTAATAATTTCGGTCAGTTGGGGGTGCTACATTGCTGAATATTAAATCCAGCCTCTTTCGTTCTGGAAAAAAATGCAGGCTGATCGGCACTTTGTTGCGTGCTGCTGATATCACAGCTTGCTCGACTTCAAAGTAAGTAGCCGCAACTTCTGTCTATTAGTTTTACCGATAGAAGCCATGACTCATAAAGTCGACTGTAAGAAAACACGTTTTATTTCATTCAAATAAAAAAGTAGAGCGTGGGAGTCATTTCTAAACAGCTCAATTATACTGACATGCTAAGAGAAAAGGAGAAAAAATCAACACCTTTTTAGCCTTGGTGCAATTCTGTAAGTGCCAATTTTCAGACCTGGAGTCTCCCTCCTAATTGTTTACCTCTATAAAATGTGTAATTGCTGTAAATGAAAGTTAATAACCAGGCGCTAATTACGCCACCTGAAATGAAGGCTCCATCCCATAATGATGCCATGCACCGAGGCACAGAGGACGGGACAATAAGGCAATCTGTTACTCGGAGTTCCCCGGCCAGGACAACCAATAATTAATTATTCAAGACGGCCATCTGCGCCCACTTTTCTGCGCAATAAAAATAGCGTAAATGCATGTTAAGTCAGATTTCATTTTGATTATCTGTCGTTCCATGAACAAGGTTTGATCGCACGTTAAGTGGATAGTTTTATAACTAGATGTTGTAAAGGATGCGAGTTTGATTCTGCAGGATCTTGGTTAATTTGTGTGTGGAATCTGCGCCTTTTACCTTTATGTTTCCTCCCGCAACCCAGAAACATACAGGGAGCCGGTGTGTGTAAGATACCCTTAGTGCCATGCGCGTTACCTTTAGTGCGTGTGTTTTGACGGTGGACTGGCATCCTGTAGAGAACTCCAGATTCACTGTAACAAACATGGATAAAAGTTAGACTTTGCACTTGTTAATCGTTTTGAATTACTGTCTCATAGCAGCCAGAAAATCAAACTGAAACAAGACAATAGTATTTGAAGGGAAGATCGCAGAGATATTTAAATAACGAACACAAAATATTTCTAGTCTGTCTTTCTAAACTAATTTGGATAATTCTGTCCCTCCTCCCTTAAATGAAAAACTGAAATATTGGTTTGCAGCCACAAACATGTTTGGGCTATTTGTCCACGCTGAATTAATGATATGCATCTAATATCTATACGTCCACCCACAGATTCCTCCATTTTCCTTACGCCCTACCAGGGCCAGGTTGAGCCAGAAGCCCCCCCCCCCCCACCCCCCCCAGGAACGCCTAGGCATGAGGCGGGGGCATGTGGCGGGGGCACTCTACATGGGTCTCCCACATACATGCACACACAAGACACCTCGTGTCTGTCTGAAAGCAGCTTACCCAGAAAAAACTGCAGGATTTCAGTTCAGTCTGGTTTCTTATGATATAGGACCTTTTAAAGTCACCCCAAGACACTTGACTAGAGTGTGTGGAAATCCATTACTGCATCATTTATATGAAATGGTGCATGAAATAGGAAAAGGGAAATAAAGAATGAATGAATGAATTAATTAATCAATTAATTAATTCCAGAAGATAGCAGAGGAGAAGAACCAGAAACTTCTTAGTAAGGAAGAAAAAAAAACTCTGGGGGTCCAAGGTCAACCTAACCCTAACCTAACCCCCCCCCCCAGGTATGCTAACATTATGGAATATAGTGAAAATGTGCCTTATTTCCTGATGGCTAGGTTTACATTGCAGTCATAGTGTAGCTCCATCAGTGAGCCTCTTCTCCACGCGGGTGCGTGTAGGCCGACAGCCTGACGGGCCACAGCCACGATTTTTCACTAGTGTTCCTGCCCCCATTGCTGGCAGCCTGCGTGACAAGTCTCCTTTCCAAAGTGACATTTGCCTTTCTGTCATTTGCGTAATCCTCGTATCGTTTCCATGACAATAGTCTTAAAATACCTTATACTGCGGCTCATGTCCCTACCAGCAGTGTTACCATTGAATTTTGCACGACACCCCACAGTTCTGCCATATTCACTGGAGAGGTTGGCAATCTTAATTTACCACTGACGCAAATGTTTTTTTTCTGAAGTACTCAAGACAAGCTATTAATGAAGAACTTAAGAATATAATGATGTATAAATTATACGCAATGTTTAGGGGAGAGAAAATCTGAACTTTTTAAGCTTTGGAGCGGTTCTGTAGGTACTAATTTTCACACCTGGTGCAGTATTCCGTTGCGGAATATTGAGGCTGCCTTGTTAGTAGATGATTTCTCAAAAGCTTGATTTGAAAGCATATTTGTTGGGGAAACTGACATTATTTGAGCCAAAGAATACAGTGTGCACCTTTGCATCTTCTTCTTAACTGACACACAAGCGCATACTGGTGAAACTGTATAGATTTTCATAATATAGTAGAAAACACAAGGTCTTCCCAGTAACCTTGACCAGGATACGTGATTAGAATGGGCATGGGTGGATGGATGGACGGCTATTGAGTTTTTAAAATGTATTTTAAATGTATTTTTTTGCATGCCAGACACTCTATCTCAATAGACAATCCAATACTAATCCATATTTTTATCCCATAGTGGTTTTCTGCAAGTGCCCTAATAGATTTGAAAGCACTCTAGCATTATGGGAGACATGTGAAGTTTACAAGCTTATTTCCATCAAATCTATCTGAGGCTGTCAGAATCTGTTTAAAAACAGAAAATAGACTTGGGGTGTAAGCAGGTCTTGGCTAAATATATCAAATTGAAGGACATTTTTAAAAATAAAATGTCATTTAGAAGTGGGACATTTTATACATTTAATGGCACTTCGATTACTATGTCTATGTTGTTTGCTTCCAAAGGCTTCATAATAATTTAACAAATACGAAGCTTGTTTATGTTCTGGTTCATGCCGCCGTTTTGCTCTCAGTCTATTTAAGCATCTGTGATTGTTTCTTTGTAATGTTTATACTTTTGAGTGGGATTTTATATATATATATATATATATATATATTCAGCCTTTATTTGAGTTTTTGTTTTCCTTGATTTTCTACTTGGAAACAGACAATAATTGTAGTTTGCTTTGTTATAAGAAAGTTCACAAATGTCTTCCCAGCTATAGTTCGTATAGTTCGTATATATAGTTCGTTGAACGCCTTCGTATGTTCAAATTGTTCACTACACGTTCGGTGATCCCAGACCAACGTGTGTTTAAATGCTAAAGGCTGCCTCTGCTTCCCGGAAGGCCACAAGGTGACACTGTCCCTGTGCTGGATAAGCAGTCAGGCCAGGTCTGTGACTTTACTCAGAAGTAAAGTGCTGCCAGTGACCATTCCAGCCATAGTAAATATTTACTTCTCAGCCTCTGGGGTCCCTACTCTGTCCTTGAATGACTTGTGTACTTTATAGTCTGTCTCCTGGGTACTTGCGTGGCACAGTGACTCAATGGGTAGTGATGTTACTTCAGGGTTGAGGGTTTGAATCCTGCCTTTGCTGTGGGTTCCATTATGTTCCCGCCATGTGATAAAAATCTTTTAATTTGACCTTGTTGTGACATTTATTCAGCTCTTGAAGGGAAACTCAATTTTCTAAAAATCTGTGAATGCAGTCCAAAAACTAAAAATGCCCAAAGTCTTTTATTTTGTTTGGTTACTTATGGTTGAAGTTCGAGCTGGGTAGGAGTTAAGGCTGTCATTGTCAGGATTAGGAATTTCCCATAGAAATGAATGGAGAGTCACCACAAAGATATAATTACAAACCTGTGTGTGTGTGTGTGTGTGTGTGTGTGTATGTGTGTGTGTGTGTGGAGGTTCTGAATATCCAGCTTTCTCCCACAATCCAAAGCAGGGCCGACCAATACTTTAGGTGACATAGGCAGCCGCCTAGGGCACCAACTTCTGAGGGGGCACCAGCTAATTTCACTTTGCATCAGATGGGGGGTGTTGGTGCTGATGCTGATGGTCGGCTTAGACGGCTACTGATCCAAAGACATGCAGTTAGGCCAATTCCTGTTTCTAAATTATCTATAAAGTGTGAGTGGGCCTTGATTGACTGGCATCCCGTCCAGGGTGTACCCCAGCCTCGTGCCCTGTGATGGACTGGCATCCCGTCCAGGGTGTACCCCAGCCTCGTGCCCTGTGATGGACTGGCATCCCGTCCAGGGTGTGTACCCCCGCCCGGTGCCGTGTGCTGTCTGGGATAAGGTCCAGGTGCCCCCAGTGACCCTAAGTGGGATAAATGGTTAGAAGGTGCATGCAGGCCTTGGATGACTTCATCCATGAGAGAGAAAGATAACGCAAATGATTAGCAGATGTCATATAGTGCGACACCTTTACTGCAGTGATGCTGTAAGGGGCAGGAATCCGTATGGAGGTGGGACTTAATGTTTGACTATGGGACTCTAAATTCATTAGCTGTGTTACACACAAACAAACCAGTAAGAGTTACTTGACATTAGTGCCAATTCAACATGAGTCATCAACCTTACAGTAAACATTGTTACATTTAGTACCTGACTAATCAGCTCGGGGAGATACTACACAAAATCATTTGAAACTCAACCGTATTTGGGGGATCTCCTCAGCAGACAGATCAAGAGGGGCCTGGATGTTATACCTTTGAACAGCAATTCATTTACCAGATTAATCACCAGTTACATCAGTGAAGTGATGCAATGTAATAATTCAAAAAGACTGCCTCGTTCATTATATAGATATTTTATTGCAAATTATACACAGTTTGTGTTCAGGAAAAAAATAAAGTTACAGTAACAGAAAATAAAGTATATAAAAAAAACCCGGAATGAAATGATTCAGACAAATACTTCTGGGGGGGGATTGATATGGGGGCAATTTTGGGGACTTTGGCTAGGTTGACAGAGGGAGGGAAATGGACGGTGACCTTTCAGCACACGACAGTTTATTATTAATATAACAATATTATGTTCAATTACCCAGACAGGACATTAAAAATGCACTTTGAATGTGCCTATTTCCTAAAATGAATGCTTTTGAATTTCGCTATAACAACAGTTTGAATGTTATTATTCACTTTTAATGCAGTTGAACAGACTGCGAGTCACAGTTTTGATGCTGTGGAGTACACCATAATCACACAGATCTTTTCATAATAATCATTACATTTTCTGTAAAATACAAGGAACACTCATTTTATTAAAGAAATTCCCTTTTTTTTAATGATATGAAGTTGTCCACAGTTGAAAATGCCTTATCTGGCTTCGAAGTGCCGTCGGTCTGACTCTCGTTGGTGTTTGTGTGAGACGAAAGTGTGTATCCAAGCGACTCGGAGGCACTCAAGGTAATATGTCAGTTGACAACCACAGTCATACAAAATGCATCTCTGTAGTCTTACTCCCCTCCCCCCCGCAAACCCACTCCCCCAAGTCAGCTCCAGGGTAACACTGCGGTCTCAGCCCCAGGTTGAGCACTGAAGGGAGATCACAGGAGATGTGAGACCCTGAACAGGGCTGGCGGCTGGGTGGGGGGGGGCTCATGCGTGTCCCCGCAATGCACAGTTCCCCTACTCAGCTAAACAAATTTCTTCAAATATGCGACACAAACATAATGGGCTGTCACCATTTGTATTCTTTTGGGGATTCTTTTATGTTATTTTTTTTTTTTTTAACATATCAGACATCATACATATAAAAAAAAAAACAGAAAGATGGAAAGATGTAATGACAACAGTAATAATAATAATCGTAATAACAATATAATCTTTGTCATTATCCTTGCAATAATAATAATAATAGCAGTACAAACTTTAGTATCAAGAACAATAATATTAAGTCCAGGTCTGTGAATTACAGTCCCTTTTAGAAGCTTGTTCTACTCAGTCTGTTTATAAGCCAGAGCCGATTGGGGTCTAGTAACTGACAGGACTGGGCAGTTCCACTAGAGGCCACGCGACAAAAGCAAAAACGCCAGTAGGGGGCGTCCATCTCCAAACCGGAAGGCATTGCGCGTCCCGGAGGCGGCGGTGGGACCCACGAGAGCGTCCGCAGCAGGCTGTCGTCGGAAGACACCACCGAAAGGCCGCTTGAGCCATGGGGGGGGCGGCCCGTTGCCAGGGGATGCCCCACCCCGCTGCACCATGGCAGCCGGAA
Organism: Stomatorhinus ivindoensis; assembly: GCA_019775895.2. Classification (NCBI taxonomy): domain Eukaryota; kingdom Metazoa; phylum Chordata; class Actinopteri; order Osteoglossiformes; family Mormyridae; genus Stomatorhinus; species Stomatorhinus ivindoensis. The sequence continues at coordinate 3,966,375 of JABFEB020000045.1, read as the reverse complement.
AGGAAGAAGGTCGAGCGGCCGGAACGTTGGCCTGCACTTCAGAGTCCAGATCAGAGAGCGTGGGAAACCTCTCCGTGGATCGAAGCCAGGACAGAACCAAACAGAGCCCCACATCGGCACAACTAAGCATTGTTATTTTCCATTTCTCCCGTTTTCTAAAGAGAAGTTTGGTTATAGTTCATGATACCAAACTGGAAACGGGTTCCGCCCACACGGAACGTGGGACTCCGCTCTCCGCCTGGTTCCATTCTTCCCGGCCTGTGCTTTCAAGCCAGCGTGAAATGAGGAGAAGACTCTAGGAGGCAGGGTGGAGCTCGCTCTTCAGACCTCCGTCTGCAGGTCGATGATCTCCTGGCCCACCAGCGGGATGGTTGCGCTGGCCTTCTCCCACTCCACCGTCTGGAGCTCCAGCGGTGACGCCTGTAGCGGCTCCAGCTCTGGGCAGACCCAGGCGGGGGGCGAGTGGGGCTTCGGGACGCCCTCCCAGGCTCTGTCGCTGGGGGTCTGTGGCTTGTCCTGTTGTGGGTGGGGGGGGGGGGGGGAGACAGGAGAGGCATTGGCTGAGACATTCAGCAGTGAGTTTCTCAGTAAATGTATCAAAAGAGCTAAGCTTCTTAATGGGTCTGAGCCACTATAGGTCTGCAATGACTGGGTCCAAAAAGATGCTGTTCTGTTGAATACAAGCCAATGCGTAACTGCACAAGAATGCCCAAGACCAAAGGAGAACAATCTCACCTCCAAAGCCAGGCCAAGACCACCAACTGCGACCATGACCCCTAACTGCTAAATGAGATTACTACATTTTGGATTCAGACTGAGTGTGAAAGGGGCTGGTGACCCAGTTCCTGCGGCTAAAGAGATGCGACTGCTGCCCGTGACAGATGGCAGAACTGCTGGGCTTGGGCAGGGTGGGGCGGGCTCCTGATCTAAGGCACAGCTCTGCATTAAAACTGGGCCAGGCTGACATGTTCCAAGCTCTACTGCTGCACCTCCTGGACAGGGGGAGCGTGAGATCAGGGCTGGATACTTACGCTGAGGTTGGTCTTGTCACTGCCTCCCGAGGAGACGCTCCATCTCTGGACGGACTGCAGGTAGGGACAAACAGAGCGGTTCTTTTAGAGAGACGTCCAAAGGCGAAATCTTATTTACTGTGGGACATGAACTAGCAGCCTTTGTGTGAAGAGTCCCTAAGCCACTACGCCACCTCCTGGTGACTCATCACAACCAGCTTTTGGGTTAAATCAGAAACTTTGAGCTGGTGAGTAGCTCAGTGGATCAATGTGCTGGTTTCTGGTTGTGTGGTCCCGTGTGTGTCCGTGTGGTCCCGTGTGTGCTGGTTTCTGGTTGTGTGGTCCCGTGTGTGTCCGTGTGGTCCCGTGTGTGTCCGTGTGGTCCCGTGTGTGTCCGTGTGGTCCCGTGTGGTCCTGTGCCCGGTCCTCACCTTGCTATCTGAGGGTGGTGACTCTCGCTCCTTCTCTGCATGCTGCATCTTCCTGTTAAGGTCCTGGAACATGTCCTGGTGGCGCTTCCGTGTGTGCATGACCTTCTGCACGCAAGAAACATGCAAGAACACAGCCACGGTCACCTTCAGTCCCAGTGTCAAGAGCAAGACAATCCAAATGTCTTATCTAAGGCATTACTTTTCATAATATATTAAATTAACACTTATATACCTTAGATGATGTTCAGTTTGCATTTTATTTTTATATTTCGAGGTTTCATTTCTGATGTACTACATGCTAATGTGTATGTACTCTAAATTCAAAGATCAAGTTCAAATGAAAGAAGGATTACCTCAAAGTCTAGCTCCGCGTAGCGTGACTTTGTTCTCTGTCGGACAAACATGGAAAGAAGAACAATTAATATCCATGCATGCATAAAACCATCCATCCATCCATGCATCCATCCATCTCCTCAATCATCCATAATCCTTTACCCAGTGGGGTTGAAGGAACCCTGGAGCCTAAATCACATACTACCCAGTTAATCTTTATTATGTCGATTTGCATTGATTTATAGAGAACTGCACCCCTTCTAAAAGAAAACGTCCTACAATGGATGAACGTAATGTTCTGTTTTCCTCTGGCTTCAAACTATCTGTAGTACTTAGCAGTAGTGTAGTGTAGTGCTGATAAAACACAACGAAATGTAACTAGCTGGTGTAAAGCGCGAGTGCGAATCCCATAACAGGAAAGCTGCTCTATGTCATCCGAAGCTGAGCAGGAAGCGGGACCCAATCTGCCTCCCGATTTCCCGCCTGCCCCCGGAGTGGCGCTAATCTCGCCGGCCTCTGCCAATGGGCTCTCGTTTCCTTGGCGGCCACTCTGGCCGTAATCGGAGGTCACCGAAAGGCGGGGAACAGGACACCGTGGGGCTGTCCTCCGTGACCCCTTATCCAGGACAGGGTCGTGGTGAGTTTGGAGCCTATCCCAGAATGCACCGGGGCTTGAGACAACCCCGGATGGGGTCCGTCGCGGGCAGCATACTCATCGGCAATTTAGAGACACTAATTCACCTCATCGTATGTTGAGGGAATGTTCAGAAAACCCACACAGACACGGGGGATCACATGCCTGCCTCTTACCATTATTATTATTATTATTATTATTATTATTATTATTATTATTAGTAGTAGTAGTAGTAGTAGTATTGATTTTCTGCTTGCTCAGTGACAGCGTGGGACTCTTTCTGATTAGTATGGGTTCCTTGCTCCCTGGGTCATTGTCACCACTCACGTCACACAACATCACACCACGGCCTGGACGTCAGGCGTCCTCTCACCTCTAGCGAGCTCATGGACAGGCTGGAGATGGTCTCGCTCTTGGTCATGGAGTTAACGGAGTCGCCGGCATCACACAGGCTGCCCGTCATCTGCGACTCGCTGGACAGGTTGTGCAGGTTCTGCACCGGAGAGTCCCGCTCGGAGTAGGTGACGCTGACGCGGTCGGAGGGCAGGCCGAAGCTGGACGCCGGCTCGCTGAACGGGTTGCTCAGGTGCACGAAGCGTGTCTGGGGCAGTTGCTCGATGCTGATGTTGTACTTGCCCTGGTCGTCCTTGGGCTTGGTCCGCAGCGTGGAGGTGCTGTTGGGCAGAATGACGTAGCCGCTGCCGTCGGGGGCCCCTCCCGGCACGGGGCCGCGGCCCAGCTCGGCGTCCAGCTGCTTGAACAGCTCGCTGTCGCAGACGTACACAGAGCGCCCCCCGGAGGCCTCCCCCCCAGGCCCGCCGCGGCTCTTCTCCCTCTTCAGGGTGAGCGTGTGGCTGGCGTAGTCGGGCACGGAGGGCAGGGGTGCCTTGGCGACGCTACCGGGCAGCGTGTGGAAGGATCCCTTCGGTGCAGACATTGGTGGGGGAGCAGACTTCTCCTCAGAGGGGGGCATGGGGCGTTTCAGGGTGCCTGGGGGACAGAGGGACACAAAGTGAGAAGCTGGAGCCTCTGGGATTGGCTGAGTGGACAGGGGAGGAGGGTCCTCAGTGTAACTAAATAATGCTTCATTGATTTGAGCTCTTTCAGTGATGAGGCTATTAGGTAAATGATTTGTTATAAAGAGTTACAGCAGTGCAGTGCAGTGCAGTGCAGTGCAGTGCAGTGGAAGAGGCTCACCTGATGTGGACTGAGTGTCGCTTTCTTTTGACTGCAGAAAAGAGGAAAAACGAAAGCGGAAGATTGTAAGTGACGTTAAACTACAGGCAGTAGGATTAACAGCCTCTAGCATAAAGAGCAGCCATGTTTTACCATGAGCTGGGTGTGGCCATTCTTGTGGGAACCGCTGCCATCTCCATTTCCGTCGTCCTTGCGGTCGACCACACGGCACTTCACTGCTTCTTGAACCTGCAGTGGCGCGAAAGACCCGGTCACAAACACAGGCTGCACACAGCTTAGACTGCATCCTCCCCAGCATCTTTCCAGTTAGATTTTACAGTTAGCGCCATCGGCCATTATTCTGGGTGCCATGGAAACAGGCAAAGATCTCTAGGATACCTCTCTGCGAAGGATGCAGTGCACCATGACGATGATGAAGCCCTCAAGGGAGTCAAAGACGGCGAAGAGAATCTGGAACAGGGCTGAACGGCGATCGGTGATGGCCAGCACGGCGGACATCCAGGTTAGGGCCAGCAGGGGCAAGACCACACATGAGCTCCACAGCGACGCCCTGCAGGACAGAAAGGGAATAGTGGCCTTTAAACATTTTTTTCCTTTGCAGGATTGATGAAAAATCTAAAAAAGGCACGGAAGAGAGTGAAGATGGGGAGGAAGAGATGAAGCGTCTTCGAGACGTACCCAGCCCGTTCCTTCAGTTTCACGTCGGTAATGCCGTCTTTGGACACAAGCTTGTTAAAAACCAGAATGCCGATGATCATGTTCACCTGTGGAAGACAAAGAAATAACATTCATATTTTCTTCCACATTGCAAGTATTACAGTATTACAGTATGAGCAACAAAGCCTGTGCACACATCTCATGGTTCTTGGCATTGTCCTATCGACAGAATCCAGTGGATAAATACAAAATGCACCCATCTGTCTTCTTATAATGTGGAAAAGCGATGGCAGGGCAACATGGCATTCAGCACACCATGTGACAGTGCCCGCATCTGAACGAGGACGTACCAGGACGACGGCAGCAGCGGGACCCACAAACGAGTAGAGGAGACCGCCTTCCAGGGACAGCCAGCAGCTGCAGTGACAGAGAGGGGACATTGTGAGATTCAGACACAGAGATTTGGGAGTGTGAGGTCACGTGGGCGGATCGGACACGTCAGCGTCTAGCTCGGATGCTTACTAGTTAACGGTTCCGTAGCCCTTCGCTTTGGTGAAGCCAACTGACACGGCGACCACGAGAGCGGGAAGACCTGGGAGAAGAGCGAGAGAAGGAATGGTGTTAAAAAGTGAGGGAGGATGGAGGGAAAATGGGAGGAAAAGGGTAGAAGATGAAGGAGGCGAAGAAGAGGGCCGGTCCCTTACCCCAGCCTAAGCAGAGGAAGCGCTTGCGAATGATACGGTTCCTCAGCCGGCCCGTCACGGCCATGTAGGACTGCCACGCCTCCGTCAGCACCCAGCAGAAGGATGACAGGAAGAAGAAGTGCAGCAGCGCAGCCACCATAGTGCAGCCCAGCTGCGCGAGAGAGAGAGGGGGAGAAAGCTGTGAGGGGTGGGGCAGGGGCGGAGCGATGGGCGTGGCTAGAGTGGAACAGGGCGGAGCCAGGATCAGGCAGGAGCGAGTAGGTACCTTGCTGCGGGCCTGGGTCTGTCCTACCAGGATGAGGGCATTGGAGCAGATAATGGAGAGGCAGAAGTTGATGAGGATCACAGAGCGCTCCGAACGGATGTACCTGGAGGCAAAAAATCGGAGGAGGGAGAGGGTGAGGACCCAGCGAGCCTCCTTAGATACGTGGCTGGATGTTCCGCACGTACTCCGCGCCTCCCCCTCTGCTCCCCCGTTCCTCAAAGAGCGGGCAGGACGTACCTCCACACCGACACGTAGATGATGATGAGCAGCAGGAGTGTGAGCGTGGACACCCCGCAGCCGACGATCATCGTCACCGAGGGTAGCGTCGCCTTGTCCATGTTCTGGGGAGAGGGATGCGGGTCATGGTTAGAGCCTCACGGATGAGCAGAGGTGGCCTCTTTGCCTTTCTGGGTTACCGCTGTCCCAGAAATAGAGTGGGCCGGCCCCGTGCAGTCAGCCGACTGACACAATTAGGCCGACACTCCGAAGCAAGGTGACTTCAAGGTGACCGGACGAAAAGCAGCAATGAAACTAAAGCTCCCCTAGTGGCCATGGTTAGTAGTGCAACCAGTCTACCGGCAAGCAGATGCCGGACGCCCTCCTGTCCTCGCTGGTTCTCCCCACTCTCCGGCCTTTGCTGAGACCCTGGAGGAGTGTGCGCATGCGTGTGCCTCCCTGGGGCCTTCGGTCAGACCGCTGGCCGCTACCTGGCATTTGCCATCGCCGCCGATCATCAGCATGCACTGGGCTGCCTTGCTTCAGCGCCTATGATTTATCTGCAATGCATCCCATATGAAGAAGAAAAAAAAAAAAAGAATACGAGCTCCATGGAAACTGGCGAGCTGTCCAATCGGAGCAGGAGGAATGCTGGGGTGTAGCCAATAGGAGCGAAACCCTTAAGGCAGGAGTAAAGGCTGCTGTATGAGACCAGCAGAATTTGAACAGTTGTGTAAATGGAACAGGGACATTAAAGATGCTGGATGGTTCAGACAATGCACACCGGCCCCATGGCACATGTCCATCAGCATGGGGGGGGCGGGGATTTAAGAATGCTTTCTTGATCTGTTCTCTCTGCCCAGTCACACTGAAAAGGCAGAGCTACAGAATCTCTTGTAAACAAGCAGATCAGCTTGTCACTCTGTCTGAACCTCTGCTAAGGACGGACAGGGGTGCGTAAACAGCGGTCTGTCTTCTCCTAGCTTGGTCCTGGCCCCGGGGGGGGGGGCCCGGGTGCCAGGGAAAAGCTGTCCATTCCCGTCCCTGTTGAGCTGACACCCCGAGCAGCATCGACGCGGTTGTACGTAGGGACTGGCGCACGTGTGTAGGCGCCCATCAGCCCGGCCAACCAAAAGCAGCCGTCAACCGCCTCGTTGCTGCACCCGTTCCCCCCCCCCCCGCTAGTCTTCCTTGAAAGAAGTAACAAACGCCCACCCACACGGAGCCGATGACGCACTACTCTGCGCAGAACCTGCCACCCTGTCACCGAGCCCGTTTGGCAGCCGTGTGTGCCGGCCTTCTATCAGACAGCCGCCATCTGGACCGGAACCTGGCGACACCGTGGCGACGTTTTACCAGTGTGGTTACTGGTCGCTATCCCGCCAGCGGCAAAGCGACTGGGCCGCGGTGAGGAGAGAAGCCGGTGTCATATGGCCGTCCGCAGATACAAAACCGGCCGTTGGAAATTGTGTACAGCGCCTAGTGTGGCCACAGTCAAATGAAGCACGTGACTGGGGGGAGGGAGGGGGGGGGGCTCACTTTTTAAAGCGACCTCCATCTTGTGCTGCTTGTACCCTACACCTCAGCAGCAGGATGGAAGGTAGAAGGCAGCGGATATGTACGATCAGACCCACGCGCCCACAAAATGATGTCATCCGCTGTCCGCCTGCACATTGCGTGCATTACAATCGCCTACGCGCTGGCGTATAAATGAGATCGAATTTTATTTTATCAATAACCTCTCATCTCCAGATCCTGGGGTCTAGAGGTATTCTACCCACCATACAAAGACCTGTAGCCCCCCCATCCCAGCCCCCCGCCCCCAAGTACATCAGCTCTGTTCTGCAGATGCTGTTACCATGGCAACCTGGAACATTGTATTTTGGTAGTCAGATAATAACAGATCATTGTCATCTCGCACAAAGGTAATGAACCTTCCCCCAACACAAAGGAAAACATAAATGCTAATTAGTTATCATTCGACTTCACGGATAAACATCTGAAACGGCCGTTCCTACATGAAATGGCACACGGTGCTTATCTGCGCAAATATCCCAGTAAATAGCCCCCATAGCCGCCAAAATGATTTGCTAATTGCTGCCAAGAATGTATGTGTGTGTGTGTGTGTGTGTGTGTATATATATATATATATATATATATATATATATATAAAGAGATAAATAAAGAGAGAGAGATTTTTTTATAAAACGTCACCAGTATTTATCGTAATACGCTAATTTGTTTTTCAGTTTACATGCAAAAGCGAATGAAGCCGTAATTCCTATACGTTGCTCGCTGCCGCAGCCTTCACCCGAATGATTAAATGGTGTCTGCTGATGTATCGAAAATAACGACAGAGGGCTGCGACAAAGCGAGCGGGTGCATGCGGCATGCAGGCATAGGACGCAGCCCGCGGACGCATGCAGCCGGCGGCACTCACCATGTCTGGGCTGAGCTGCGCTAAGATGGCGAAGGTGGAGAGGCGTTCACACACACATTTGGTCCGGTGCGCGTCGAGCGGGACCGCTCTGCAGCTCCGCGCAGACCAGGAGCCGAGCAGCGACGAGCTGCGACAAGGAGAGCGGCGCGTTAGGCGGGGGAGGAGGG
>JABFEB020000045.1:3928576-3939461 GCA_019775895.2 Stomatorhinus ivindoensis | reverse complement strand
TGTGATTCTGGGAACTGGGGCTGGGGGGGGGGGGGGGTAAATATTTGCATGTTTTCCCAAAAATTTCCCCAAAATCAAGGTGCAGTAAAGGGCTGACTGCTCATTATACAGCACATCTGAGAAGCTTAAATGTCTAACATTTCCACTGTATATCTTGAAATGGCCTTTCTTGTTGGGGGGAGAGATGCTGGGGTGGGGGTGGTTTCAATGTATGATTACATGTAATTTAGCACTTTAGCCCTCATTTCCCACAGCGGTCATTTGGCATCACGGTGATAAGTGAGAAAGGATTTAAACCATGAGGCCCTTTGTTACAGGGGCTGATCGTGGGAATGGGGGCCTGCAGCAGCTTTGAAGCGGTCGGGGCCCACGCTGGCCCACGCTGGCCCACACACTCCTACGGGCTTTCAGTCCCCAATGCAGGATGGAGCGCATAGCCCGGCCTGCAACATAACAGCTTCACTTGCACCTGTGTTCAGCCTATCGAACGAATCTCCAGCAACTCAAGCCACAAAGGGTCTTGATGTTTGTTTTTGAGTACAAACTGGAGATACACGTGATGGAGAGGAAGAGAGGGATCAGAAATGTAGGTCCTTCGCGGGGGGGGGGGCGGCAGTGGATGGAGGATGGAATGCGAGCCGAGCGGTTTCCTGCGGATTCGGTCTCCTAAGAGCTCGGGATGGTGGTGCCCTTAATACGCCCAGCAGGTGCCTATGAAACTCAAATCATCTTGTGATCCGATGACCTCTCACTGATTATCCAGACCGCCTGGAGGGACCCCACCCTTAGGTCTCCTCCAATGAGATTTCCCCGTGCGTGTGACTGGAGCACTCTTTAGGCTGAACAGCCACACTGTGCGGTCGCAAGGCCCAAATGTTCAAAATCACAATCCTCAAACCTCTTTAACGTCTAATTTGTTGGAAACCTTGTGCCTGTGCAGGGTGGAGCCTAATCCAGAGGAGAATATGGGCTATAAACTCCACTCCTTCTGCCACCTTTTGTAGATGATGCCAATTGGCATTTCAATCAATGTCACCTTTACAATGGAAATGACAACAACATCATCAGTCTGTGCAAATCAAACAATTTGATACATTTTGCTAAATAATATGTAAGATTTTGTGAGTTTGCTTGGAAAGGAATGCAGCCCCGTGGTCGTAAATTATTCCTTTTTTAGTGTGTAAAAATAACAAAATCGGTTGTTTTAATTTTTACAAGCACACAGTTAATCAATAATTGTGCGGTGGGTTTCAGATGGAAATAGCATAGCCACTGCCCGGGGTTTGGTTATGCAGAAAGTAGGGTTGTCTGCCTTCGAGTATGACTTTCATATAGACAAGGATTAAAAGGAGAGGCAACCAGACAGTTTGGCTGGTTTCCAGTCCAGACAAAACCACAGGACGGACTGAAGTTGAAACAGGGAATGATAAAATCCATGGAATGAAAAAGCTGTGCAATAATACTTTACTTTTGCAAGGTAAATGATATATGATATTAAATTAAAAAAAAAAATACTGAGGACTGATGGGAGATTATCTCCTTCCATCCAGTTGATGTTACCAGGGGCAGATTAATGCATAGAATATCATAGGCCATAGTCCGGGGCCTTGGCAACCATCATGGTCCGACCCCGTCTGAGCCCACGGATAAGTTAATACCTCCCGGGGCATTACCCATCTTAATTTTTGTTATGGAAAAAAAAGTATAGATGCAGTTGAATTTGCATTCATATAAAGTCTATAAAAAACTGAAGTAAGTGCAATATCCTGGTAGTAATAGGAGTTATAGAGCAGACTGGAACAAGCATTCAGACAAAGGTGAAGAAGTCAGTGCACGAGAAAGCAGAAAGCAACAAGGAGAGTAAATAATGACCAGTGAAGGTGAGTCTTGCTAACTCTGCAGTCGACATCCTGATGTGGTTGCCATAGCTGCCAGGTTCTTGCAGGGCTTGACAGAGGGTAGGAAGGGGAGGGGGAAGTGGCTGTGGTAGGGGGGGGGGGTAGGCTCCGAATGGATGAGGGTGCAGAGTCGGGGACAGTAGCCACTCTTGGGTTAATTACTAGCGTCGCTCGAGGCGAGCCCTCTCTACTGCTTCACATCTTGCCGTAGAAAAGAAATTAAATAATAATCCCCTTGGCATCTGCTTGTCAAGCAGGCAATTTTAAAATCTCAGGCCCTCAGAAGCCGAATGAAAGATGGCAGCGTTGAATCGGATGGGGGCAAATAATGGAGAAATAGGTTTGTAGACAGTGGTGTGTGTGTCGGGATGGAATACAACAGAGAATGGACAGATGTCCCCCGACGGACATCGGAAATGAGCCCAGCTGATAGCTGAGGTCAAAACTTTGCTGAAAGGTTCTTTTTTACAACTCCAGCTGGTTAATAGCTGTGGGTCTGAAAACGTTAAATGCTTGCTAGAAAAGGGGAGAGCTCTGTAATGTCTGGTGGAGGTGCCTGATATCTTTAAGAGATAAAGCAGTAAAGCAGAAATGAGGTAAGAATGACATTTATCTCCAGCCCTGGTCCTGGAGGGCGCAGCCTTGACAGGTGGCCTGGAAATTGGAGATAAGATACACCCACCAGGCCAGCAAAGTTAAGCCAGTTGGCTGAAATAGATGAATGGGGCACTAGGCTGGAGGAGATTGGGAGGGGAAGTCGATTTCACCCTCTGATATCAGTGCGACTTGCACCTTGATATCCGCCACTGTCTATGGGGGAAAATGAAGTGGTTGCTGACCCGTGTGAACATGCCTGCCATGGAGTCATAACTTCCTGGGGGTGAGTGCGGTCCAGGCAAACGTCACACCCCCGTATGAATCTGACTAGGCTGGATGGTGCCTGATTGGTGCATGTTTAAATTCACCGCATTGCTTATGTGCTTCCTTTTGTCATTCTTATTCACCTGCTAATGAAAAGTTTCCCAAAAACATATAGGAGTTGGGGAAGTAGTGGGTTTGTTGAAAGAAAGGTTCTTCCAGGACCTCATGGGTGCCCAGTGTTCATTGCAGGCGTCATATTTATGTAATATCAGGCAATAGCAGCATCAGTCTTGGCAGGTTCTTGCTTAGCCAGCCAGAGGTCGTCTCAGATCTGCATGCTTCCTTGCCAAAGCTGACGTACAGCAACAGACAATGATCCCCAGATGTGATGTATCTGAGTTTGTAGGGTTATGTATGCCAGATTGATATCCATCTCCCATGCTGGAGATGGGGCTTGAAGAGGGAGGGGCCACTACTGCTGACTTGTGCCATAAGGATTGCTGTAACCAATCACAGAAAGCAATTCTGACTCCCCACAAACTCACTGGCTTACCATCTGAAGCAACAGCCCTCTGAAAAAAGTAAGAAGAGGTTGCTTCTGATTGGACCCCCATGCATGCGATGCACATGCATCACTCACTATACACCCCCACCCCCTGGTGCTGAGCTCTCGTGTCTGACATGCAAGTTCTCCTTCCCCATCTTGACTAGCCACAAAATCAGGTCCCCTCTCTACCTCTGCTGCCTCGGGCTTCCGAAGGCCAGGCTGCGGTTATGAATAATGCCGGCGCATTGTGCCGCAGCCAGCCTCCCCGCCGCACGGCCGCATCCCTGCGACTTCACGTCGCTTACTTTCCCCTCACATGCTCGCCTTGGAGGCTGAGCGGGCGGCTTGCTGAGTCACTCCACGCGCGCCGCTCTGACTGCTGCCCATATATAGGCAGGCAGGAAGCGCGTCGCGGGGACCGGCGCGGGGCCGAGGAGGCAGCGCGTGCTGGAGGGAGAGCAAAAGAGAGAGGCAGATGGCCCCTCTATCTTGTCATCACCTTCCTTAAGGGGAAGCACTGTCTGTAGGGCCGCTCTTATTCCTCAACGGCTTTTCTTAGTAACTGGCTCAGAGATCCCCCGTGCCCGGTGTCTGATTGCGACGTCACGGTGCGGCAGTCGCCGCCAGTGAGGGGAAGGTGTGAAGCGGCTTATATTTACCATCCCCTGCTCATCCATGCAGCCCACACGCCAGGCAACATTGCATTGCTTTCGTGCTGCACATGGAGCCGTATATCTGGAGCGGATCCCGGTCCCCGTCCCCGGGGGCGGCGCTTACATGAATGGTGATTCTTTCCACCCGGCTGTCTGTGGTGGGACCGCGGCGTCCACTTCGTGCTCCGACACGAGTCCCGTAGCTGCGGGTGATCTGCGGACTTTGCAAACTAGTTAATGTAACCTGAGTCCATTACCTGGGTGCTTCCACTGCCTTTCAGAAAAATCAAGATCCCTCACTGTCAATAAATGTCTGATGAGAGTTACCATCATCTGTCAGTCTGGTCGTGAGCCTGATGCCAAGCACAGGAGGCCTAGAGCACAAATCGTTTAAAGGTTCATTAGAATTGGGCATGAAACTCTTTACATACCTTTTATCACGCTTCATTGAAATATATCATTAATAAATCAGGAAAACAAGTGGCCTGTAGGTCAAGGGTTGAGTTTCAGCCATGGGAAGGAGACCGCAGGTGTGAGTTGATCTCCCACGTAGACACAGGACTCATCAATAGACAAACTCGAACTTATGTAGATTTATCTTTCCGGAACATTCTATTCTCCAAGGACAGGCTGTGGGGATATTTCTTGGTTTTAGCTAAGTAGTGTGTGTGCAGTTAGCACATGATGGGATTACCGCCGATTAGACCCATGACACAGATGCTAAGGGCTGAATGTGCTAAGTTTGATGATCATTGTGAATGATTTTGGGCGAGACATTTACGCAAGGCAATGACAGGAACGGAAGCGTGACCTCACTGCGCGGCGTGATGTCACCGTAGACGCTTCTGCGCGATGCGGAATCCATGTACATACATTCGCCGTTGACTCAGTATTAGTAAAAGGAGCGTGACCACGGGTCTGTTCCGCAGATTATGATCATGAATCATGGGGGGTGGGAAGGCAGCGATGGGACACAGAGACGGGACGCGGTGTGGTGCGCTCTTGGGAATAACAGCAGACGACTGAGTATACCTCGTACCTCAATGGGTATGTTACAGTACATTAGTGAATGACAGCAAGCTGGCTTGTGAGAAAGGAAGCCACTTTGAAATGCAGAAAATGTGAATGTTACAGGTACGGGAAATACAGCAAAAGACACCCCCCCCCCCCCCCACACACACGGACTGCAGAATGTTCTGGGAGTCTACAATACTTGATTGCGTAAACAACGGCCCTTTCTAGATAAAAGTGAGACAGACCACTGATCCCCATTTAGGTTTGCCCTTAGTGATCGTGACTCCCCCCTAAACTCGCACTATCAGGCTGTCAGGGCAAATATTCAGCGGGGCAGCACCGTCACACCGTCTGCGATGCCGGCATCGGCTAATCGCCCATCCAGTGGCAGCAGAGCGAGGCTGTTCCTTTGACCGTACGTCTATCAACCTTCAAACAGATATTTAATACAAGGCTACAGAGAGGCTTTCCCAGGCAGCAGAGAGCACAGCGCAGTGAACATCCTGCACAGGTTTTTTACATGGCACAGGTTTTACACACTCAGACACGCTAGTGCACCAATGCATGCACCTGCATGAAACGGAGCAGAGCCACCACAGATGGGGATAATATGCAAACTTCACACACATCGAGCAGGGGGGGGGGGGCAATTCGGACCACGAGGTTCAAAGCCAGCTTGCTGAATGAATGTGTCAAAGGATTAAATTAACACCGTGTGCACTGGCCATCACTGTGTCTGCCTATGGAAAAAGATTCCTTCACAGACCATATAAAACTAAAGGGGGTTTGAACTTCTGGTTCTGGCTTGGAACCTGCCGGGTGCTGCCCCCACGAGACTTCATCTTGCTGTAAGGTGTGTGCTGATGTGAACCCTCCCTCCTCAGTACTATTGGATTACGCATCGATGGCTTGGAACATCAAAATACCATAAATAATTAAGTAATTAAAACCCAGTTAATGACCTGTTTAATTTACTGGGGTGATCATTTTTTTTTCAGTTCGCGCTAATGTGTCACGGTTCAGAACTTGCTGGTAATGCTGGTGAATATTTAATGATAAGTATTTTCCTTTCGAAGAACGGACGTCGATTTTCAGATATGTCAATGGTTTTCTTTTTTTTTCAGTCAACCCTGAATCCTGTTGTGCAAAGTGGTCTGACGTGTTCGCGTTAGCACCAGAAGTGCACGTCATTTCACCATAGACCGGTATGTTCCGGAGTCGGCTGGGTTAGACCCGTGCACCTGCACCTCAGACGGACTTCCCAAACACGCATGGAATGCCTGGATTCAAAAAAAAAAATAATCTGAGTGCTTTCTGAACAACAGATGCAAGCATCAAAACGCAGAACAAAAAAGGAAAGAAACAGTGAGATATAAAAAAAAAAAAAATGTAATGACACGAAGCGGGAGTTCCGGGACATACGCCATGGCAACCCCGTGCGTCATTGGCGTCACCAAGCACTTCCACGGAGGTAGGAGGTGGGAAGGGGGGCTGGGGGGGGGAGGTTTGATTCATGAAGACTCAGTTTAAGTTCTTTCTGTCCTGTGGCGCAAGAATGGATTTGCTGCCACTTCCCAAGTCGTGGCGCAGATTCCACCACTAAACTGTCACATTTAACGTAAGTCCTTCACCTCAAATCGATAAACAAGCGGATCTAATGTCCACCTGTTCAAGCTTCCCGAATGCCCCACTGCCTACGGACTCCTGAGAGCTCCACACCGTCTCCCCAACTGTAGGGTTCTCTGGGGTTTGCTGTCTACCTTTGCAGGTTCAGACTCTACAGGTTGCTGGTTCGAATTCCACAGTCACCTGTCGACTGACCCCTGTTTCTCACAAATGTGTTTCTCACTTGTTTATGTCTGCTACATGAATTTAAATGTAAAATTAATCTGCCTCATTTTCATATATACGGGACACATGGTTAACCAGATTTTTGGTGGGTTGGTGGATAAATTTAATGAAGAGTGGTTTAGCTGGGTGGTGTTAGACTTAAGACTAAGTCTAAGTGTTAGACTCTAAAACCTGCCAAACCCGCAATTGCCCCCTGAAACCACGCTGGTCCTAACCCACCCTCCCGTATAGTTATGATGGAATAACGGATGCCCAGGGTTTGACTCTCATGCCAGGCAAACATTACATCCTGGGATCAGAAGTCAGTAAATGAAAAGATACAGTAACTCTATCAAAAACCGGAAACAGGCACACGGTCCCCTGCTGAACTGATTCCTAACAAGCAGAGGAAATGAGAAGAAACTGCACCCCCCCCCCCCCGCTCCACTGGGATGCCCAATGACCCTGTTCTCAGGCCCCTGGGTGGAATGCTGAGTCAGTAGAAGGCGCTTAATATCAGGACGTGAGGACAGGCGCTGGCGGAAGAAGGCCGTTATCGCAGGCTTCCCGTCAGGTGTCCTGTTTCATCGCCTCCCAATCCGTACCACTCACTGGCTTTTAAACAGCATCTCACTTAACGTGTCTGTTTATGAGCATCTGCTGCTTAAAAGCTATTTCCTGCCACGGGTTGTCGCCACATTAATACTGAGAGGCAGCACTAGTGCACCTTTTAACAAACAAAACATTAAAGCGAATATTCGGGAGCAGAAATACACCGGCTTACAGCAATATGAGTTTCTGAGTGTTGGTGGTCAGTGTCGGCAGGAGAGCAGTACTGACAGGCCGGGTGGATACACACTGGCGTCTGCATGAGCAGGCGGTGGTGGTGTCATGGCGGCTCGGTCTACAGCACTGCAGCCTCATGGCCCTGGGGTTCTGGACGGGAGTCCTGCTCTGGCTAAAAGCTGACAGCCTTCCATTTAACTTTGTTAACTTGATATGGTGTTTGGCTCCAGGCTCCCTGTGACCTTTCCCTGGGGTGTTTTTGGTTGGCCCGTCATTAAATGTCACGCTACTCACTTAGCCTACGATTTCACCCTCTAGCATTCGCTGCTGACGACTCGCTGCTCTATGCGAGGGTGATGGCGTTTCCACAGCACCTGTTGCCTTTCTATCCACGAGTCTCCGCGTCGTCACAGTTGACGCGACGGTCACCCACGAGCGTGGCCGTGTGCCATTTTGGCCACCAGAGCGGGTGATTCTGCAAGCTTTTCACACGATGAAGTTCTGGAAGACTGCTGACTTCAGACATGAATCCAGAATGAATGGGAATAGAATTTCAACAGAGTATCCCTTGAGTAAACGAACAGCACTCAAGTTAAGTCAAGTGGACTCTACTGTTATGTGATCCTTATGCAGGTATGAAGTGGCACAGAATGACTCCCCCCAGGACTCCAGTGCAACATACAAACAGCTAGTGACAAGAGGGGGGGGGGATTTCACAGTACTTACAGTGCGAAAACACAGGACAGTATGAAACAGGGTGGCTGGACACAAGGGATTATATATGTAGTTCTATGTGTATGTAAATAACAAATACAGCTCATAATATTTTCCGCTTTTCTGAGTTTCTGCATTGCAAATTCTTCAAACTCAATGCTTCTCAGGTTTGAACAGAAGTTTGCTTATAGTCCTGGATTGAAGAATTTGGAAGTATTACAACGCACGTTGAATTTTGGATGAGACTTCCGCTTCGAAGCCACGCTGAGAATATATTTTAAGATGATTGTGTTGTTACAATTTCCCATTTTTATCCATGGTGAATGTGGGGTGTCAGGAGCGCCAACTTGGAAGATGAAAAAATGAAGACTTTGTTTCTCTTTTTTTAAGTAGGAGTAGAACGTCGCACTTAACACACCAGCCCCCTGCACATGCGAGGTCCCGTTTTCAGGCGCGAAAGTTTTAAATGTACCATTCAAGTCGCCGAAAACAGATCCGAGACAGGATAAACAGAAATGGCTCACATGCTATCGCCTGCTGACGTCGCCTGGCTGGGGGGCGCTGATATGCTTCTGTGATTGTGGGGATATTGCAGGCAAAAGTGGCGCCTGAACGGATCAGATTTCATTTTTATTCAGTGGGGAATACAATATGATCCAGCTGGAACCGGAAATTGAGGACTGCCTCTTTGTGTTTTAACTAAAGAGTCTCAGACCCATCAGCATCAGGGATTACGCTGGTATTTGTTAGCCATCCAGCCCTCCAGAGTTACTTTATCGAGTGTAGTAACTGTTTATGGCCAACCGGGGGGGTCCCCCGAAACTCAGGAGCCCCCAGTAAATGCAACCGCTGAGTACATTCATAATTTCCCTGGCTTCAGTGTTCTGCATTTCCCATGAATACAGTGAAAATGTAAATCTAACCACTCATCCAGCAGTCAGCCCTGGGGCTTCTCTGTAGGGAGCTCAGGGCCCAAGGCAGGGAATATTCTAGATGGGATGTCAGTCTATTACAGGTGTGAGCCCCTGGTACAACACTCCGCGCTGCCGCACCCTAAAACATAAAGAGTACAGTGACAGCAAAATCACTCCACTGACCCTGGGAGGCATAGAAAGTTCTGGAGTAATACAGCACAATGCACCGATCGATGTCTTCCAAACGGTCTACAAAAGTGGAAGTTCTGAAGTGCACCCAAATCATTCTCAGAGGCTGCTTTGAACCCTCCACAAAGCCGGCCGTGATGGCAATACCTCACATGATTGAAGGGGAATATGGGCCTCATTTCCTAGAGCAAATAGTCTTGCTGGGAGCAAAAATGTAGACTATCTGCCAGAGAGCTGGGAGGGAGCAACAACATGGGGCGGCTTGTGGATTTAACGGGAAAACACAGTTCTGGAGAATTCATTCCAAAATTCTGGAAGTTTTCCTCCTTACTCAAGCACTATTATTGTGGCCTTTTAATTGTAAAATTATAACAGAATGCTAAATAAATCATCAGATAAGTGTCACCGCAGCAGAAAGGGCGCGAACGTCTCCTTTGACGGCGCCTGGGTGTGAACCATCACCTCGAAGGGAGCGTGAAGGATCAGATGGTGACGATGACGACGCAGCAGTGTGAGGGATTTAATTAGCACCTCCTTCTCATTCTCCTTCGTATCCTTTCCCAGCCATGAGCCAGGCTGACGCGCTGGGCGTGCGGTGTCCTCCCTGGAAGAAGTCCAATGTGCCGACGAGTGCCCGGCCCCGGCCTGCAGGGCGGAGGCGGGCTCCCGGGTGCCCCCTGGGGGGCCCGGTGGGCGGCAGTCTCAGATTTGCGGCCCCGCCCCCACCATGTTCAGCCCCCGATGGCTGGTACCAAGGCTTGAATCGGTGCCACTCGCAATTAGTGTGTCCTTCCTTGCCACTGCTGAGGAGTTATGAATGAGCGGTTGCCTCGCCCGTCCCCACGGCAACAATTCATCAATGGTTGCTATTGGAGACGGAGTCTGGAGCCACGTCTAGACACCAGGGAGGGCGGGGCTGGGGGCCTGTGGTCTCAATGAGGGTCACCTTCCTCTTTAAACCGTACTGATCATCCTTTTACTGAGCCCTGGATGGTTGCACACACAGCAGTGCTGTCAGACACACCTCCTGTGTGGAGACCCGGGGTCGGATTCGAGCGGGGCTCGCATCTCAGCCTTCCGCCCTCCTGTCCTGGCAGTTCCCCTCTCTGCTGATCTCACCAGCCCTCCTCTGACCCTCTCCGCCCTTACAGCCGCTCTCATCCTTCAGCCAGATCATTCCCAGGCGATTTCCTCAGAGAGGCAGACTTTTAGGTGTCTCCACGAGGAGACCCCATGGTCTGCAAGCTGGTGCTGCCTGAAACAAGCCACTGAACCACATCCATCCGGTCATCAGACTCCCTCTCCACCTTAAAAAAGCGCCTCAAGACACTCAGAACACGTCCACCAGCCCAATATCCCTCCACGTCACCTGACTGTTCATAATATCGCATTTTGTGATGAGTGAATAGTTGTCCTATCAGGTTCTTGCTCTGTTAGAAGATGTTGAATAGTTGTCCTATAAGGTTCTTGCTCTGTTAG
>JABFEB020000045.1:3917631-3928476 GCA_019775895.2 Stomatorhinus ivindoensis | reverse complement strand
AGGTTCTTGCTCTGTTAGAAGATGTTGAATAGTTGTCCTATCAGGTTCTTGCTCTGTTAGAAGATGTTGAATAGTTGTCCTATCAGGTTCTTGCTCTGTTAGAAGATGTTGAATAGTTGTCCTATAAGGTTCTTGCTCTGTTAGAAGATGTTGAATAGTTGTCCTATCAGGTTCTTGCTCTGTTAGAAGATGTTGTGTGACTCTTGCTCCAGTCCTGCGTACATTTGTACTTCAGTGTTGGTGTCATGGGGGGGCATTGAAGAGGCCAAGCCCCCCTACCCCCCCAAAATGATTGCCAATGGTTAGCATTCTAACAAAGAATAATTAAGACATATTGTGCAAGCAAAGGTGTCATATCGTTTGCTTTCTGTAGTGCCCCCCACACACCTATAGCGCATTCTAACTAGTGATGCCCTCCAGAAATGTATTAAAGCTGCGATGGCTGTCCATATCAGCCTTACTACGGCTCCTACGTGTGAACGCAGCCCAGCGTCCCGGGACGGGAGCTCAGTTGGCTTCGCCTGCCCTTTCTGAATCGACGTGGGAGGATTATGTACCACAGGACCCCTTTGTCATAAAGAAAGACAAATCTGGTTTTCAGCTCAGATAACACCCGCCCCGCCGCCCCCCACCCCCCTGTTAATGCCAGGTCATTATGCCCGATATGGAAACGTATTTCTGCTTTGAGTCTTTGAGTCTGATGGAGGAGCACGAAACGAGCGGGTAATTGCAGTCATTTCAGAGCTGGGGGGGGGGGGGGTGGTGGCAGAGGGAGTGGACAGTTAGGCCAGATTATCCGCTCTGCGGCCCCCGGAACGCCACGGCCTTTGTGCCATGAATATCAAAAGCCACACGAGGCCTTCGTCCCTCAATGATCCTCGTGACTCCGCTGATGCCCACGGTCCCCCGACGTGGCCACGCCCGCCGGCTGATGGACGTCACGACTCACCTTTCTTTGTCACCACTCTGTTTTTACTATCTCCTAGACACGCATCCCGGGCGGGGGTCGTGATGGGGCCAGGGGGCCGGCATACACCCTGGACGGGATGCCAGTCTGCCACGGGGCACAGGCTGCCGTACACCCTGGACAGGATGCCAGTCTGCCACGGGGCACAGGCTGCCGTACACCCTGGACGGGATGCCAGTCTGCCACGGGGCACAGGCTGCCGTACACCCTGGACGGGATGCCAGTCTGCCACGGGGCACAGGCTGCCGTACACCCTGGACGGGATGCCGCTCCACTGTAGGGCACATGGATGTACACGAAATCAGACACAGAGGTGGGTTTTTCTCACTTTAGGGCCCACGCACCCCACGCTTGGACATTACAGAAGCATGTTTATAGCTAGTCAGTAGAATCAGAAGATCATAAGTTGGCAACAGCACCTACTTGGTTAGCAGAACATGCAGCTTCTACATCTCCTAAATATGGAACGGTGTATTTAATAATTAGTGACTGCAGTGAGTGTCTGTGGCTTATTCTCCTGGCTGCCACACAATGCAGGGTTTGAGTGGAGGTAAACAAAAAACGATGCCATTTAGTTTTGTGTGTGAGGCTTGTCCTCCTTGGAAATGCTCATCGTACTTCATATGAGTTACCTCATTCAGGCTGGGAGAAAGTTTTAAATTAACCTGCAAACTCCACCCTCACACAGATCAGAGGTGGGATTCAAACCCCCAACCCTAGAGGTCGAGCTACAGGCGTTACCTGTTCTATTTTTCGCTCTTAATTAATGCCCTTTAATTAATGCCATTTTTCAATCAGTCAACCTACCAACCCATCCATCAATCAATTAATTAATGTCTCCAAAGACCCCTGAGGTTTTAGACTGATTGCAGTTATAAATATGTAAGGCTGGCGTCAAGCTAAATATATGAGTAATTAAAACAAAGGCTTTTGAAACGGACACCGAAATGGTTAAATGACTGTAGTTATGACCGAAAGGTGCTGAGTTCACACCCCACAGCAGACCCCCAAGAAAGAGCTAAAGAGAATCTATGGGGCACAATGCTGGGGACTAAACAGCATCAGTCTTTTTGATAGAAATCAACCCGCAATCATGCTGAAATGACAATGACTCCATGCTTACGGTGACACTCGTCTTAGATGCAGTGGTGTTTGTTAAAACCTTTTCTCTAACACGCCGCTCAGTCAGACACTTCAAAGCAAAACACAGTAAATGATGAGATAATGGGGAGCTACATGGGTTCAGGAGGTTTGTGTGTGTGTGTGTGCGTGTGTGTGTATGTGTGTCTGTCTGTGTGCGTGAGTGCGTGTGTGTGTGTGTGTGTGCGTGTGTGTGTATGTGTGTCTGTCTGTGTGCGTGAGTGCGTGTGTGTGTGTGTGTGTGCGTGTGTGTGTATGTGTGTCTGTCTGTGTGCGTGTGTGTGTCTGCGTGTGTGTGTGTGTATGTGTGTCTGCGTGCGTGTGTGTGTTCGCTGAGTTCATGTTCCCCGCCCGACGTGATCAGATCGGCCCCCACAGTGACCCGACAGCGTACAGGACGGCACAGTCCCCCGGGAGGAGGCGAGACCCGAGGGGCCCGACCCGGTTCGGAAAGCCCGCTGTGCTCTGCTGGGCTGTGATTCAGATAAGGGGAATTATGTAAAAGCTGGGTCCCGCCCGGCAGCCCTGGTGGGGAAAATGGGACATGCTGGTAATGAAACAGTAATTGGGCAATTTGTGACTTTTACATTTTTTTTTTGTTTTTATGCAAAATTTTTATGCACCGATTATGAAACGGTTGAAAGACTTTCGTTTATACATATATACTGAACAATACATTTATACAATATTCAATATATATCTGTATTTGTACGCATAAATTTGTACACAGCCGTGGTGGCTAGTTTCAAACCGAATTTGACCATTTTCAAACATGACTCAGGAACAGTCACCTTTCACAGAAGCTGAGAATCACCTTGGAGATCCTTCAGGAATGCAAGGTTCTGGAAGCAAGTTTGACCATGCACCGAGGCCCCTTGGCGACCCGGCGCGAACCTAACCCCGTACAACTGTTCCTTTTAGCTCTGCTGTGGTTGCCGTGGAAACCAGGACAGCTCCTCTTACTTCCTGTTCGGTTTCCATGGATATCTCACCGGCTCCTGGTTCAATAAGGGCTTTTCACACTCATTTGGAGACGGTCATTAAACGCTCGTGTTCTAGCTGGGTTAGCCACTGTCCCCCAAACACGTTTCTGTGGATATGTGCAAGGGAGGTTAAACCAATGTACCAATGACTGCCCCAACACCCCCCCCCCCCCCATCCGTTATTCAGTGACCGACTTTCAACCTGCAAACTATAAACCTGTGGATTTTACATTCGTGGATTAGTTGCCACAGAGCCTTCAGGTTATCAAACTCTAATGTCAACAACAGTGACACGCATATCAAACTGTTGCCTTGCCCACCAAATTGTGGAGGAACTTCACTGATTACTCGAAAATCCGCTGACTCTGATATTTGGGCGGTGGGAGTGCTCCCGTTAGGGTTCACGAGCTACTAAAATTACCACAGGCAGGGCATCATGGAGGCTTTGCTTAAAACAGGCCACCATGACAGGAACGAGGGTCGGGTGTCACTAACGGGGCCTCTAGCTCTTTCTTGACTTCTTCAGCTCTTGGTCATCCAACCTTGTCTCAGTGATGCACAGCGATCCCTGAGACTGGAGCGGGGTGTGGGATGTTCCGGAAACTCCGTTTTGGTTCATGGTCCACTGCCAGCGAGTTATATCATCTCATCTCTTGCTCTCCTCTCCTCCCCTGCATTTTGATCATGTTCTTCCACAGGCATCGTTGAGCTATCTATAGATGGGGCCACATTTCTCAGTAGGCGGGGAGGGCGCGGGGGGGAGGAAGTGTGTGTGTCTTTGTGTTTCTGAGCAAACCCGCATGTGTATACCGCATGTGTGTATCTGATGCGTGTTCCCGGTCTGGTCCAGGTATGTTTACTTGACTTAGCACACGTATGTGTTGCTTCGTGTACACATGTGTGCTCCTGTCTGTGTGGGGGATGGCCCTCGCCGCGGGCTGAGTGTTGCCGGGCCGCGTGCGTGAGCGTGTGGGAACTCCGCTGGGGGGGCGGATGAGAGCCCACGAGAAGGACGCACCGGGGCAACGGGAGAACAGGCCTCTGGATGGAACGCACTGGAGAGGGAGAGGAGGCGGCAGGGGGCGTGGAGGAAGACCCTCCCTGAGAGAGGCAGTGGGGAAACCCGCTGACATCATCACGCTGACTGGCGCTGCCCGCCTCTGCTTGCAAGGCCGCAGCTCAGCGTCGCCCAAACTGGCATTTCGCCAGGTAAAGGCAGACTGTTTCCAGTGAGCAATCTATGGCGTATGAAGGCCTAAGCCCCACCAAACCCTTTAACCTTTTTCTCACCATTAATTTGACTAAGCTGCGCTTTACAAGGTGATGAGTCTCACTTCACTGCCACCTTCCTGCATTTACATTCATTTGGCAGCTGCTTTTGTCCTGCGTGACGTATCAGGCAGACAGTCGGTACGTCACTGGCTCCTTATCCTTCCTGCCTCGTCTGATCCCCTGTGATATAAGATCAGAGAGAATTTTCCTCTCTCCCAGCTCCCCCAAGCTGTCTGGACCGCGCAGGTAACAAACGCAAGTGAACCTTTTGCTCCTCAACCTGTCCGACTCTTTCCAGACCTCCATGTGTTCCTGTGCATGACTATATCCACCCAAGACTGCCTGAATATTGTAGGGCTGCCTGTCTGTGAACACTTAGCATTTCTTGGAGCCACATTTGGGGGTTAAACCCCCGGCTGAGGGGCCCAACAGGATGAACACATGACCAACACCAGGATTTGAACTAGCAACCCTCCATGCGCAGGCACAGTAGGTGGATCTTTGAGCCACACGCCACGATATGAGACGTGATTGAATGGCACAATGCTGCCAGTAATTCTGTCTCTTTATTGTGTATTTTTTTAAGTTCACTCATTGCTTTTTCACAAGCGTAAACCTCATGACCTTGATATGAAAATATCCTTCTTCCTTATTCTGTTGTAAATGGGCTTTTGTGCAAGGTCATAGATACCGGGACATCCTCGGAAATGTGAAAGGGCTTCCGGAAAATTCAGCGCAGGTTATCTGGGCCACATGTACTTTTCCACTAACAAATAACCTGACCTATTTTTACCAGCTGGGGAATCAGAATGATTTAATCCTCCGGTTGCGCACAGTGACAAAAATACAAATCAATAGTAGCACGACAGCGTCCTTTGGTGCGGACTGATTAAGTGGATTTTTTTCCCATTTTACGGTGCTTACTTTGCAACGCCGGAAGGGAAGAAGAGGGAAAGTTTTTAAATTATTTTTTTACAGTGCCTGCAGAAAACCTGAAAATTATTCACCGGCCTTTTTATAAACCTCTTATTGGCCAAAGTTGTTATGGTAATTCAGACGTAATCCTGTAAAAAAAGAATAGTAACAAAAATCCCATCCACACTCATACATATGACTCGCTACCTAGTCGCTTGCTGAAGTACAATATAGTTTTCGTCAGGTATTATATTTAGACATTTTCAGGAACATGAGAGCTTTAAGTGTACTGAAGAAAACCCAGGGCAGGGTTTGAAACACGTCAGCCTCGTTTGGAGTGTTCCCCTAATTCTCTCTGACGCGCTATGTTCAGTGTCCATGTTCTCCCGTCAGTGTGACTGCACTGTACTGTTCATCAAATCACCATACTGGACTGCAAGTCAAGGTAACCATTAAGCTAGGAAAGATTAGTCACACAACTCCTCATCCTTAAAGCTTTAGTGCGACATTTAGTTTTGCCGGCACAACATGATGACTATAATGAGGAAGATACAAGTACTGGCTTTTGTACCTTTGAGTGAGTCAAGCAAAACCAGAATTTATTTTCATGACTGGAACATGCACCTGTACTAATGGGAATAATAATAATAATAATAAAGCCTAATTAGATTATAGATAGATAGATAGATAGATAGATAGATAGATAGATAGATAGATAGATAGATAGATGTATTTATGCTTCCCTGTTACTTGTTGTTTTTTTATTAGAGTGGTAAAAATTATGCTAAAGGGTCCAGAATCAGGGTACAACAGAGAATCCCCCTTCCTGGGAATCTTCATCACACTTCTTATCACTACCTGTTACAGGCCCAGCGTGTTTATTTTACCTCCAAAATGGCAGCACATGGACGAAGGCTGGCCGGCAGAAGGGTGGATGACTGTTGCTGCTGTTGAATAGAAGCAACTTTAAAAGGGAGAGAGCGAGTGGCCCATTATGGTCGGCGTAGGGATGTACCACTCCAACCACCCACCCTCCAATTAACACCCGGTTAACGAGGCAGCCACATGCTCTCGTCGCGAACCCCATGTTCCAAGCGCTGAATGAGCCTCATTCTCGCCACACTGCTAACGGTCTGTCGACGCTGCGGGTTCAGGCAGGTCAGAAATGGAGATTGCGGAATCCGGTCAGAAAACACACACACACAAATACGCACAGACACACGCAAGCACGCACACACACACACGCACGCAAACAAACAGACATGTCTGTATTCACAACCCCAACTATGGCACCCTAAACAGCTACCCAGACCTAACCTTAACCACAGGTAACACAAGACTTTGGGCATTTTTAGTTTTTTGATTGAAGACACAGATTTTTTTTGTAAATTGAATTTCCCCTTGCGGGGACTGGAAAAACATCAAAATAGCAGGTTTGTATCATACTGTGGAGACTTGTGGTCCCCAGAATGTAATATATACATATCCAACATACTGACACATACACACAACCACACACAAAATACAGCCACACACTGTTTGCACGGTATCAAGCAGCACTC
Organism: Stomatorhinus ivindoensis; assembly: GCA_019775895.2. Classification (NCBI taxonomy): domain Eukaryota; kingdom Metazoa; phylum Chordata; class Actinopteri; order Osteoglossiformes; family Mormyridae; genus Stomatorhinus; species Stomatorhinus ivindoensis. The sequence goes on along the minus strand of JABFEB020000045.1, from coordinate 3,921,637 downwards.
CTGGATAATGGGTTCTGCAAAAGTATGAATAAAAAATAAACCAGTACGGCACTTTATTCATAGCTGACAGAACCTGCCATCCTAAGTGAGGCGTAAACATCCACAGGATGCAGAAATGTGGGAACTTATGAAAACCGAAGGTTCAGCAACAAACGGAAATCTGAAAGTAAGGAAGGTAGCAATGCTAAAGGAGTCTGATGGCAAAGCACAGCGTCTCGCAATCTGCTCCCCCGGGACCCGCAGACGGTGCATGTCTTTGGTGAAAATGAGCAAAAATGTGTGGCAGGGAGTTCAGAGGGAGCAAAAAACATGCACCGGTCGTGGGGCCCTGAGGACAGGGTTGGGAAGAATTGCTAAAGCAGGGTAGGTTATATGCCTATATAAAGAAATTGATAAAATAATTTGGACAGGGGGTGGGCAATCTTACCCAGAAAGGGCCACTGTGTATGCAGATTTTCACTGATTAGATTGCTAATTATAGGACTGATTGGCTGAAGAACCCTCATACCTTTTGAACAGCTGACCTAAAGGTTACCCCAGAAACCTGCACACACGCTGTTCCTTTGCGGATAAGATTGCCCCCCCCCCCCCACTGAATTAGGCAGTGCTTTTTATCCACAGATACATGTTCCAGCCATGAAGGTACAAAGGCCAGTCCTGCATCTTTGGACAAGTCTTAGACCATCAAACACCTAACAGTCACTGATAAAAGGTAAGGGAGTGAGTAGGAGAACCTACAACAGGTAAGGTGGTAGAAGAAGGGACTGAAAACTAAAGAGAACATTCTAGAAGGCAGGAACAAGAAAGGTTAAATACATTAGTTACAGTGTCAGTTATGACTGTATGACTGCAAACAATCTATGACACTCTGTACTCAACAGGGCTGAAAAAATGACTAAAACCAAAAAAAAATTGATGAAATGGTGCTTGTGAGTAGAACAGATTCTCTAAACAGTTTGACAGCATCACACATAAGCAACATCACGCCCACTTGGCCATTCGAGATTTTCAGGTGACCTGGTAATGGATTCCGGGGCGGACCATCGTGCGTGGGAGCAGGCTGCCGGAGTCTTGAGGACAGCCCGCCTCTGATTGGACGCAGCAGGTGTGATGGACCCGCCTCATCACAGATCGAAGAGAGGAGGCCCATTACACGGGAAGCCCCCAATTCGCCATAGCAACCAGCATTGACCACGCAGGAATGACGTTACATCACTTAACTGCCTGATTTTTAATCAGTAATGCTGTTCTCCTAGAACACACATGCCGGAACATTCCTCAGAAGATACCATGTCTGTGGTTTTATGCTCATACTCTGCACTGGGACCAGTGGATACTGCTTCCCAAACTGCTTATGAAGGAACTCTGCAAACACACCCAAGGTGGGGATAATAACAGTCTTGGATTTTTCTCAGAGTGGGACAGCGTCCAGGACCACGAGACCACAAAGCCTCCGCGGTTTTTCATCTTCCAACTACGTGTATCATGTTAATCTATCTCTCTCCTGTTCACAATGGCTTTTCCCACGCACCAGGATGCTGACAATGTTCTCCAGCCGCGAATCAGAAACCCGTGAGCTTCTGATTGGTCACAGATACCAATTATCAAACCAATCAGTTATCCGTGACTGATTTAAGTCCCTCCCCCGCACTTCATTCATAATAATGTTAGCTTTATTTCTCCATTGATAACTTCTCCTTGCACTGCGGATCAGGGGGGAATACTTTAGCTGCCTGAGCCAAGGGGAAGTCCTGCAATACTTTTAATTAAGCAATTAAATTTCAATTATGGATCCCGGGAGCAATTAACACAATGGAAATGCATTTCACGCAGGAGCTGATCTGCAGTTTAACACCCAGGGGTTGTTGATTTTGCCCTAGAGGGCAAGAGATTATGTGAATCATTCAAAGATCGGGCAATTAGAAGGCATTTAAGGGTTGTAAGATCAAGTCTTCTTAAAAATATCCCCTTGAAAAAAAATTGTCTCCATTAGCAAGTGTCTGTTCCCTGCCACCCCGAACACATCCCAGAATTCACCTGGTGCTCATGTGACTGTTCTTCGCCGTGAGAATGTTCCCCAGGGTGAGAAGGGGTGAGGGCCGGTTCTCCGCGTGTGATACCTCACCGTTGAAGGAGACACCTGCGCTGCCATGGCGACGCATCCTCTCCCCCACCTCGGCTTTCCCGGGGACCGGCGAATCACGGGGGACCGGACAGTCATAATCTGAGGGGTTTTTTAGACGCTTGTTCCTTCAGATGTCAGCGTGGCCCGAGTTCTACTCCGATCCGTGACGTGGAAGGTGACGGCATCTCGAATTGAGCCGGGAACGTGGGTAGCCCATAAATCATGTGTGAACAATTACCTGAGCAAACGCTATTAAACACACTCTCAACATGAGACAATGGAAAGGAAACCCTTCATCATTAATATGCAGGGGCAAATTCAGATACTACGCAACAATTTTTAATCGGTAATTTATTAAGCAGTTAAATAGGAGCTTTTCCTTTTTGCAAAGTGACTATATTTCCTTGTACCTTTAGCCTGTTTTTTGAATAGACTTTGCTGGTTATGGCTGCTCATGTACACAGACGCTGACATCCAGTCGCGACCAAAACACGCCTGGGCTTTTCCGTCCACTAAAGGGTTAAATAACATTGCTTGGCAGATTCAGAGCTGAATCCTCCTGGGACATGGAGCATCGACCTTCCCATTATAAATCCCTTCCCATAACCACCGTGCTACTGGATTTTAAATGAGCCCCAAGGCTGAAGTATGGTCCTCTTGCAATACAAACACACTCACCCTGCACAGCTTTGCTTTTTCCCTTCATTTAATAGCGGGTCATTTTATAAAAATGATACAAAATTATACAAAAATGATATTAAAATGTATTTTTCCTGGAGTGCACTAAAGTTCAGGGTAATGGGAATAATTTTAAAGGTGGAGCAAGAGAGGGACTAAACAACAAGAGCAGATCAGTGGTATAGAAAGAGGCTGACACGGACATGTCTTTGACCATCGCGCCCACTGCTGGCTGAGCGGTGTATTGCACAGAATGAGTTGCCCCCCGTACTGTGGATTTCTTCGGTCAGGCAGCTGCTGCTTTTTTCAGCTCCTCCACGCCTGCTCTGGCACGTAGGCAGTGCCCTTTTGGATATTGCCCCCGAAAAACTGTACTGTCACCCCACCTACTACTAATAAACCTGTGATGTGCAGTAAGAGCGACAGATGGGGCAGTGAGCGAGGCGGCGACCTTCGGATCAGATGGCGCGTGTCGAAAACCCTCGGGGATAAATCGGTGCTGAACCCCGTCGCTGTGCTCCGGGTCGGTATAAATGGGCAAAGTTGCTTAGCGAGGGTGTGTGAGAGGTAAGCTAAGCGTGTGCATGCCGCATGTGCGCTTCTCAGCATCCCACAGCAGAATGCATTTCATTTTGCTTATTTTAAAGTGGGAGCGACACTCAGCACGTCCTCTCCTCGTCCTGCTCCCCTCTAAGCCCCCCCACTTACTCTGAGCAGCTTTTTTGCTTTTCTGACCTTTGAGTTGCACTGGAGTTTCAGGCCAGGAAAGTTGCACAGTCTTCAGTCCCTTTCTATATCTGGTCGTTTCTCCTCCCACCTTCCCATCTGCTGGGGCCAGATACCTCATTTCTCTAAGGCCTCCTGCACTATGCATGGCACTGGGCCGACTGGGGTTTTGAACACCCATCAATCTGAAGGGTGTCTCCGTCAGGAGGTCTCCGGGGAGGAGAGGGAGAGGAACCCAGCTTATTCTTGGGGCTGGAGGACCCGTGGCTGAGCCTTCAGCCTCATCAGCAGGCAGTTACATCCTCCACGCCAGCGCTTCCCAATCCGGTCCTCAGGGACACACAGAAGGCCCACAGCCACTTGTAGCCACACCCATTCATAGAATCACCTGTAGCCACAGCCATTCATAGAATCACCTGTAGCCACAGCCACTTGTAGCCACACCCATTCATAGAATCACCTGTAGCCACAGCCATT
>JABFEB020000045.1:3886868-3901677 GCA_019775895.2 Stomatorhinus ivindoensis | reverse complement strand
CAGACCAAGATTTTGTTTCTACCAACTAGTTGAGCATAACAAGTCACATTCACAGAGTACTCAACTGCTTGGTAGAATCAAAATCCTGGTCTGGATTTGTAGCTTCTGGACCTGAAATGCCCAACACTGCGGTTGATATGTAAAAGAACAATAGGGGGCTGAAATCAAATAGCTTTTTCATTAAAATTTTTTTACATAGTTATTAGATAAATAACGGCTCAGTCCACCCATCTTCCATAGCACTTACACCAAATTTTGGGTCACTGTGATGCTCATCCAGGGGCCCTGGAAATGATGGCGGCCTCACACATTCTGAACATAGAAGCACCATTTCAACGACAATTCTGCCGAGGTATGACAGAAAATGGAAAATATACAGACCACATTTGCATAAATAAAAGCCATATGACGTACACTAAGGTAGTCCAAGCTTCCGAGGCAACATTGTTCACCTTTATCAGGAGTGTCTTCTGAACCTGTGAGATTACAGGCATGAAAAGGGTAAGGTGTTCTTTGATCTGTGTTTTGTCATTTCCATGACTGATTTGTCTGCCTTAAAAAACCACATAAACCAAGTTTATACACGAATCATAGATGTACTGACGTGCAACTGCTGTTCAATGGCTGGGTTATTTAAAAAAAGGCCCCTTTAAGATTTCCACTATCAGTATCATCTCTGCTGAATTTCTAGCTCCAGATGAATACGTGACCCATACTCGGGTGATGTAGGAACGTGACCAGAAATGGAATTTGTCACCTATTAGGCTTCCGAGAGGCTGACTCTTCTAGTTATTTGTGACAGTGTCTGGATATGTCTGGCTCAAATAAGCTCCGTTGCATAGACACTATGAATAAATGGACAAAAAAGGTACGACGCTGAAAAATGTCTGCTTAGTTTTCCCTCATTACTGGCTAATAAGCAGACGTCCGGGCAAATGAACGGAAGAATTTTTTTTTCAGAAAAATACTTTTCTGCGTAAAACTCTTACAGAAAACAGATTGAACTCTTTTCAGTAAAGATGTTTGGGACATCTATAATTGATCAGAGGCCATGCTTTATATTTATTTGTACATGTATTTTTTATCTGTATAGGTTGGAGGTTTATGTAGAAGAATGGTAGGTGTCATGCCTTTGCCTTGGTAAGCGTACACGCGATCAGGAGTCTTCAAGGCGACGACGAAGAGCTCTCTGTGCTTCCCCATGCGCTCGTGTCACTACGAGACGTTGGCACGTGCAAAGCTGTTTCAGTGAATCCCGCAACGCTGGTTTTGTCCACCTTGAAAGAGACCCATCCTTTTTCCTCAGGGGATTCTTTCATCCAAAAAAAACAAAAATCTCGAGGAGGCCGGGACTCAGTGCTGTTCTCCCAGTCATGAGGAGGCCGGGACTCAGTGCTGATCTCCCAGTCATGAGGAAGCCGGGACTCATTGCTGTTCTCCCAGCATTGAGGAGGCCGGGACTCATTGCTGTTCTCCCAGTCATGAGGAGGCCGGGACTCAGTGCTGTTCTCCCAGTCATGAGGAGGCCGGGACTCAGTGCTGATCTCCCAGTCATGAGGAAGCCGGGACTCATTGCTGTTCTCCCAGCATTGAGGAGGCCGGGACTCATTGCTGTTCTCCCAGTCATGAGGAGGCCGGGACTCAGTGCTGTTCTCCCAGTCATGAGGAGGCCGGGACTCAGTGCTGATCTCCCAGTCATGAGGAGGCCAGGACTCAGTGCTGATCTCCCAGTCATGAGGAGGCCGGGACTCAGTGCTGATCTCCCAGTCATGAGGAGGCCGGGACTCAGTGCTGATCTCCCAGTCATGTGTCTCCGGCCGCTTTAATTATTTGGACACAGGCTTGCAAATTCCTGGCTGATCAAACTCAGTGGCTTTTCTCATACAGAAAGCAAAGTGAAGACAGGATGCTCGTTGCTATACCTGAAAGACTACCTGATGTCATTCACTTCTGCCTGTAGAGATAATACAAACATCCATCCATATCTTATGTTTTTATTCCCAGTTGATTTCAATCTGGATTTCCCAGATGTGTATGAAGCTGTTTCTAGCTGTTCATGGCTGCTTGGGCATGATCAATGGCTCCATTATTCACGTTTTCATGTAGTTTTTGGCTTATGACACCTTAGAAAACCCTTGTAATTGGAAAGGGCAGCAGTATATTAGCTTAACAGCAATATCATCACATGATCTAGTGGTCTTCAGGTGCTTGTGTGTTTAGTTTAATATTCTATATAATTTAGTGAGGGTTCAGTGGGTCAATATGAAGGTACTACGACTCATAATTCAATGCTTCAATTCCTTGAGTTCCTTGTTTATTGAGGCGCAATCATCACAAATCCAGCGTGAAACACCAACGTCTCCTGCCCCCTTTTGGGTCAGTGATTTAAAATGGACAGGCGGGAGTTAGCTGACCAATCGGCACGTGGCTCGCCATGTGACTGGTGGCAGAGCGTGTCCTGAAGTGACGGGGTCAAAGTTGACCCTAAATGTTGTTCTGGTTATAATCCTGAAGCCAATTGCACACAGCCCAGGGCATACCAGGAGCATCCTGGATGGTCTGCCAGTCTGTCAAAGGACATGAGTACAGGGCAGTGAACCAGTGCAGCCCATAGAGCCCTTGTAACCCATGAAAACATTTCAAACTCGGCCCCCTAAATCAGACCAATCCAATAATGTTCCAAAAATTTTAGGGACACTGAGCTCAGACTGAAGTTATTGGAATTTTTTGTTTGAAAACTTCCTTTTATACTTGAGTATTTTCAACTGACCTCCATCTTTTTGCCTTGTATGTCAGACAGTCATTCAAATCAGCTGGATTCTTATAAACTCCTTGTTCAGTCATCAGCAAGCTGTTATGTCACCACTAATCTTTTGGCCTGGTAGATTATTGGGATTTTGGGGAATTCCTAAGGTAAAAGATCATTTCTCAAGAGTAAAATAAATATTTGTCTGAGTGATGCTTGTTTTCTGTCTCTGAGAAGAAACTGGACTGCAGAATCCTTCTGAACAAACAAGCACATCATTTTTGGCAGGAAAGTAGGAAACACAAAAACCACGATGGCTAGTGGCCTGGAACAAGTAGATCTGGGTCCAGCATGAAGGATCTTCTGGGCTGTTTTGAGTCCCCCTGGAGAAATATCTACCATAAGGCACTAGAAGAGTTTTAAAATGAGATAACAATGAGTTGAAAATTTTCAGTTGCAAGACTTTCGACTGATAAACATGATAGATCTGAGTCAGAATCCATTATTCAATCTTGGCTTTGCCTTGGGCTTCAGACTTAGTTGTAAAAATGTAAGAATTGTGTCTACTGACGGGTCACAGGGAGGTCAGGCAAGAAGAAAGCTGCTGCTTACATCTTACTGGCAAGGTAGGCAGCAAAACGTCGTCGGCCTGTGAGTCTGCTGTGGCGCTTCACTCACATGTGAACAAACAAGAGAGATGCAGACCCCGCTGGGGGCTTTCAATTGAAGTAAGGAAAGTGCACATATCTTTGCTTTTATTTTGTATGCAGATTTTGCTTTTGTCTCGAATTTCAATGGGAGATGAGTCATGGGCTTCGAAGGGGGGGGGGGGTTTGAAACTTTCTGAGTGAAGGGTCAACTGCTATTGGAGCCTCCATACCTTCCCTGCAGGTACAGAACTGATGACCTTCCCACAGAGGGGCAGTGGGACTGGAGCTTGGGGGGGCGGGGTCACTTTCAACACAAGATGCTGGATTCAGACAGACAGATGCTGTGAGTGGGACCTCACCCTGCCCCTACTGCCCCCAGGGGATGAGGAGTCTCTCCATCTGGGCCTCACTGCCCCTGCTCACCTCCGCCAAGGTGGAGGTCTGGAGGCAGGAGGGGCAGATGAGGTGACATACCCCCAGACTTTAGAACCTCAGCCTGCACAATCCGGGTCGTGGACAATCAGGGAATTCCACCATGGTAAGAATGACGTAACCAGAGTCCAACCCACAACCAGTCCCATGTGGACACTGTGTTGCAATTTACATTAAAGCTTCTTAAACCATTCCTAAGATCCCCACCCCTGACCATTCTATGCAGTTGATATATCCCACAATGCATTTCTTCAAATTCAAGTATTTCACTGGACGCCAAGATGTAATGGTTAAGGTTCACTGGAGTTTAGCAAATTCAATTTGGTCCTCTTTCCTTCCAATCTGTTGATACAATTTCTGGTTTCCCCAGACAAAACAATATTGATGTGGTGCACCCTCAGTCCCCCGTCTCTCCCACACGGTAGGTTCTCCCCAACTCACATGTGCTGTGAAATCTGTGCAATCTGAGAATCAATAAGCTACGTGTTTTTTTTTCCGGAAACATCGTATCATTGAAGTAGTCAAAGAACAGTGTGTCCAGCACTTTCAGAGAAGCGCGTTTCCTAGTTTAATTGATTGTGTCTGAAACATTCATTCTCGCTTCCCATTATGCACCAAGCAGCCAGATCAGTTAACCTTGGCTGCTGTTAATATGTCGCATTTAAATTAAAAACAGCTCAATTTTCCACCATTAATGAAAAATGCTTTCTAGCTAAATCATGTTCATAGTACTGGAGTTATTTATTTTTCAGTAGCCTGGATGTTTTGATTGCAGCCAAAAACAAGAAACGGTGATGAAGAGGCGAACATCCATAGCAACCGGCTACATTGCATCGCCAGGATAACAAGTAAATGAAAGCATTTTACCTTTTTTGCTGATGCTGTTAGCATAAAGCATTTTCTGACATAAACTGCCCTTTGAGTCTATCATCGTTAGCTGCAGTGCACGATGCAGTTATGTAACACTACCGCAGGTGCACCCTCGCTGCCGCCGAGCAATAAGGCTCCCTGGGGAATGCCAGGCTGCAGCGGCGGAGATTCCACGACCAAGCCGGGATGGAGTGATGTCAAAGAGCACAGATTGAAAACAAGCTGAAAAAGAAGACAGTGCATGAACAAAACATCTTAAAAAGGGACACTAAGGAAATTAATATAAATGAAAAACATATGAATGATAGAACAATAAAGCTAATAAGCATGGTATTTGTAGAGGGGGTTATGATATAGATGTTTATAGTCACGGAGGACAGGAACGTGGCGTCATTCAGCCTGGCAGGAGTTCAGCCATTTAGGCCATAGCTGCTGGACTTCCTAGTGCCCTGAAAACGCAGGTGCTGAAGGGGTTGCAGGCTGTAAGCTGTGAGCGTTCGGTCATGAGCCCTCGCCTCTCACGTGTTCCTGCCACTTCAAGCCTGCCAGGTGGCACAGTCGCCGCCTCAAGCCTGAGATCACGGGGCCCCGTCGGCCAGGACACCTTCCGTGCTCCTGTATCACATTCTGGGCCGTCGCCTCTCTGAGGCCATGCGGGGCAAGCGCAGTGAGAGAATCGTTTTTTCAATAAGCAGCAAAGGTGGGCAGGATGAAAAGCCGCCCTCTAACCCCCTCGGACGAAGGCGGGGAGGTTACTGCTCAATTTCTGGTACACATAAACCTTCCAGAAACAGCGATTTGCTTTTTCTGGGGCGGCGGGAAGGAACAGGGTGCATACAGGGCATCCATAATGGTGGGCCTTGTATTCTGCAGTGGAAAAACATATCTGGGTCTTACGCGGGAAAGTTTGAGTTGAGCTCCCCGCTGGGGCATTGAAATGCCTGCCCTCCAAAACCCATCTTCCTGGGCTGAAAGGGAAGAGTCGTTTGGAGGGCAGGGTTAATTAAGGCATGAAGAAACCATTAAATAGGAGTTTATCCTCATGCGTGGTCAAACTTTACCTGCCAGCAATAAAGGTAGATGGGAGGGACACCTGTACCCTGATTCGCTAATCCAGAAGCTGCAGGGTGGCATCTGGACGCACCTAGTGTGGTAAGTAATCGCCAATTAAGGTGGAAGGCATTAGCAGGACATCAGGAAGTCTTCAAGCTCGTGGTCCAGTCGGGGGTGATATCTGACCCAAGCGGAAACAGGGAAACAGGCAGCAGGTGCTGTGTGCTGATTTTTCAATGTTCCGCATTACAGCTCGGTGCTGGAACACGCTGCCGTGACGTGGACCCGGGAGGATTTATGGCCGCCTGCACTTGCGTGCGCCATCACTGGACTCCAGCCGGAAAGGGCTTATCAGCAGAGCCCTCGCCGGAAGTGATAAGTGTGCACTTGCGTGCCGCCGGATGCCCCGGCTCATTACAGCCGCACGCTCTCTCCAAAGCCGGCCATGCACAGTGCTGTCGGGAGCATAATATCTGCTCCATCTCATCAGCGGGCCGGGAACCCTCCGAAATGACACAGAACGTACTTTGACAGAAAGCTGGGCCAAGCCTGTCAGCCTGGAGAGCGGCCTTGGGAACAGCGCTACGACGGACTTTGATGCATTTCTCGATTGATACTTACTCATCTCTCCTAATGAGATGGTCACTACTACGAGCTGTGCCAACAGCTGGTGGTGCAGACCACCCAGCTGGGTGGGAATTGTGGGAAAGGGTGATGTCACTGATGAGGGCAGAAGCGCAAGCCCCCCCCCACTAGCGCTACCCACTGAGAAAGCTTAAATTATTTTATTTTCCCAGTTGAATTGACTTCCTGTTTTACCGAGATGCCTTGGGTCAGATGCTGTTTTCATGCCGGCTGCAGTAGCCGTCGGCCAGGCCTGCGGGGATAATGGAGGGAGGAGTGTGTCCTCCCCATCCGAGCCGGACACCAGCTGTATTTACCTAAACTTGCCGGCTGGTCCTGTCTCCCGGCAGCCCTGGCACAGCCTGTTCCAATGTTTTTGTCTTGCACACTGAACATCCTCAGGACGTTAAGCCAGATACAAATACAAATACATTGCCAACCAACTGTCTGGTACTTGAAATCTCTTTGGCTTCAGAGACAAACTTCCTGTAAATGTGAGCCTACATGGACTTTTTAATGTAATGCTGGATATGTAATGTAAAGTATTTGAAATGTACCCTGTTTGGTACTGATTAGCCCTTGAGTTACAGATAAATGGATGATAAGAGTGAGGTCATCGTACGGACCGCTACATCGGCCACCGTGCCCAGATGGGGGATGGAAATGAGCTTAATTTCCCCAAAAGCTGCTTCAAAGCTTCACATTTTTCAAACCAGAAATGACTGTGATAATCAGCCTCCTGGAAATCGCTGCCGCTCAACTTCCGCCATTTTCCCTAAATGCGAGAGCGTTAGCAGTAACTTCACAGGAGATGTACGTGTATCTTGTGCTTCTGCGGAAATAATTTGTGGTGCCACGCTACATGGAAACTTTAGTTTTTGATTCTAACTGTTAGGTCACATGACATTAGTCCTGGGTAGATGATCATTCTGGAAGAGAACTAGTGGGGCAACCAGTCAGTAAATACTTTTCCAGCAATAACATTTTATAGTTGTCAATATACAGGTCTGGAAAAAAATTAAGAGACCACTCTGTCTTTTTAAACAAATTGGCATTTTAAAATCCTGGTTTAATCCTGACTGCTGAAGGATGGCTACTCTGCGAGGCAGGGCTGCTTATTCAAGAACAAAGTGAAGCAGGAGAGACTGGCAATGACCAACAAGCAGCCAGGTTGAGGGCAGAAGCGACTGTCTAATGCCAGAGATGACCGGCAGCTTATCCGGCAGTTTCTCATGAATCCTACGATGACATCAAGTGACATTCAAAAAGAATGGGAAACATTAAGTGCAGGTGTGAAGTGCACTGATAGGACATGCTTTGTATCAGGGTCCTGAAGACTCATAAAGAGGGGAAGAGGCTCTTCATTAATGAGAAAAGGGGAGGAACCAGGCTGGAGTTTGCAAAAAAAAAACAAAAAAACATGCATTTCAGACAAGTGAAACCGAAAATTGTGGTCTCTTAGTTTTTTTGATTTTATTAATTCTTTATTTGTATTTATATTGCTCTGGATATGTTGGAAATGAATGGCCTTTGCTTTGGCTCACAGGTGATGAAATTCGTTGAGACAGATTAGCACAAGTACAAACAGATTCGGAAAGAGCTCAGCAGCTCCTACAGGGAGCGGGGAAGGCCAACGGTGATGCTAAACGGTGCAGCATCAGCGCGAGGGAGAGCCTGCCTCTAGCATTTGTTTGAGTATCAAGCGTGTCAGATTATTAGAACAACGCAAATTCAGAAGATTCTGACCACTATGACACAGAAGGAGAGAGAGCCACCAGCTTCTCAGGCGCAGATTAAACTTCCGCTCAGAGAGAGAATGTTTTATTTGCGATAAAATTCACTTGTCAAATTACATGTCAAAGTGACCATGTGACCACATGCTCTTCTTCGGCGCCAAAAGAGTTTCAGGAAATCCAGGCTGGAATCCGGAGCAAAGTAATAGATGATTTCACATTTTGTCGTATGCCTTTTAGTCAAATGTGACATAAAAAAAACACAATTCAACGCTGGTGGGGGATGACTGTGTCTATGATTTTATCTCCTCACCCAATCCTGTGAGACCCTTTAGTAAATTTACCCTTTTAATCTAAAGGGAGACTCGCAGGAAGCAGGACAGCAGCACTCAGCTGATGCGGAGGGTGATGTCGTCTACGGCACCGTGTTATTTTCATAATAACAACTGTGAAGAGCTAAAACGGTGAAGCGTGACACGTCATCATGGGAAAAGGCCCATCGGAACAGCCCACAGCTCCAGGTCGAGCGTGAATGCTCAAGTGATGATTGGCAGTGGAAAGTCACACTTTTATATCCATCCATTCTCACGCCTCCGAGTTATTTTCAGCAAATCAAGCACCTTTCCTGAACAGCGGAGATCCTCCTACAGTGTGAACCGGGGCTTCATTTTGTCTCCACTTTCAGGACCCTAGAGGTCTGACAACAAAGCAGCCATTGGGTGAACAGGAAGTGACAAGGGTCACTTCCTGTTACTTTATACCCCACAACTGGACTTGAAATCACTTTACCGACCTTCAGTGATGTCACATATATGTTAATGCCAGAAGGTCAAGGTTGTTACTTTCATGTCCATAAAGCACTTAACCTACTATCACTAGGAACTACACCATGTAAGTACAAAATTTACAGATTATATGTATCGCAGAAATTTTTAGCTAAAAATAGAGCGAGGGATAATCAGTCTCAATCTCCTCATAGCAATACATAAATTAGATTTTAGTTAGCAGCTACTGTTAAATTGATACTGTTGGCATCAGATAAAGGGTTAGATTTAAATGGTTCTTCCAAAAAAGAAAAATATATAAGAATGACGCACAGGAAACGGAGGAATATGACCACAGGCATGGGCTGCAGTTTTTCCCTAATAACAGCAATAAGTTCAGTGATGTGCAGCAGACTTACGCCATTCAAAAATTAATGAGCGTTATTGTCATCATTACCTTGCCTCCGAGTCTGCAAACGAGATGACAGCAGAAGGAAGGCTTTCATTGAAGACTTTGAAATTCACTAGTTTGGGAACAATCAGCGTGACAGAACGTGATGGGACACGTTGAAGACAGCGACATTTTCAGGGGAAGAAAACAGCACCAGTTGTGTCATGAAAAGTGAAGAGACGGGATTTGTGTGGCTCGAGGCAGTAAAAGTGGAGTTGTGATTCATAGCCCAGTGGCTAAATTTGAGTCCAACATCCTGGCATATTATTCTGGTGCGTCAATAGCACTTTGCAATATTCACTTAGTTTGTTCACTCATGAGTTACGTTAAGTATTTCATTTTTCCATCCAACTCGTTTTTTCCTGCTGCTATCCAGTCCAGGTGACACCTCAGTACCTCATCAGTTCCAATCCCTAACATGCCTCACGCCATTGGCTCTCAGCCGGTTTCGGCGCCTGTACCAGTACATGCTCCCCAACCTGATCTGACCAAATCCAGTGCTGGGTCATAGTGAGTGGGATTCAAACCCACAGCCCCAGATATGTGAGACCACCATGCTATTGTTGGTTTGGCTCAATCTTCGTGTGATTCGTCGTCGCGGCCATTTCTTGTTTATCTTTAAGAAGGACATTGTTGCCTTAGAAAAGGTGCAACGTAGGGCTACGAGAGTGATTCCTGGTCTCAGAGGAATGTCTTATGAGGAGAGGTTAGCTGAGCTGAATCTGTGACATGATCCAGGTATATAAGATTCTAACGAGTCTGGATGCTGTTCAGCCAAAATTTCAATATTAGTTTAAATACTAGCACTCATGGCCATAAGTGGAAATTTGAGGAAGCACTTCTTTACACAGCGTGTAGTCAGAGTGTGGAATAGTCTTCCTGTTAGTGTAGCAGAAGCTAAAACCCTGGGTTCCTTTAAATAAGAGCTAGATAAGATTTTAACAACTCTGAGCTATTAGTTAAGTTCTCCCCAAACGAGCTTGATGGGCCGCATGGCCTCCTCTCGTTTGTAAATTTCTTATGTTCTTATGTTTATCTTAGAATCTTTCTCTCATTCAGGTAAATGTGCTTTGTTCTGATGTTAGTTCTCTCCTTTGTGTTCATCCGCATTCAAACCAGACAACACTGTACTAGTGTGTGTGTAAACTATCCAGCAAGCAAATAACTTCAGAATAAAATGTAAAACATCTCACTCTACCTACTCAGGCAATCCATACCATTGGTTTGTAAACAATGGAATACAACTGAAATAATAAAGATTTTGATTTTTTTAAAAATTAAGATTTTTTTATTTTTTGTTTTTTTTATTGTTTTTTTCAGAGCCATGTTATGTGTTCTGTTCTGTTTGGTCTTGCAGCCTGATATTGCCTTCTTATGGGGGGGGGCTGTGGGGCATGGCTACAAATGAACGTCATTTGATTGGCCACACAAACACCTGTTTACACAACTGAAAGCATAAAGTAGTGCTGAAACAGCCACCAGGGTTCTATAATAAAAAGAAGGGGGGTATTCCACAAAGAGGGATTTCTCTGTTAGCTGGGTTAACTTAAGCTAGACATCATTATTGTCCAATCAGAGTTTAGGTAGGGAGCATTCCTATTGGACAACCATGACTTCAAGCTTAAGTTAACCCCGCTAACTGAAACGAACTGTTTTGTGGAACACCCACCTGATTATTAATCTACAGGTAGATCAGGCCATGAACTTTATGGCTGCATGATCAGAGGGGTGTGGAAATTAGTGTCAAGCGCAGTGAAAGGTGGTGAGAGACCCCCACTGGCATTTACAGCCATCTCTGTACATCCTGCGGAGAGAAGGCACTCATGTAATGACCTTTCTGCATCAACCAGATGCTTTATGCAAAGTGTTGCATATATTTAACATAGAACAAGAAATTTTGATGGGTATATTTTGCATACACATACAATTAGTCAGAGAGAGAGAGCTTTAAATCGGCAGATCCGACAATTTTTATGCCAAGCAGCCAAATTTATGTATATTTATTTATGTGTGCATACAATGGCTGACAAATGCTCAGTCGTGTGATTAATTAAAAGTTTTCACTATATAATTAAATTTCAAGTATGTGAATACAAATGAGATTTTTAAAGAGCATATCTCAGGCACATTACGGGGTAATCCTTCTATTTAGCCAACAGACACTTTTCCTGTCAAGGTGAAGGTCACCTTCATGTATATGAAATCCTAGAAAAAATAAAAGACGATATCATAATATATGTTTAGCTGATTGGCGACACTACACTCTGAAGCTGGGGGGGGGTCAGAAAAAGCGAAAACATATCCACACCTGGCAACATTTCAAAATAAAAGCAGGCTTTTAACAGCTGATTAGCCATAAGCACATTCAGTAGTCTGATTTTTGCTTGCGAGCGGAGATCGTTAAGGTACCCAGTATGTATTGTGGAAACTATTCGATATTAACAAAAAGACTATTATATAAAAGTTATATCACAAAACAGAGATAAGGCCCCTTTAAGAAAGTCAGATTCAAAGCAGCGCAAACTACCCGAAACCCCAAAGAATCAGTAAAGTAAGCAGCCTGGCAGATCACCCTGCACGTAAAGACACCAAAAGCACATCTCCAGCGCTCTCAGATCTCCAACAGCTACCTGGCTGACCCAATTTAAACCCTAACGAGGTAATCATTTCAATCACGGTCACCTGGGTTTGATTACTCGAGGTGTGTAGATACGGGGGTTGGTGGTCATTATCCTTGGAGCCGCAGAAACACAACCCTCACTGAGGTTCTACCGTCCAGCTACTCCCAGTATGTAAACATTTTCACCACAGAGCCCATGTTCTTTCTGCCCTTAAACCGGCATCATGGTAGCTGCAGAACTATTCTAATCAGTAGCCTGAGACTTTCTAACAGAGGGAAATGCATTTGCTTTGTTTATCCAGAGTGACATAGAATTTTGAGAATGCAGACTTAGTCATTAACACTGTTTGCTTTCCTTGAGTTCAGCAGATGATTTCATATCTTAGCATTACAGGCAGGAGTACCTGGGGGTTAAGGGCCTCGCTCAAGGTCCACAATCACTCTGCACACCCCAGGATTCGAACTGACAATATTCTAGCCACAGACACAGAGTTTTAGCCCATTGAGTTACACACTGCCCATCCAATGCCCCCATGTTGTAGTGATGACACTGAACCCATATGACGTCAATTATGGAATAATGACACGTAAATGTAGGAAGTTCCAATAAACTCTCGATGAAGCCCTTTAACCACAAAACTGTGTTTATGTTTTTATGTTTCCAAGACCGTTTGTAGTTCTCACCCGAGCTGGCGGTGCCCACATTGTCATGATTCACGCCATTGTTTGCAGTTTATCTTCCAAGAATACTCTGATTGATTAATAACACTTTCCCTGAATGACAAATGACTCAAAAGAGCCTATTTCAAGATTGTGATCGCTGTACTTTTTTGTGAATGGTTGGTGTATAGTGGTCTTTCTAAAACGCTAATAATATCCTACTTAAACAATAGTTTGTTGAATGACGCACACGAGGTTGTGATAATGATATATCTTTAGTTTCTGGTACAACATTCCAAAGGAAAACATTGTTTGACTTCACACCCTCTGTCTCTGAGAATGTTTCTTTAGTTTATTTATGTTTACAATTTATCCACAAGAATTATTGCTAGCCAAAACTTTTTTAAGAAGAATGGAGGAGTGGAATATATTAAGAATATAAATTTAGATCCAAAATCCTGCATTCTAAATTAGGCTCCACTGTTTGTTTTCTTTGGGTGGGTTTATCTGAGTGATTTCATATCCTGGCATGTAAAAAAGACTTTATACTGCTACTTTAAATGTGTGGGTTTATCATTAGGCTGCAGAGGTGAATGCAGGATTATCCGGACTATGATAAGCACAGTATATGCTTATATGCCGGGGGTGGGGCACGCCCTGCCAATCAAATGCCTCATTGAAAGAAGAGCCTTGCGTTCGACCAATGGAATGTGTTAATAAATAAGTGAGAGAATCTGAGAACGTTAGTTTTGTGATAAGCTGGAAGATTTATGCTCAGTCAAAGCTGGTCCATCTTACGATGACTGTGAAGGAGGGGCCTAATTACGGTTAGGAACCGCACTGGGGACAATAGCTTGTTTGTCACCACTCGAACCACGCAATTGCACTGGCCCCCTGTAGACCACAAACAATTACTACACTGGGGGGCAAGCATCCCTGAAGTGACTTTTTGAGTAAGGCTTCAAAATCAACAAATCTGCCCCGGGTGGAGGTGGGAGGGCGATGCTAGCAGGAGGATCTGGGGACAGAAGATGTTGGGGACACGTGTGCATCTTTGTGCTTTGGGACCATGGTGTCCCACTTCAAAATGTACCAGAATGGAAGAGGCATTAGGAGAATGACTTTCGAAAACAGAGGAAGGTGGGCTTTACATAAGTAAGGTGGTTTTCAGTCTCACGGCCAGTCGAACCTGCGCGTGGCTGATGATGAGATTCCCCACACCTGGTCTCTCCTTTCCGGCTGACATTTGCAGCGCCAGGGAAGCGGACCCAGCCACATGTGACATGCACCAGTCATACAGGCAGGGGTCACCTTTTGTTGTTTGTCACAGCATACCGAAGGTTACATAAGGTTACATAATGGGGGGCGGGGGGCTGGGGGGGCTACCCCGGGGCTTGGAAATATGACGACTCTTCTGCTGTCTTTAAATTATAGAGGATGGGAGATTTCAGTCTCGAGAGAGGATGTGCTGCTATTGTATCTGGTTCTGGGAGAGTCCTTTCAAGCGACATCGAGGCGACCCTGCGTCTTGTGTCTGAAAGCAGAGCCATGATGGCAGGTACACGGCGTTCCAGCAGCTCCTGTGGCTGATACGCCATTTCTTGGAGGTCCTTGATCCCGCCTCCCATCTTGATGTCAGGGATCTGCGAGGCTTTATAAGTCGAGAAGGCAGGATGTTTGGCCCATGTTGCTGCCTCTGCTGCTTCCGAGCCCTGATATGCACGACCTTCAGCCCTGTTCTACTCATACGGCCCTGGATTCTACCTGTGGTGGGGTGCCGATCCGACTCCCGCTCACGCATGTGTGTGGCGGCTCTGCGGCGTCATGAGTCAGGTGGACATCATGGGTTTCTCACAAAGGGCGCTGGCTGCATGTGACGTGGGAACAGATTCTTGTATGTGTGTCTGTGTCTGTCTGCCTATCTGTGTCTGTCTGTCTATCTGTGTGTGTCTGTCTGTCTGTGTGTGTGTCTGTCTGTCTGTGTGTGTCTGTCTGTCTATCTGTGTGTCTGTGTCTGTCTGTCTATCTGTGTGTGTCTGTCTGTCTATCTGTGTGTCTGTCTGTCTCTGTGTGTGTGTCTGTCTGTCTATCTGTGTGTGTCTGTCTGTCTGTGTGTGTGTCTGTCTGTCTATCTGTGTGTCTGTCTGTGTGTGTGTGTGTCTGTCTGTCTATCTGTGTGTCTGTGTCTGTCTGTCTATCTGTGTGT
>JABFEB020000045.1:3867665-3882630 GCA_019775895.2 Stomatorhinus ivindoensis | reverse complement strand
GGGGGGGAAGCTGTGTGGACAGCATCTTCATTTTGAAAACAGGAAGAACCACGTCACCAAGCTGGAGGAGGGTGTAGCAGATGGAGGGAAGCACATGAATTTATGCCTTCCTACATGAGCGGGGGGGTGGGAACCTTTATTTACATTTAGGTATGAATTGATG
Organism: Stomatorhinus ivindoensis; assembly: GCA_019775895.2. Taxonomy (NCBI): domain Eukaryota; kingdom Metazoa; phylum Chordata; class Actinopteri; order Osteoglossiformes; family Mormyridae; genus Stomatorhinus; species Stomatorhinus ivindoensis. The sequence goes on along the minus strand of JABFEB020000045.1, from coordinate 3,882,467 downwards.
AGCATTTTATGTACATAATCTGTGATATGTCTGAATCCATTTTTAACTTCCACTCTGGAGCTGCACTCAAAACCCAAGGAAGGATTTAAGTTAAACTTTTTGCTATAGTGTCAGAAAGTCTTAAAATCTAACCATGAAAATCGGACTGTAAAATGATCTGACCTCGACAGATATGTGGGTACTGCAGCGTTAAGGACGCCTCCGAGGAGAGGTCAAAGGTCACCGGTGCCTGCCATGACGTCAGACTGCAAGTAGCGCATGCTGATGGTGGGTATGTAGGTGTCTGTGGTGCAGGCGGCCGGGGGGGGGGCACAGACATAGAGGTGCTGTAGGGATGGGGGCACGTTGACGAAGGTGGCCGGCAGACAGATGGGAGAGAGAGGAGAGCATTGACGCATGTGAATGCAAAGCATGCGGCGAGGACTGCGTGACTCAGAGAGCACATTAGTCCCTCACGCGATACATCTCGTCTTAGACACCCCACTTTACAGGTGTGAGGTTGTCCTCCAGCATGGCAGCAACCCCCCCTGGCTGACCCCGTATAAGGAGCATAGTCAGATTGCACTTAATGGACCGAAACCTTTCTTGTCACTTTAAAGGGTCCCTAACTTCGCTCCCTTATGTGAGGATTGTTAAAAGAGGCTGGAAAGTGCCTTTGCATGGTATATAACTGGTGAAAAACGTGGTAAATGACCGGTAGTACTCTCCATGGTCCTGAAGTTTCGAGAAGCACCGTGAACTTTATCCCTCTTCGACATGAACTGCTGAGTCAAACTGCTCCAAACAGAATCCATTCAATTTGACCCTGTTTATTGCGGTGGTGGTGGGGGGGCAAAGTCGGAGAGAGTGTCACTGCTGGCCGGCATGTAAAAATGGCCCCCAGGGGCCTGCAGGGTTCCTGTCGACTCGGTAACATCACTGCATGTGCTTAGCGGATCGCAGGACTAAAAACTCCTGCCGGCAGATGGGGTGTCAGAAGAGTGAGAATCCCGCCCCTGAGTCATGGCGGGGAGCTGCGGATGGCCCGTCTTTCCCCGAGCGCTGAGCCGTGAAAAAATACCCATAATACTAAGCAGCACTGTAGGCCCAAAAAAGAGTATACGGTTTGCGCCGCTCTCTTCTATTCTGAGTATTACGGTAGGTAATGATTATAATCTGATTCGGGCTGGGCTCTCGGATCACTGGGCTACACGCGGGGCCCAGATAGACTTCAGTAATATGCCACCAGGGTTGTAGGCTGGATTCCATCCCCTGCCTCTGTGTGAAGGTAATGTGTGTTGCACTCCTATTACTCAGCAAGTATAGTCTTGTGCCAGCCATAGAGAAGTTGTGGGTTGAAATCCTTGAGAGTATGCATCAATGATGAAGCCAGATGGCACAGAAGCAAGTATGACTGGATGGTCAAATAATCTGGCCATCAATAAGAGAACAGAGCGGCTGGTTAAACATTCTGTATGTTTCCTCCATTTAAAAACTCTTCATTCATTTTTAACACGCAGACCCCAGTAAGAGCAGATTATGACTCTGTTGTGGTTTGAGTCAAATAGCTGCTTCCTAATAGGCAGCTCCAGCCTGGACAGCATGCTTAAGTCTCTGGCCTCCCCCTCATTAATCCTCTTCTCTGACTTAGGTGCTCAAAAACACGTGTGCTGAAGGTAAATTGGCTCCTTGTGCACTTTAGCACACAAGATGTTCAAGCTGTCTGACCCCTTTAATGGTCGGAAAATGGGAGCAGGCACCTCTTAGGTCACCCTCAACGGGGGGGGGGAGGGGCGGCATAGACAAATAAGTGTCTCAGGTCAGTGGAGATACTTGACTGTTATTGGGTTGAACTCCAGTGGGTAAGAGCCCGCTGCCCTTTGCCCGTCTAGAGACTCCAGGGATGATGACAGAGGTGCAATCTGAACTTCTGACACGAGCTGTGGGTGACTGGGACGTCACCTCTGTCACTGCGGCTTGCGGCACGTCAATCAAGTGTGTCGCAAAAATAATAATAATGAAAAAAACAGACATAGCCATTAACAGAACATTTTGTTCTTTTTAAGGTTATTCTGGAAAATATAGGCCCTTAGGGCATCTCTTGAAAGTTTGGGGGACTCTCATTTCAGGGGCTGGGATTTGGGGGGTGGGGGGGGGGGGTGGTCTTCATCAATGGAAGGCCCAGCGGATTGCTTCCCACCTTCGATGATTACACATTTCAGGACGGAGCCTTCGACAGAAGGCAAAAACCAGAGAGGTTTAAAGTTAAATCTGTCACTTTGTAAAATTACTAAGTCTGTGGTTTGTCCTGAATCCCTAGTGACACCATATGTGCTAATTCTTTGTTTTAAAGAGCCTTTCTTTCTGAATGAATGAATGCTGCCCCCATGTTGGCCCAAGATATAACATTTGTTTTTCACGTTTTGGAAAATGAGCCCAGTGCATATCAACAAAAGTTCAGAAAACCCGCAGAATAGGCAAGAGAGATTTTTGTGCTGTTTATGCAATTTTTCCTCTCCTTTAGCCGATCCCTTCCGGATTTCAGGAAAAGCAGTGCATGGTGGGAGCAGGCACGTAGCCCCCCTACTAAAGTAATGGGTTTGTACCCCACTGCCCCCATTAATAACAATTTTGGATGCCCCTCAGAATGTAGTTCAGCCCCCATTCCACAAAATCTTCGACCCTCTCCCTGCACAGCAGGAAAAATATCCACCCTTCGGAAAAGTTGCCAGACCGCCACCAAAATTCATTTCTAACTATGAGCCTGGGTCACAGCGGCATTTTTGGGGGGGGGCACAGAGGGTGTGGTTTAAAAAAGTTACTTTTACCGTCACTCCCCCCGTAGTCATCAACCATCAACTTTTACCATCGCCACCAGCTGACAACTTTACCCTTCCCCGCCTCGTACTGGCGACTTTTTTCTGAGGTCCACCCTCACATTGACATCTTTTACTGCCGCCTCCCTTCTTCCTGGGACGTTACGTTAGTTGAGAAACACTGCATTACAGGCTTCCCACTTTGAATAAACAGTCATCACACAGTTTTTTTTGTCTTATGATTTCAGATTCACTGCTAAGGATGAAACGTACCCCACCGTGACACCAAGCGTCGAATTTCAATCACAAAGTGAGACTGGCCCACAAACTTCAGGCAGCAAAATTCACCTTTCATCTGGCTACGTGTCTCCCCACAGAAAGAGAGAGTTGGGCCTGATGTTTGAAGCGGACAAGGCTGTGCACAAGCGAGCAACCCCCATGGGATTCTGGGATTGTCCAGCAGTCTAATTCAGCAAGCAGAAGGCCCTCCCACTCAACCTCGCTGCTGAGCGAATCACATGCTCACCTCCTGAGGCATCCATGGTGACGCAAGCTGAATCACATGGCGACAGCTGGCACCGGGACGCAAACGCAGAGGTGCGATATGGCTGTCGCAGTCCAAAAACGGTACGCTTTACCACAGACTGTGATGGGAACTGAGGGAACTGGCATTCGCTACTGGGTGGAAGTGAAAAATAATATATTTAAATATACATCCTCCCAAAATAATGTACTTGCACAAATGCAGAAGGCTTCCTCACAATGTAAACTGGGGGGGGGTTCTCTGAGACATATATCCTGTGCATTCACGCTTATTTAACAGAATGCTCTGTTCAGCTCCAAATGTGTGTGGCCCACCAGGTCATCAGAAGGTCAGTGGTTCAAATCCCTGGCTTGATAAGTGATTTCATTGTTGGGGTCTTACCTCTAATTGCTTTCGGGAATGTCTGACCCGGCTTCTTCAATTGTACGTTGCTCTGGATAAAGACGTCTGCTTCAGAGAAGCTCTGATTCCTCTGGTCTCTAAATCTGTATATAAATGGGAGTAAGTCAACATCCTTGTGTCTTGGTGCTCTGGAGGTTGCTAGTCCCGTACTGCAGGAAGGAATGTCTTTGTCACATCTCATGCTTAAGTGTGTGTGTCTGACCCAGAGCTGCACAGGACCTCATGTGCACCAAGCTCACATGTGTCCCATGAAGAGAGGTGACTGGGTCAGGGGAGCTGGTGGGAGCAGGCAGAGTGTGGCTGGAGGTGGCCATGCGTGCTAGAAACTGGGGTATGTGTGTAGTCACTTTGGCCGCTAGAGCAAAGCAAGTCTGATCTGCACTCAGTGTTTTGATGTTGTACATGCTAATCTAAACCGTTGCGCTTTATAGATCTACATGATGTCTGGGATCAGATGCAGAATACTGGATGCTCTACATGCTAATCGACACCGTCGCGCTTTATAGGCCTACTTGAGCTCTGGGATCAAACTTAACAGTCTGCATGCTCTACGTGCCAAGGTACACCGTCACACTTTATAGATCTACATGATGTCTGGGATCAGATGCAGAATACTGGATGCTCTACATGCTAATCTATACTGTCATGCCACTGATCTACGTCAACTCTTGGGTTAGACGCAGCAATCTGCAGGCTGTACATGGATGTGATCCACATCGTCACACTTTTCAGATCTATGTCAGCTCTGGGGTCGGACTCAGCAGTCTGGACGCTTTACATGCTAATCTACTTCGTCACGCTTTATAAATCTTTGTGAGCTGTAGGATCAGATGCAGAAAATTGGATGCTGTACATGCTAATCTATACTGTCAGGCTTTATAGATCTACATGAGCTCTGGGATCAGACTCAGCAGCCTGGATGCTCTACACACTAAACTACTTTGTCACGCTTTATAGATCTACATGAGCTCTGGGATCAGACTCAGTAGTTTGCATGCTCTATGTGCCTTTATCTCTATAATCTGACCTGTGAGTATGGTAGTCACCTTGGTTCCTGTGACACCGGACCTGTGTGAGGGCTACACTCAAATCTCAACTGCTACTGAATGCATTCCTGTCACGGCACCACTACTGTAGGCGAGCAGCTGACCGCATTATGACCCAGGGGTTATAATGACGGGAAAAACACAACAGGAAGCAAAAGCATCCGTCACTTTAAAAGGTCAACGAGAGTAAATAAACAAGCATTTAAAAATCACCGGCTGCGTTCGCCGATTGTGGTCACATGACTCCTGTGCATGACTCAGCCTTGGGTAGCATCATCAATTGTAGTGAAAATTTGCAAGAGCAGATACATACTAGGGGTGCGGGGGGGGGGGGTTGAAGTCAGGTGGCACAACAGACACCAAAGGGCTTAGCTTCAGGATGAAGTATTTAGTCACCCGGTGCATTTTAGTGTTACTGGCTTTACAAGCTCAACTGCAAACACCCCAAACCGCTCGGCCTCTGCATGTCGTCATCCTGCCCATATTTATACATCAACATGTTTATTTCTTCATTCATTAATAGCACTTTTCATTTCTTCTATCTCTATCATATTTTTACTATGTTTATTGTATTTTTGTCTTGTCATTATGTTTAAATAGCACAGGCATACCCGCGTCTGCGCTAGAACAAATCCCTTGTACATTTTGAATGTGGTGAATAGACAGATTCTAATTGCAATTGGGCCCGGATTTATCCGTACAGAGGCACCAGCATCTCCCTCTATTAGGTTTCCCGGGAAGGCCCGGCTTCTGTGACTCCATTCCTTCAGTTCGTTTAGGGACACTTTAATAAGTGCCTCCAATGAATTTGCAAGTGATCCTTGTTTTCTTGGTACATACCTCAGTAACCGTCGTATGGACCTCCTCCACAGCAGAGGGCGCTGTCTAATGGCAGATGTGCCAAACCACGTCTGACACACCGATTCTCTGAAGATGAACATAGCTGGTCAACATTTACAGCCTCATCCCAGGTTACGATGCGGTTACGTTCCGATAAAGTTATCATAAGGTGTGAGTACCATAAGGCAAAAATGCATTTTAATACAGTACTCCTAACCTAACAAAGATGATAGCCTAGCCTACAACCTGCTTTAAACATGCTTAGAACACTTACATTAGCCTGCAGTCGGGCAAAATCATTAATACAAAGCCTCTTTTATAATAAAGTGTTGAATATCTCAATTAATTTATTGAATAATCATACCTAACGTAAGTCAAAATATCGTAACATGGACCATCATGACCCAGGGAGCGTCTGTATCTATTATGTAGCTTTAACCAATTCTCCCCACACAAGGCGTTTGATTTTATACCACCTGGGGCTGTACTGAAAAAATTGGGGGTGGGGGGTACAGACTTGTCCCTATTGGGCTGCCATGGTCACATGTGTTATGAGAGCACTGATTCTCTGCTGACGAATATCTGCGCAGAGTTTGATTCAGCTATGTGGTATGCAGCTCCAACAGTTCAACAAACATTTTCACCCATATGTAGCTCTGTGTTTTAAATAAATCTTGAAGCACCTCATTCAAGGGTACAACAGAATTTCCCCATTCTGATTTGCGTTGTAATTTTAGGCAATTTATGCACCTGGATATTTGTGGAAGTAATTTTAAGTTAGAAGTTTTGAGGATCATTATGGCACAGTTACAGGGGAGGGGACAGGTGTGTCAGAGAATAGGATAGACGGTAATGCAACACTGGACAAGACAGTCTGTGTTAAACCTCCTTTTCAAGGTTATAGCAGCTGTTTCCTTGTAGGATTAGAACCTCCAGGCTAGTGGTCAAAAGCTAAGTGCCCAGGATCACTCCACCACCTGCTCCTCATAAATCAAACAGCCCTTCTTCCAGTATGGTGAAATGAAAATGCGGGTGGCTAGGAGAGAGTGTTCACTAAATGAGAGTACACTTGGGGTGAAGAGACAGCAAATTTGTTTGTCGACGCGCTGCGAGTGGATAGTGCGAAGTTCGCTAATGGCTGATATCTTCACCAAGCGAGCAGTAAGAGCTATGAGTTAAATTTTGTGTTATGTAATGTGTAGCTGCTCTGCTGGTTTTCTGCTCTGGCTTGTTTCAGGCTTGTTTATTACATCAGACACAGACTCAGCCTGATTCACGTGGCTGGGATGTGGGGAAACGGGATTCGAAAATGAAGAGCCATCTCTCATCAGGCTTAAGTGAGTTTCTCTCCAATTTGTTCATGGCCTAATTGATTTTCTAAATACAGATGCTGAATTTACACACACATACACACACAGGTTGATAATTATATCTCCATTCATTTCTATGGGGAAAACTCTAATCCCAACATGACGACCTTGACCCCTACCCAGCCCTAACCATAAGTAACCAAACTAAATACGAGACTTTTGGCATTTATACAGGTGAGTCACTATATATATTTTTGATCTACACTTGAGTCAGCGTAGCTGTATTTCTGATCTTCAGGTGAGTCAGTGTAGCTGTATTTCTGATCTTCGGGTGAGTCAGTGTAGCTGTATTTCTGATCTACAAGTGAGTCAGTGTAGCTGTTTTTCTGATCTACAGGTGAGTCGGTGTAGCTGTATTTCTGATCTACAAGTGAGTCAGTGTAGCTGTATTTCTGATCTACAAGTGAGTCAGTGTAGCTGTTTTTCTGATCTACAAGTGAGTCAGTGTAGCTGTTTTTCTGATCTACAGGTGAGTCGGTGTAGCTGTATTTCTGATCTACAAGTGAGTCAGTGTAGCTGTTTTTCTGATTTACAGGTGAGTCGGTGTAGCTGTATTTCTGATCTACAAGTGAGTCAGTGTAGCTGTTTTTCTGATCTACAGGTGACCCATTGTAGCTGTTTTTCTGATCTACAGGTGAGTCTGTGTAGCTGTTTTTCTGATTTACAGGTGAGTCTGTGTAGCTGTTTTTCTGATCTACAGGTGAGTCTGTGTAGCTGTATAACTGGTATATGTGTGAGTCATTCTAGCATTATTTTTGATCTGTGGGTGAGTCACTGTGGCTGCACGTCTGATCCACAGGTGAGTCAGATGAACCAGTGTTGGTGGGCCTGTCTGCCTGTAATCTCAGGACAACGTGACCCTGAAAGGACTCACAATTTACTTGAAGATAACCCAGGTATCTGGGATTTGGAGCCAATGCCCTGAGAACTATGGAAACCTTGGTGATTCTTCTGGCCCCTTTTCCTCAATGAATCTCGCTTGCTGTGAATATATGATACTGGTCAACCAATCCAAAAATCTACCCAGATAAGGATCCAAGATGAGATTCAGAGTGTGGCCCCAGGAGGTCTGAGGTTAGTAACCATTGATCCTCTGTGTCATTGCTTTGCCCTTTCGTATGTCTGATCTCCTTTGCAATGCAACCAAAGACTAGATCTGGACACAGATCATTACACCTACTGCCCATCTGAGGGGCAAGCTCACTCTCTCAAGGTCTCTGTCTCTGTTAATAAACAGGGATCACCATCAAAAGGTGCCAAGAGACCAGCGCGGACCAGAAGAGGGCCGAATATTCCAGATACTTCTTCAGAATGCTGCAGACAATTGGCTGGAATTGCATAATTTATAAGCAGCATCTCACATTATTTACAATAACAGCCGAGATGATCAATACAGAGAGACAATATCATTTATTTGTAAGATTCATTAACAGACACAAGAGTGCATTAACTGAGATCATTATCCGAGCTCATTAACTAGCTGCCGCAGAGTATTGATTTGCATATTGATGACGGATGCTGCTTAAAGACCTCTACAGCAGCCAAAAGGTTTTAAATGAATGAGATGTACAGTTCTGCCATCCAGAAGCAAAAATGTTCTCCTTCGTGTGCGTGTGTGTGTGTGAGTGTGTGTATGTGCATGTATGTGTGTGTGTGTGTGTGTGTCTGTATGTGTGTGTGTGTGTATGTGTGTGTATATTTTTTCCTTCTACTTGTCTTAAAAAACTGGACTGCAGTTGCTGTTGCTGTTGTCTTCAAAACTCAGTCCTCTTTTGAGTGTTTTACCCAGTTCAGACGCACGTCGCTTTTTCAGAACTGTGCAGATGAGACACTTCCTGTTTTTTGTTTAATGTGGAACAGCAGCAGGTACAGTGCGCAGGCTGGTGGGGGGGGGGGGGTGGCTGCTTACTGCAAAGGACATCAGGCTTATGAGCTTATGACCGGCAGGCGTAAATTATTATGTCGTATCACTTATCGAAACATTACACGCTCAGGCTCAGTTTCCATAAACGTCTTGCGGTTTGAATAACGGCTCCCTTTGACTCACTGCTCAAACGCAAGACTTCAAGGTTCTCATGCGGCACCAGGTAACATCTGAGGCTGTGGAGGAAGTGCGTAACAATGCGATGCCGTCGAAAGGTGCAAAAAAGCCGCCCTGGACGCGCCCACACTGTGTGGATGACGACGCACCTGCGACGCACAACATCGACTGACGCTTCTCCTTCAAGCGAATTTATGCAGGTGCACATCTGGAATCTGACAGCAGCCCCCGGGATTGTCCTCGGATCTGCGTGTGTGACGTCATGTGCTGTGGCACAAGGGTTAAGCTTCATTGATGAAACTACAGTTTTACACAAACACACAGCACAGATCTCTAGGCTGCTAAGCCTGTGCATCCTCAGAGCCCCGGAGTTGTGTTCATATGAGTTTCCTTACTCTGATCCGCCCCCCACACACACTACTAAGACATACATGTGGGCTAAACTGCCTATATACTGCCATAGCATAGTCTTTAAATTGCCTGTAGCGGCCTATAGCAGTGTTTCCCAGTCCGGTCCTCGGTGACCCCAGACAGTCTGTGAAATTGAACATCCTTTTACGGACTGGCCTCCTGTCCTGTTTCCTATTTTTCATGCGGTTTGCTTGGTGGCGATGCCCCCCCCCCCCACCCCATGACCCTACACTGGACAGAAAATGCATGGGTAGAAGATCACTTCTAAAGCTTGCTTTCAGTTTTCTTTAATCCAGGTCCAGCCCCGGTTCTGTGCTTCTGAACTACATAACAAAGGCTTCAGACAGACTTTGACCACATTGCTTCAGGCCTGATCGCTTCTGCCGCCGAAGCAATCGGCTGGCTCCCTAACCTTTCGGGGGGGGCTGTCCTTCGTGCCTGACACCTCCGTGCGGATCCATGTGCCTGCCGGAAGCATGCGGACGTGTCAGATGTCAGCTCTGCTTTTCCCCTGATATTTAAAGTGACGGCACCTTCTCTCTGCCTGCACCGTCTCGGACGGCTCCCCTGTCAGCCCCCCTCCTTGAGGATTTCTGGGTACAGCGACATTACGTGTTGGTTCGGAAAGGATGGTGCGATTAATATCTTACAAAATACTTCCCATGGAGGAAAAGCAAAAGAATGAGAAGAGAGTTATTCTCTCATTACATAATGCACTTGCAGCTGTATGATTTTAATTAAATACTCAATTGTGAAATGAAGCACAATTTTAATTACTCATGTAATGCTATGCTCTTTTAATTTAATGAAACCTTTACTTGTGCAGAGGCTTTCGTAACATCCGCAGACGCGTCCTTCTACTCTCTCACCCTCGACTTCCTTCCAGAAAGTTCCCTGACCCGCTGTTATTGTGCTCTTTGTCGAAGGCATCCTTGTATTCGTGTGGCTCCACCTCCCCTCCCCCCCCCCGAACACCACCGGGCCTGAGAAGAAGGTGAAGGTAATACGGCAATCACTGCTTCCGTCTCCATATACGGAGCCCTGCTTCCGGAAATTTCCATCTCGGGGAGTGCCTACTATCCGCTGCCGTCTCCAGGTGCGAGTTCCCACCTCTTACATTGCCGCGGACCGTGCACGAGGACCTGGGGGGGCGGGGCTTCTTCACAGTCACAGGAAGCAAGGGCGCTTTTTCTCAATGAATCTTGATCGCTGTGAGAATGCGACACCACTGCAGGAGTGTGTCATTGCGCACTGTGTGTGTGTGTGTGTGTGTGTGTGTGTGTGTGTGTGCATTTGGATTGTGTCTGTTCGTACGTGTGTGAGTATAAGCAGCTGTGTGGGCGTGCGTGTGCATGTGCGTGTGTGTGTGCATGCGCTGCTTGTGTCTGCTGTTCTTGCACGTGTGCTTGCCTTATTGTTGCCTCGTCACACATGATATACAGTAAGCGCCTCACATCCACAGGCTTAGAAACGCTGCGGTGGGGAATGAACAGGACAAAACCCACAACCCAAAAGTGATGGGGCATCTCGGCAGGGAAACGCACTCCTTCCATCCGGCGTGCAGTGGGGAAGCTTTTAGCAAATTAAAGCCCTGTACTCCCCCTGGGATAGGCGACGGAGGCCATGCTGCCCCCTGTGACATCATGACCCCCCATTGTTTACACCTTTTGTTACCACACAAGCAATTTTTTGCAACCATAAAAGCCTGATGTAATGTTTACCAGAGTCCATCCCTTCACATCACAGCTTAAGAAGTCTACTGTTTGTTTGCATTGGCTGAGACTTGTAACAGCAATACGTGTGTTTGTGTGTGTGTGTGTGTGTGTGTGTGTGTGGTGCAGACTGGCTCATTTTGTAATCACATATCCATATATGACAGCGTACAGCTGATCCCCATCTTAAAATGGATATTCTGCTTAAATAAAAGTTTATCTTGGCAGCAAACAGGGTGGCCGGGTTATTTGAGTCTTCATCACCCCTCCAGAATTTAAAGCTGGGATTTAAATGACTTGGGACAAATTGTAATGTAATCAAAATGAAGATCACATGCAATCTGTCTCTCTCTCTCTCTCTCTCTCTCTCATAAACTGAGACAAACATTGCTCTCATAACTGCAGCATCTTGTGCAGGCCGGAGGGAAACAGACATGTGGTCTCCAGAATCACGCTTCTGTGTGGCAGGGTCACCTGGGTGGTTGACGCTGTAAGCTTGCAGAACTTGCCAACGTGCCCCCCCCCCCCCCTCCCCAAGGAAATTTTGGGGTTACTATGGCTGCAGTATCTGAATGTCCCAGTCAGAAGGTGAAACCACACATTTGAATCGCTCACTCTGTGGGGTCTACATGTGTAGGAACACGCGCGTGCACACACACGTATACACACACACACACACACACACACACTGCAGAAACATGTGCTGCAGGCTTAGGTGGGCATATACACAATGCAAGGGAAGTGGAAAGTGCACTACTGTCCCCTAGTGGCAGCTCATGGAAGTACAGATGGCGGGGAGTTCGATCTGTATGAGTCTGTCACTCTGAGGTACTCTGATCTGGCACTGAGGGAGCAGGAGAAAGAATAGTAAAGCATTCTTAAACAAAGCATGCACTTATAAACTTGCACACTGGATCTCGTGCTGCCTGTCCCAGGCCAGATCAGTGAATTTCAGATGCATTTTACATCCATCTCTGATGTTCGCCAATGTGCAGCCACTTTAACTACACACTGTCCACCACCTGTCTGATTTTAATTGGCAGTAAATAAGAATTAAGTGACGTCCTTTTGCACACACAGGACCAGGGAAAATATTTACAGATCATTTTTATTTAATGAGAGGAGTTCGTTTGCAGAATGTTAAGTAGCCCCCGGGTGCAGACGAATGACGAGATTAAGTGTTGTGGTGGACAGAGAGAGAGAGAGGTGCGGCAGGACTGCCTGCTTTCAGGTCCAATTGTTAGGAACCGGCAGCAGCCGTCCAATGAGCTGGCGGAGAGTGTAGCCGCGCACCAGGTTGCCGAGCACCGCTGTCGACATAGGAAGTCCTTGTATGGGCAGAGACGGGCTTCCGGGGGTAGACTGTAAAAGTTACCTTGAGAAGTCTGCGAACTATACTTTCCACATTAATTGCTGCAATAAGCCTGTGCTTAAGTGAATGTAGGTGTTTTCTCTGTTTCTTTTTTCCAATCCCTGAACTTCCGTTCCAGTATCCTGTTCATTCTTTCACAGACGTCATTTTGCCAGCAAAAATGGATGACCCCCCCCCCAAACCCGGTGAAAAGCCCTCTTTTTTGCCCCCCCACCCCAACACCCCCGTGTCGGAAAGCGGGATGATTGCAGCTGTCGGGTCCGTGCTTTCTGTGTGAGTGACAGCACGGCACCGCCATGGACGTCAGCGCCGTGGGGGTGGGCTCTGGCCGCTCGATGGGGGGGGGGAGGGCTGACGAGATGCTCGGGGTTTGTGAAGGCATGAATGGGAAGAGCAGGGGAAGTCACTGAGTGGGGTCACCACGGAAACAAAGGGGGACCTGCAGACGACGCCCTCCACTGCGTGCCGTCCAGTTGCACTGACGTCATTCCCCATCTCTCTCACCACCCAGCCCCTCCTCTTTTAATGTGGCTGCCATGGCAACCGATGCTAGCTTCCCTCCATGGTGAGGGTGGAACAGTGTGGCATTCCGTGACAGTGACACGTGTGGGGGACTGGGGGCAAAGGAAGGGGGTGTCGTTCCCCTCAGGAGCAGCCGGTGCCCCCCCTTAAAATGGCAGGGGGGGGGGGCTTTTCCTTCAAGCCGCCGCTGGCCCTGTTGCCAAGGTGACCCTGGATGATCGCTGTTTTTCTATGCAGTTATCGATGATGATGCGCCGCCGTGTCTGGGAAATGGGTGTGCATCATCTCCTGCTCAAGTACAAGTGCTGTGGATGATAACAGCGCCCCCCCACTCCAAGGATAAGGTGGTGCAGGTATCGACAGTAGATCTCAAATATAGGTGACACTATATAACACTATATAACACTTGACTGACTGAACGAGAAGTTCCTCCGCGAACAATAACGTACTGTATGTTCTTCATCCCCCGGAATGGTTGCTTGCCACAAAACCACCACAGCAGGATATGCAATGGACAGAAATAAAAAATATGTTTTTTGCAGTCTCTTATGACAGATTATTTAACAAGAAAAACCATCTTCTGACATAAATTTAACATAGAAAGTACGTAATCCAGCAGAACATGACCTCATATCTTACAATTCGAAGAGTGCTTTCCTATATGATCTGCAGCTTTTTATAATAATATCATTACTGGAGCCTTGTGATGATCTGACAACCAGTCTGAACATACCCTGCCTCGGGCCCTGTGCATTCTGGGATGGGGTCCAAGCTCACCACAACCCTGCACTAGTAAGGCGTAAATAGGCAACGGCTGGAAGGGTCATTATGCTGCCATTCGCAGAGTGAGTGTGAGTCCTGATCACCATCATTCAAACCATTTGATTGGGGCCCCAGAGTCAGTCATCACACTAAATACCCTTATTTAGGTGATGCTGGACAACACGCTTCGCTAACCAGCCAACTAGCTGCAACCTTTTGAGGCGGGTAGCTAGTTGGTTATTTAGTTTGTTTATTTAGTTTCTGAAATATCTATGGGAGCAGAGTGACTTTTTTTTGGGGGGGAGGGCGTGATTGTTTTGGCCTGGTCCTTCTTTTTTATCTTTATTCATGTCATTCAAGGCTGTGGTTCAAATGACCAGGTTAAGAAGGCAAATCACAGTCATGGGGTTTCATTTTATATTTCATCTGTTCAGGCAGTGAAAGGGCACCCTGTTACCATGGTGACCTGACCACAAAAGCTACTGCACCTCTCATCTGGGGACCCCAATTCTGTCATCTGCTCTTCAGGAACAAGAAATGGCCAGAGGGGCGGCCCCCGGAGGAGCCTTGAGTGACATCATAAGTCAGAGATGTGGGGGCAGCCTGTGACTCAGCAGGTTAGGATGATGGAAGGTGGGGGACCATGTGACCCCTGCTTTCGTGCACACGAGGGACCATGTGACCCCTGCTTTCGTGTACACGAGGGACCATGTGACCCCTGCTTTCATGTACGTGAAGGACCGTGTGACCCCTGCTTTTGTGTATGTGAGGGACCGTGTGACCCCTGCTTTCGTGTACGCGAGGGACCGTGTGACCCCTGCTTTCGTGTACGTGAGGGACCGTATGACCCCTGCTTTTGTGTACGCGAGGGACCGTGTGACCCCTGCTTTCGTGTACGCGAGGGACCGTGTGACCCCTGCATTCATGTACGCGAGGGACCGTGTGACCCCTGCTTTTGTGTACGTGATAGAAAAGATCAGTTACT
>JABFEB020000045.1:3838265-3857661 GCA_019775895.2 Stomatorhinus ivindoensis | reverse complement strand
GCACCACGACCCTAAATAGGACAAGCAAAATGGATGGATGGATTGATGGATAGATGTATGGATTGTTCCCTTATTCAACATTAAGAGCAAAAGCAGAATGCACAGACAGCCATGCACATAGTGCAAGGACAGTAACGCAGTGCAAACACATTTTATAAGCACACAGAACACAAATGAATGAAATATTCCAACAAAAAAAAAACTGAATGGCGTACTAATTATTTGTATCACATTGATTTAGTGGGTAGGAGTGCAGGTCCCAGTTCAAGGGGCCAGTGGTGAAGTCACCCTGAAGCAGTGTCCGTCCCGTCTGAGGCACAGTGAGCCACACTCCGCCTCCAGTCATGCCCCTTATTTCAGTTAGTCGATAGGAGAATGGCGATGGAGACCTCGGTGAGCCGTCAGCTTCACCCTTTGCAGCTGACGGCTCAGGGGGTGACAGGCTGCATGCACTGGGCCGCCCTTGTATGCAGCTTACGTAAGACGTGCTGCAGTTGTGTAAATACAGTCATCATCATCATTTTATGCTACCCTTTTGTATCTCACCTCTAATACAAAAATATGGGGAAATTATCATAGCTACTTATTATTTGCCAAGAATTCTTTGTTTGGATTTGTTAATGCTTTTAGCTTGTGGTATTAAAACTGCATTGACCTCGACTGATTATTAAGTATGTTTTTCTGCTTTTATCAAGCATTTTAATAATAGGATTTAAAGCACTGGGCTAGTTTTTAAAACTGTTAAAATATTTTATGGGAAAAAGGGTAATTTATTCAAAACGTCAAGCCAGGAAATTGTAATGCACTGGCTAGACCCCTTTATCCCCCTAAGGGGTATGTCTGCTCCCACTTACCCCATAAGCAGCTAACTCAGGCCGTTAAGCTAATGTGGAGCGTAATTAATGAGCGAGCGTCGCTGTGTCCCTCTAACACACTGTGTCATTCTTTGGCGAGGAGGAGCTTTTGCAAGTTAAATGTCAGGAGTGTCGTAGCAGGAAACATATATGTAGAGTTACTGCTTATGGAGGGATTATACTAAACTTCTAAACTGATGGTGAAAATGTGTTGGACTAAAATGGACACATGCAATATGCTGCTCAGTTTACTCTCGTAGGGACATCTGAACATTTACCCCATTTCTTGCATTCTGTCGTGATTGATGCCTGCCTGCTTGCCGTCGACACTTTGCATTTCAGAAAATGGCTACGGGCACCTTTGTGCTAAGAGTAATTCTCTCAGGATAACAGCATTTAATGAGATGAGAAATGAATAGCAGTAGTCTCAGTCTCAGCCGTCTCAGTCTCAGCAGTCTGAGTCTCAGCAGTCTCAGCCGTCCCAGTCTCAGCAGTCTCAGTCTCAGCCATCTCAGTCTTAGCAGTCTCAGCAGTCTGAGTCTCAGCAGTCTCAGTCTCAGCCGTCCCAGTCTCAGCAGTCTGAGTCTCAGCAGTCTCAGTCTCAGCAGTCTCAGCCGTCCCAGTCTCAGCAGTCTCAGTCTCAGCCGTCTCAATCTCAGCAGTCTCAGTCTCAGCAGAAAATCCCCCCCACCCCCTCCCCAACCAGAGTCCGGCAGAAATTTTCCCAATGCACTACGGATGGTTGTTCTGAAGGATGCTGGCTTTCAGGTGCATGCTGGGAAGGCTGCATGCCTTCTGGGAGTGGAACTCTAACTAACCTGCTTTTTGTGGGAAGTTGAGAATCCTGGGACGAGTCCACCATTGTGGTGCATGCTGGCAGGATTCTGCCGCTGCAGTGCATTCTGGGGAGTTTGTCATTAAGCTACTTGCTGCGAAGAGCCCACAATTTGATGCAGCTGGTGTAGTTTTAGATAGATACAATACTTTTCGTGACTAAAACTTTATTCTAAGTAAAAAGATCCATTATACAATCAGCAAAGACATTTTGAGCTATTTGCACATGTAGCTTGAGAGGTCTTGTATGCAGCGAATAACGCTCAGACTGGAATGTGTAAAAGGCTCGGAAGTCCTAGGGCTTCTGGGTCCGGGTTTGGCAGGTGGTGACGGCTGAGTGACAGGAAGGTGCCACCTTGCCCCTCAGGAGTCATCGGAGGATGTATCACTTCTGCTTCAAGTCATATTACTAAGTGTCAACTTCTGAAGTCTCTGCGACGGGGGAGAGTTTAAGTCATATAATTAGGCCTAGACGATTTCAGAGAGCCATCGGCGTCATACAAATAAATGTTCAAGGAATGCCTAAGTGTAAATATTTCAACAGTTTTTAATATTAAAATAATATTAAGATTAGCATGACTTTATAAAGGAGTACATATAAGGGCAAGCCGTGCATCGTCCTGGTTGCGGTGCGCGGTTTGACAAACTGCAGCCTGAGGACTCGGGATATGAGGTTGTACCTGAGCGATGCCCAAATGCAGCTTTAGGATGGGGGTGTCCGTCCTCCCCACTGGATACGAACAACCGTGAAGAGATAAACCCGCCTGAGCTGAATGGACTTACGATAAACTCTGCTGGCTTCATGTTCTGTATATGCTGCTGTCCTTGATACATTTTCACTGCTCTAGTGCTGCACTGTAACAACCCGCTGTATTTTAAAAAGCGATTCCTGCTTGTTCCTGCACAGGATATGGCTGAAGGACGCAGCGGGTGAGTAAGGGCCGCTCCACAAGGCAGCAGCTGGACACAGGGACCTCTGAGATCATGCGTTTGGTACCGCTGTGAACGCTACATTCTGTTCTGGTTTATTATCTTCTTCGTTCTCCTGGTTTTGGCCTTCTATCCTTCACTATCCTATGTGCATCCTGACCAGTCAATGACACCGAACCCGCAAGACGTTAAATAAAGCTTCCGTTTCCATGACCATATCTGGGGGGCCAACAGACAGCTGCAAAAGGTCACAGAGGAGCAGCCAGACTTCGCCTGCGACCATGCTAATATTTGGAGCATTAAACTTATACGGTCAGTATGTTCTGGAAGGGTGGCCGGTGCGTTAACCTTTGACCCCAGAGGCTTTTCCCCCCATAGTCACATCATAGGTGACATCATAACGAGGACAGAGGGATGAGGCTCATGCGGGGCCTGTGGTGCGAAACGGGGGTGTTTCTTTCTGCTCATCCGCTTCCCTTGACATGAGGATCGGCGTCTCCGGTGCCCCGGTCAGTATGTCCAGATAAAACTGAATTCTCAGTCGATGACTTTCCAACATGCCTCTTTGTTGTGGCCCCGTGAGTCACCGTGACGGTAAGGACTCCTACACAAGAAGCGCTGGTGCAAACATGTCCGTGTGCACAGACAGAACTCTCACACAGGAACGGGGCCGTCCGTTCTTTGTACTCACGCATGCAGGCTGGTAGCTAGGTCATGTGATCATGGGCAAGGCGAACTCAGCACTGGGGGGGGGGCGACGTGGGATGATGTGGGATGGTGGTTAAAAAACAGAGCTTGTGTCCAGATGGTGATGTGTTCTAATTCTGTTCTCGTGAGGAAGACTGCCGCAGTGAATAACAAGTCTGAACTTGAGTCATTTCATCTGTGCACGTGGAAGGTGTCCGTCCTTGCAGGAATCCCGAGACTTTTATTTTGTCTGGGGGGGGCAAATGTCCGAGTGGCATGGAGACCGAATGTGTCTCCAACACCAGGCTTTATGACAAAAGCGATACAAAAAAAGTGATGGGTTCACACAGACACTCACACACATCGACAAGACGGGTGAATTAAAAGAGAGACAAATAAATTTTGAAAAAGTCATAAAAAAAGAGGACCATCCCCCATGCCCCCCAAATTTAATTCTCTATCTGCGTCTGTAACAACACACACACCAAACATCATACAAAGCAGCCCCTACAGGCCACAGTCAGTAGGGCGACAGTAACACCCAGTACCAGCTACAGGATAACAGCTCAAGTGCAGTTAGATGCCTGACAGACTGTACCTGGTTTCTTAAGTAATGTTATAACAGGCGTCTAATTAGCATGTCTGCAAGCACATACAGCTCCAAAACCATCATTCCCACCCCTATTATTTAATAGTGTTATTTTGAAAATACGGCGTCGACACATTCTGCATTAACGCAACGAGGCGATTAACATATCTCACTGTCAGAGGGCAATGAGACCGGTGTCCTTTTTAATGTGAGCATGCGCTCACGCGGCTACAGCCTTTGAATTTCCTCACACGTAGCAGATCCCTGTTACTGCCGCCTCACAGCTCGGTTAAACTCAAACGGTTTCTTAATTTTCTGTGCCCTCATTTTCTCACTCTTGTATTTATCTTTAATTCCTTGTTGTTGTATATATACTACAGCCCCTCTAGTTTTACTGCCTGGTTTTTTGATTGTTCCACGTTAGATAGTTTGTGTTTTTTCCCCTTGTAAAACCCTTTGAAGTATATTTCTTGATTGATGATTTTGAAAATGAATGGATGGATGTTTGATTGATTTGATTGACTGGTTGATTAACTTCCTGATTGATTGACTGGTTAATTGACTGACTGATTGATTCCTGTCACAAAAGTAGAACATTTTCTTGTACTTAAAGGTTTTTTTCGGACTTACCGCTGGGTTTCAGTCAAAACCTGGTAAAACCTCTAAGAGACGACGATATTTCTCACACCTTTTAATGTCTCCCCCTGGGTGGTGGGGTTACCAGGTGTTTATTGTCAGCTTCTGATCGGCACTTTGGGGGACATCCCTGCATTTAATGTGACAGCCAGGGAAGAGCCGGGGGAAAAATCAAAAATCGGAAGTCACAAACGAGCTAATCATCAATTAGAGGTAAAGGTTAAACCGCAGCAAGCTATTCTGAGCGTCTGACACCGGCGTTGGATGACGAGCGAGCCTGGGCACTGATACCTCATTTGCGACGACTGCAGTGGATGGCAGCGTGAATATGAATGAGCCTTGGATCTTTTATTAATCTGTGTCAGACAAGGAGGGACATGTCACTCAGCATGGTTCTGGGACACTAAGAACCAAGCTGCACTCCCAAAAACACCAAGACAACTCCCCTGGAAAGTCTCGGTCCACAGGAAGCTTGGTGAGTCACTGCATGCTTTATCACGATTATGACCTGGACGGAGGGCCCAACCAGGCTTTCGGATACAATCAGTGATCCAGACCAGAATTTTGAATTCAACGCAACATCAATATTAAAAAAAACAACAACAACAGTTACCAGAGTTACCCTGGATAAAATAACTGATTGCTGTTGCACTAATATCAAGTTGTGGTACCCAAGTATTCTCAGGTACAAACAACAGCAAACATCCCTAATACCAAGGCAGTCCAAAGTCAGCCGAGAGATATAATCTGTCCAGCGTGTCCTGGGTCTGGCCTGGTGTCTCCTCCTGGTTGGACACGCCTGAAACACCTCCCCCCACCTCCATCCAGGAGGCATCCTGATGCTCAAACCCCCCTAGCTGGTTCCTTTCTATTTTGAAGAGCAGTGACTCCGCTTTGGGCCCCTCCCAGAGATTCAAACTCCCCACCGTATCTGTAGAGCCCAGACACTCTGCATTCCCGCTTCCTGTGTCTGTGATCTCATCATTTTGTTCAGTACACGAGGGTCATGACCATTTGTGTGGGTAGAAACATCCATTAACCTGTAGGTTTATCCATCCATCCATTTTCTAAACCCACATATCCGTGTCCGATGCCTATCCCACAAGCTATGGGCTCAAGACATAGGTAGGTGTAGTATTAGTTAATAGCTTATAAAGTCCATTCCCTGATCCGACTTCAATTGAAAAATACTATGTATTTAATATACAGTAATATATGCAGCACGTCTAACAAAGGTTGCGGGATATGATGAGCTATAGGCTGAAAATATGAAACATATATATTAAAATTGAGTACTCTAAGTTACACTGAGTAAATCTGGCGAAACAGAGGTGAATCAGAGCTGCCTGATGTAGATTCGGCGACTATGCTTTTACGGTGTTTTACTACTGACTGGAGGGTGCTGTTCTGGAGACAAAACGTGGTTGAAACATAAGAGACGTCAGTCTGGGTGAACAGGCTCGATGCTGGACGGTTTCATAGGTACAAAAGCAGTCGTAGCCAGTCAAAGGATGTCGCCATCTTTCACACGTAAGGCGGGAAGAGAAAGTTCCGTCTTTATGGTTTTGCACCCTTGCACATGCGCAGCAGGATCTGAGGAATAGGGGTAGCAAAGGTCAAAGGTCAAACTCATGTGCTTGGGGCAGAGTGGGGGGTAAGCGGGGAAGCCAACGGCATGCTGGGAAACATGCACATCATGGAGGAATCAAGAATAGTCATCAAAGGGCTCTTCTTTCTGTCCCTGTTGTGTCTCTTAACTCCAGATGGACGGATGTTCTCCAGCATATATCAGGAAAATCACATTAGATCATCAGGTTAGACCAAGAAAGATCATTAGAGCACCTACAGGTACTATAGTTATTTTCGCCCCGGATTACACCCCCCGACTAACCCAACACCCCAACTCCCAGCAAACAGGAAGTCTCTCTTCAGCAGACACCCTTGACAGGCTTTTATTGAAGCACAAAAATAGGCGTATGTGTGCAGAATGGAATAGGTGCCTTTCAGAGAGGAAAATGAAATGAACTGAATTAGCCATTACTGAGCTACTAATGCAGGCAACCAGTGCCTGGGCAAGTGTGAAGGTTGGCATACATCACCGTGGAAACGCATTGTGTGGGGAGAAGCGTGTGACCTCAAAATGACACATTAGTGACTGATTCTGATCATTACTAAGAGTGGTTTCTTTCAGCTAGCTAATCTCACTTAATGTAATGTGTAAGTCACACTATTTTCCGGTCATACCCCCAATACATGGATGCAGTACCACCAGAGAAAAGGTGACAATCAGGAGTATTGCATGTTTCTTATTTGCTGCCCCTGCCCCGTGCACTCACCTGATCTCCTTTTGTACCCAAGACTTCCACAGTCACCACCCTGCTTACAAAGTAATAACGATTACTTGGATCTCTATCGCCACCCGACGGTGGAAAGTTGTAAAGACACCGTGGCGGCTATCTCACATGAGCAGCATTGCTCCGAGAAGTAATGGTTCTTTTGTTTCTTTGATGTTTTAGACTTCAAGCAGTGAATTAACGAAGTCTGTGTGTATGTGTTGAGTTTCCAAGGACGCTTAGTCTTTTGTTATCGTTCTTGCTATTCATCACCGTATCTGGGAGGGAGACGTCAAGCATGGTGATTGCTTTGTTTTTTTTAGGGAAAAACGTAATTTCCCCACTACACTAAACGTCGCTCCTCCTCACAAACTCCGTTTTGTACGATGCATTAAACTACAATCCCCCGCACTCAAATATCTTTTGCAGAAGTGACCTCCTAAGGTTCTGTCAGGATTAATAAGCAACTACTGTTTTATTACAGTTCCAGTTGCACCCGATACCTCTGGCCAGTAAGCGGCGGTACGCATTAAACGCAGACATGGGGCAAGAAAATATCCGAGTAAGAATCAGGCCACAGAACCCGGAAGTAGGCCGTCGGGATTGTTTATCAGTCCACCATCTTTTATGCGATTCTATTCATCTGTTTTCTTTTCACTGCGCTTTGTTGCAGCTTCTTTTGTCTGTCAAGGCTGGGATGATGGAAGGGTGTGACAAATTTCAGGACTTAGAAATGCGCGTCCAGGAGCTGGAAAAACGCGTGTACGGGGAAAGGGGAGGACGAAATAAGAGCTTGAAGGTGAGCCGAGAGCAGGACAGCAGCATCCGCTGATCCCTTCGGCATCTGGACATCGCTCACTTATCTGAGATCTCTCCGTGTTCTTTAAAAGAAAAGACTTCGACTTCGGTTTTCCGTGTCACGCTGAAGTATTTTGTTTCTTATTGGCATAAATAATTATCCCCAAAGTGCAGATTTGCAAGCGAGTGTGTTTTGTGATGTTATTTCCATCCATCCATCCATCTATCCATTTTCTTTACCCGCTTATCCTATGCAGTTTGTCTGTCACGTTACTGTGTGTTGGTTGCCATGTTCGTCTGTTTATCGGGGGTTATTTATTTGTCGATCATGCCGGAGACGTTTTTAGGAATAAGTGGGTGACGGGTGTGGCCACATCAGTCATCCGATATATTAATAAAAAATGTGTTGCTTTGTGCGCCTGAATCTTGAAATGATTGGATATTTTTAAGGTATTTCAGGTGGCACACATCTGTGTCACAAAAATAACGTTTCCACCGTTCGTGGATGTGAATCCCAGCTCCGGCAGCGGAGAAACGTAAAACAGCACATTTGAGAGCATTTTATCATCCAGATGAATAGTATAAATTATTAGACTTTAGCGTTACATATTTTAGCGTTTTCCCTGCTGGCTGGTTCACTAATTACAGTATGTCCGATGCAGGGAAACACAGGGCGTCCTGTGTCATCTATTATGTAATCGAAGGAAATATTAATTAATTAGTATTTTTCTTTTTTTTTATCCATTAGCTTGCTGATTCGGTTACAAAGATCCAGACAGGGCTTGCGAACACGGCCAACAAGAGGGAGCGAGTCAAAATTTTGCACAAAAAGAGTTAAGTGGCATCCAAAGTACTTTTTTTTTATTTGCATCTTTGCTGCAGATTTGCTCTAGCACGACAAAATCTGTAACAAGTCAAATAAGTTTCCATTAATCTCTTTTTCCAGTTGAAGACCTCATGAGGTATTTGGACCCACAATTCACTGACAGCATTGCAGTCCCTGACTCAGTGAAGCTAGAATTCATCTTAGCTGGTGAGTAATGCTGCTGTAATGCATAGTTATGTTTAATTTACTAGATGAGCACGTCACTGATTTCTACTTCCGGTAATTAGTCAGTGTTTTTAACCGTCATGCCACCTGCTGCAACTAAGAAGGCCATATGGTGCCACCAGAGAACTTTAAAATCAATCCTAGTTATGCTATGAAACTCTCATTTTGACATTAGGTACTATATGGAAGTAGCCACAGAAAGCATCTTGAATGTTAGCTAGATCAGCTGGAGTAAGAGCAGCTGACTCTGTCCCATTTACCCCACTTAGTCCACACTTACACACTACGACACTTGATGTGCACGTTCATGCATTTAGCACAAGTATACAGTGGTGTCCAGTTCCTCATTAGCCAAGTGCCCCTTATCCACACTGGCAAATACCACATGGCAGTGATCTTTGGCTGAGGATATAGACCATAATGCACTGCTTCAGTGAAAACTATGTTGATGTCAAACACAAAAAAGTCTGTAGTCCAACATGCCTCCAGATAAGTTTCAGTGTAAGTGAGCAAAGTTGTATAATGACTTTTTACAGCCTAGGCTACAATGAAGGAGATATCAAGTGTGTCCCATTGGTTTCCAGAAATCCCTGCTTCTTACATACTCTTCTGCACTTTGCACCTTACATCAATATGTGTAGTATCTCATTACACTTGTCCTTAAGCGTGCCGATTGGGACAAAGTCATTGTTTATCATCTTTGTCATACTCCTGCTCACCCAGAGGAACAGTTCCTGCTGTCACAGGCTGCGCTGTTGGAGCAGGTCAGCAATCTGCTGCCCCTCCTGGACAGCAGCCACATTAAAGGTGAGCGCCGAGTTCAGGGCAGACCCTGTGTATCTATATGTGTCAGTCACTGCTGTTTGGCTGACTGTCCAGTTCACTTACCGCTCCACAGCTGTGCCGGAGCATGCCACCAGACTGCAGCGGCTCTCCCAGATCCACGTCCGGCAGCAGGTAGGGCTGCTCACCTACCCGCTTGCGTGTGTAGTTTTTGGTTGCAGGGGAATTCCTCCGTGGGTCATGTTCTCAGGACCCCAAGACAGTAATGTGTCTGTGTGCCTGTGTGTGCTTGACAGGACCAGAGTGAGGCGCTTTCCGAGGAGGTGAAGAAGCAGTTTGAGGATTACAACAAGACGGTATCCTTTCTCAATCTCAGCAGACTGCAGTAATGAATTTCGCAGTCCAGTGTACCACCTTCACGTTCGCCTAAGGGATAAAACAGATTACTGAGGCCTTGTCCAAGCAGTGAGTGTTAAAAAATGTCTCTCTTTCTATGCATTTTAGGTCACCAAAAATGTAGTGTTTGTAAAATTCCTTCCTCAGGGTACAGATTTTCAGAAGCTCCATTTTCAGTATGGTCATGTAGACAGGGAAAGCGGCGTTTGTGGTTTGTAACATCAGATTGTGCACCGTTGTCCACTTTGACATCAGAGTTTTTGCCGTTCACTGTTTATGTCAGCTGTTGTTAGCCTAGCCGGCCTGGTAATGAGGCTTCTGATAGGCCAAAATAGCTTTACGGTTAGAGTCACATCGTCCCCTGTTGGTTTGGTATGCTCTTGACAGCGCGTTTTAGCGTTCTCATGTGAACGGAGATTTTTTTTCATAACAGAGGATGAAAAACACCGTTTTTTAAATGACCATGAATGTAAGGACAAGGCCTGAATATCATGAAAATGCATACTGACGATGGCTCAAACTATATGATTTTTCAAAACCTGAAAGAAACTTTACAGTGGGGATAGAAATGTAACACTGGATTTATGCCACATCAAGGTTTCCCAGCAACAAAACTGTTTCCCAATCCGGTCCTCGGGGACCCAGAGTCGGTCCACGTTTTTGTTCCCTCTGAGCTCTCTGCCAGTCAGTCCACATTTTTTGCTCGAGGGAGCAAAAACCTGGACTGTCTGTGGGTCCCGGAGAACACTGCCTAGCATTGCTAAAGGGCTTATCTTAGCACTGTTCTTCCTTAACCCAGTGCAGATGTTCCTGCTCTCCAAGCAGTTCACCCAGTGGGACGAGTCGTTGCGGCAGCTAGAAGGCGCCAAGCAGGTGAAGCCAGTGGACTAGCACCCGGTCGACCACCCGCCACCTCAGCCTCTGTCACCAGCTGCCCTTTAGACCTGCGGCAAATAATACAAATCTGGCAAATAGATCTCTGCAGTCAGTATGGTTTTTGTGCAGTTTGAGTAAGACAGTGTGTTTCTTTTGATGAGCATATATGACGTTATTTAAAACGGGCTTAACTTTAAAATAACTGGCAGCACCTGCTTTTCCTTAAGATTGTAGATAATAATGCACTACAGGTATCAAATCTGTTTACCCCCTGTACCTATTCATTAAAGTGTGACGGTGCACGTTGAAGCTTGTGATGTCATATTGTATTCCTGTAATTCCATTTTGTGCTAAGAAATCTCCATTTCAGAGTCACATTGTTGAAGCAGCTCTGTAATATACAGGTTCCTTACATTTTTGAGAGAAAAAAAAAATAAATTGCATTATTTAAAGTATTTTGGATTTTGCTTATTTAACTGATGCAGTAGCAATCTGTACGCCGGAGACGTTTTTACAACGGCTTAGTGCTTCTGCTCATATCTGTTCAAAGTAAATGTTGTACCGACACAAAATAATCCAAAAAATACAAACATAAATAAATAGTACAAATCTACCGAATGATATCCCTTGTGTTTTCATTGCCTAACTTTCCCAGTAAAATATGTTGGTGTGTGAAGCTCATGAAATAGAACTTTTAAATATCCCTCTCTGATTATCCCAAAATACATGTGCATCTGTTATTCATTTAAAAAAAATTTAAACAGTACAACGCTGTTGAAATGTGGACGCTTATTATTTGTACTCTGGAAATACAAAATCGTGCAGATTTATTTTATGAACAATGTCCACACAATAATGCACGATTTAACTGCTGCTTTCTCCAGGGACAGCTGATCCTGCTTTCTCAAGAGCGCATGTTGCTTTGGATGAGAGCATCTACTAAATACATACAATGTCAATGACATGCAGGTTTGAATAAGCAGGAGGACATTTAGAGGTTGGCACCACTAGATGGCGATATGATAAATCCCAATATAGTAAATAGTAGACAAAGCGGCAAAGCGCCGATTGAGTTTTTAAAATCTCCTATCCTGGCTTGCTGGTCTAGGAGTATGACTCTCGGTCCTTGGGGTCCAGATGAAATGTGTAGTCTTTTCTCTGAGTAACAAATATCCATTAACTTTCTATTGCCAGTTATCCAGCACAGGATTAAAAAGATACAGCTGTTGTAGATCATGGGTCCTACACAATGAATGAACTTATGCAACATGCAGGGGTTGGACAATGAAACTGAAACACATGCAAATGCCAAACATTGATTTCAATGGTGCCAGCAGCGCAAATACTGTGCTTTGGACAATGTGAAACATGAATTGTTCTCTGATAAGCCCATATATCACTGATGCCTAATATGATGATGATGATGCACCAATACAGCAAGACTAGTGACAAAGTGCTTGATGAACACGAAGGGGAAGAGTCGAACATGCCCCATGGCCTGCATTGTCCCCGATCTAAGCATTATTGAGCACCACCAGATGGCAACAAGAGTAAAAAATCTCAAATTACATTGGTAACAGAGAACACGGCGTATTGTAACTTGTATTGCCTACCTTTACGTTATGTGGTGGCTCGTTGGTCTAGGGGTATGATTCTCGCTTCGGGTGCGAGAGGTCCCGGGTTCAAATCCCGGACGAGCCCTCTTTATAACCAAACCTACTATTCTCCGGTCGTCTTTAATATATCGATCAACTCCATTGGCCTTTCTGTGGATATAGTTAAACCGAGTCAGTGTCGGATAGTGAGGGACCGATACTCTGTGTATCCGTGTGTTCATTCGCAGGGTTTTGGATCTTTGGCAGTTATCAACGCCACTGCATTTCATGCACCCGTACAATGGGACGCAAACTTGCTGAAGCTTTACGTGGAATATGGCGATATAGTAATATGCCGTGAGGACTCCAGAATTCAGAACAGGCTAAGAAAAAAGGAGTTATATACGAGTCAAACGCCGGTACTCAAGCTTGAGCAGGCTGACGTGACCAATTATACAAGCACTAAGCCGTAACCATGTGTTTGGTCCATACTAGCGAAGGACAGCGATGGCCTGGGGCTCCAAACTGGCAGGGGCCCCCGAGGGCGGCCAATTACGTAGTACATTGCAATGACAGTTCTGCTTTATCTGTGTATTCAGTTTTTTGTAGAAGTGAAAATAACGGTCTGGTACTCATTAAATTGTCGTTGTTTATATTATTAATTTACAGTTCACAATAAAATAAAGGTAGCCTAATACATTTTATGTTGCAGGGGAGGTGGGGCCCCATGGAGCTCTCGATGTGCATCTCCTCACTTCCCATAAACGTAAGAACGAGATTACGATACTTCTATCTTCATGAGTAACCAAACTTCTGCTTCATCGTGCAACAGTTTATAATAGTCACAAAATAAACGTTCAAATGTGCATGAACGATAAGCAGATACAAGAAAATTATATTTAATCAATTTCTGGATTAGTTACCTTTTCCTTAGGGGATAGAGACAACAGTTAAACATACTTCATTTTGTCATAATCTTTTAAATGAACCAAATAAACCTCCGTCCGACGTTTGAAACGATGCATCCCGAGTTCATCTCAAATTGTATCCGGGACGCTCCTTTTAAATCTTTTTTAATCGGTGAATCACTAGACCCTACATTTACCCATTTTCACAAGAAACATTGTGTAATTCACGTGATCGCAGAGGCATCTTGGACGTATTTTTGAAAGGTAGGGCGTAGTTGTGAGAAACATTTCGTCTTGCCTAGTGTTAACTACCGCCGCTAGGTGGCAATAAGTGACACAATACAAAGTCCACAGATTTGTAGTAAAGTGTGTGCAACGTGGCGAATTGCTGGTGTAGTTTCCAGTAGGAGTACCTCTGCATCCTGGCTCGTTGGTCTAGGGGTATGATTCTCGCTTAGGGTGCGAGAGGTCCCGGGTTCAAATCCCGGACGAGCCCTGATTTTCTTATGAATCTTCACGTAATTATCTCAATGTTATACTCGGCATTCCTTGGACCTACCAGGCATAAATGGTTTACTGTAAACTGTGACCAGGTATGCATAGCTTCTGACATTGCTGTATTTAACCCATGTGGATTACATTTCTTTTAACATGTTAGTACTGATGTATTTGGTCATCCGTGTGCACGTCATTATTGGCACTTACATTCACATTTACTCTATTTAATAGATGCTGTCCTTAATGATGTCCTAAGTGACGTACAAGTGAGAAAAAATGGCACATCACAAAAATACTGCGGTCCACTAGTCAACTAGACATCAGTGCAGCTAGGCTGAACTTCTAATGTATTCATATCAACATTACGATCATTCATGAAACATACTGTATATGTCCAGCATAACAGATACATGTTGTTTTATAAAATGTTATACAGATAAGAAGTAGCCAGTCTTGCAGCATTCATAAGCACCTGGTTTTCTTATCTCAGTTGCAGGGATCAGCTGTTTGAGGCCGCATTAGCGGCGACGTCACTTCCGCTTCGTCTAGCGCCTCCATCTTGCACAAACAAGTCGGGAGCGAAGGCTGTCAGCGGCCGCTGCTGGGAAAAAAACACGGGGAACGGCGCGGCGAATCACGGTGAGAACACGTCGTGGACCGCTCAGCCGAGTTAAAGTCAAGGTTTTAACGTTTCGTGGTCGACAGAGACGCGAATTCGGTCTCGGAGACACTGTCAGGATGGCTAATGCTGTTAGCTGCACTGCTAGTTAGCTGACTTTTACGTAAGAGTGTTGACCAGCTTCCTCGGCGCTGGTGGAGCAGGAATGGGAACGCTATTTTAAGATAAACCTAAAAGGAGAGGGCGGACAGTCTCTGACTTTAGTGACAGTACATGTTAATGGGGTAGTTGTGTATCTTTATACGACGGTTAGCTGTCTATATCCTGGATATGTAGCCAGCCGGCTCAGTTGCGTCTTCATTTTTTATTGTTGTTAAATGTCCCTCTGATTTGACCCAGTTAATTATTATTTTGCGTAAGCTGAAAAACAGATTTAGACCCTACGTTGTTTCTTAATTTTAATTGTACTGGAATAGCGGGTTAGTTTTTTAATGTTACTTAAAAACTAACTAACTAACTTGTGTGATTTAATAGGAATCCCGGAGTGGGTTGGGTTCAGCGGATCATTTCGTTCTTCTGGTCAAAACTTGGGGTTTTGTTCATGTCTTTCTGTGAAAGTGTCAAACATATATGCTACAGGCAGCACCCTGAGGACCTACTTCACTGTTTTTGTACCTATCCTACATGTTACTCACTCTTGGCCTTGCTTCTTCTCTACAGCGCTTTTGGCATCCTTTGCAGAACAGTCAGCCGCTTGCCGGCACCTGTGACGCTGTCGTCATCTTCAGGAGGAGGAACTGACCTGCCAGCTCTCTGTGATTTCACCACTGACCTGAGCTCAGTGGTGGTGAGCAGTCGTAGCGTGATGCGTGAGGGACTGTAAAGGGACCCAGAAGGCACTACGCGGAGGGTATCAGCTCCTGCAGGCTCCAGCTCCTGAAAGTGGATGACCTTATTATGAAACATGGACCAAGGTGTAGTTGACAGCCCTGTGACCCTTGTCATCAAGGCGCCCAACCAAAAGTACGATGATCAGACCATTAACTGTTTCTTGAACTGGACAGTGGAGAAGCTGAAAACGCACCTATCCAAAGTTTACCCCAGTAAGCCGGTGAGTAGGCGTGTGTTCCCACTGGCCGGGCAGCTGTGGGAAGGAGCTTTTTTGAAGGTGTGCCCGGATGTGTGGGAGGGTGCTCCGGTGCCTGGGGGGGGTGGGGCAAATTTTTATCTAGCCAATCACTGTGGTGATCCAGTGACCGTGTGAATCATGGTCTGCGTGTGTTTGTGGATTACGACACGTGTGCGGGCATGTAAGATGTCTGTCGTTTGCCCTGATCCATACCAGTTGACTTCGCTAATGGTTCCATATTTGTTTGTTTATTTAGTCTAGAATTGTTTGTCTAGCACAACATACAATTGAGTGAAGTGTTGCATGAGCTAGAAGGGTGAACCAGCATCCAGTGCCCCTGGAGACGTTAAGGTTAGGGGCCTTGCTCAAGGGCCCAACAGCAGTATGATTGCTGTGCCAGTCAAATGATTAGAACCCACAACATTAGACACCCCCTCCAAAGATATCTGTAGCCCTTCTGCTCTCAGACTTCCAGACAGAAATTAGTGAATGTGTGCAGCCCCTTGCTTGAAGTGAAATGGGATTATTGGCCTAATGCTGATTTAGATCAGGAGTGCTTGCAAACTCTGTATAGTTTTTTTTTTTTTTTTTTGAAAGAGGTCCTCTTCCAGCGTGTCTGGTTTCTAATATGTTTTCATCTGATTTTTGAAAGGCATGTAAATGAATGCTGGCGTGTGTTAAGGCAGATGAGATGTTTCCTCTCCAGTTGATATACAGGAGAATTGCATTGTACGTTCTGATAGATCTAGGTTGAGCCTTTTGTTTTGAGTTTCTGTTTCAAAAAGATGGTAAATTTAAAAAATTCCTTGCAAGTACCGCAACAAAAAATGTTCACACCATTTCTACCCAAGAGTAGGTGGCCTGAAGCCATGTAACTCGGGCAACAGTCAGAATAAAGTCTCCTACGGTGAAAAATGGAACTTCCATTGGTTTCACTTTCATATTCTTATCCATTGGTGAGATTCTAAAGTGGTAACCCCTTTTTTATTTATCGGCACGTTGACGTTGGTAATAGATACTGCCCTAATTTTAATTTGTACATGTTTTGAATGTGATGCTTCTCCTTAATGTGTGAGCCAACTCCTGGGGAGCTGGTCCTCGGTGCACTGTGCTGATAAAGCGGATTGTTAGTTGTTAGACTGTATTGTTAGGGTTTTGGTTCTTTTTGTTGGAAACATACTTTGCAGGCTGGATCATCAGATTAGTATCATCTAACCATCCTAACAAAGGACAGATGATGGTGGGTGTGTCGGTGGATGCCTGAGTGTTTTTTGCGTATGGCTGACGGAAGGGATCCGTATCAGAAATTTGAGGAAGTCCTGAATTTTCATTTCTTTTGTAAATGGACCTGCACA
Organism: Stomatorhinus ivindoensis; assembly: GCA_019775895.2. NCBI lineage: Eukaryota > Metazoa > Chordata > Actinopteri > Osteoglossiformes > Mormyridae > Stomatorhinus > Stomatorhinus ivindoensis. Next base: position 3,840,790 of record JABFEB020000045.1, on the reverse strand, counting down.
CAAGATCTCAGCAGAATAACCCCCCCCCCCCCCGGACGTTTGGCCTCCTGGGCCACGTATCACAAAGCAGGATTTCTCACTCGGCCAGATAACTTGTTGGATTTAAGGTAGTTCAGTTAAATACACTTTTCTGATCTTTGTTCTTTTTGTATCTTAAATGAGTACGTTAAGTTCAACAGGTTATTTGGCTGAACAAGAAATGCTGCTTTGTGATATTGGTTCCTGAAAGTTATACTTTCTGGGCGATTTATTTTGGCTGCATTTTGTTTACATACGACACGTCTATATTTTCCTGTGGGCTCTTAGTCCCAGTGAGGTCTATAGCCAAATGCTTGCATAAGTGGAACAAACCTGGCAGCTTTCGTTGAGCTGAAATTCACCGCAAATCCTGAAGCAATGACATTACTAAGCCCTGCAAAGCAGCGAACTTCATGAAACTCTGGATTTCTAGGCAAAACATTTTCCTCCTTTCAGGTCATCTAGGAAGTATTCTTAATTCGAAAAAGGAGCGACACATCAATAAATATTCAGGGATATGGTTGGGATCTCCTCCAGGCATACTTAGATCCAGGCTTGCCCTACAAATGAGAGGCGATCCGGGGAAGTAGATTAAAAATGCCGGCAGTAAAATTCAGTCAGGATCAGACAGTGTCCGTCATTCTTGGATTCCTCTGGATGTTCATAGCAGTTAGGCAAGTGGTTGAGGAGGCACTGTAGATCAGAGGGAGTGATACGGTGGTGATCGAGAGAGTGTTCGCTGTGCTCTTATCGATCCAAGAGCCACAGATCTGCTGCAATTGCTCTAGAAGTGGCCATCAGGCCACTAGAACACTTGATCGAGGAGGAGATGCATTGCTGAAGGTCCGTTATGTGGGACAGCGGCTGGGAGGCTGGGTTAGGGGGCAGGCAGTCTGAGGTTTACCAAGAGGGGGCAGTCGCTGTTGATGTGTAATTTCAGTGAGCGTATTACTTGAGTTATTTTTACAATGGAATTTTACCCTTTGCTGTGCACATGGGGAATTTTAGCTATATGAAGTGTGTTCCTATATTTTATTGAGACTTTCCAGCTGTACAAAACCTTAGTGAAAGTAAACAATTGAAAGAAATGAATGTGCTAGATGAAAACTGCCAACAGTGTCTTCTGTGGACTGAGGGGTCATTTCTCAGCATGGTTCCATGCTAGTAATCCAAGGCAACTCAAGACTCATCTTTCTAAGTGTCTGAGATGATCAGCAGTCAACATTGCCATTGCTACTTCTGCAATTTCCGTTGTAGTCTTCCAAGGATCAGAGGCTGGTGTATTCTGGACAACTGCTTCTGGATCACCTGCAGCTGAGGGATGTCCTCAGAAAGGTATGCCTGAAATGCCTGATGTACAGATACAACGTTCATTTTGCTCGGATGGTTAGCAAGCGGAATTTAGAAAGTCATTCTCACTTCTGCTGCAAATTCCTCTTCAGCGTGCTGGTTTATGCAGCCATCAGGGGCTTTTATTTTTTCCCCGATAGCTTTTCAAGTAAGGAGTCTTGCGTAGCTTAATGCAAAAAATAAGTTGTTTTGTGGACATTTCTGTCAACGGCACATCATGAATCAGAAACCCTTACATGTGCAGCCTTTTTTGTTCCAAACCCCTGTATTTCACACCAGTTTAAAGTCTAACACATTCCCTCTTGAGGTTAGCTTCAGAGAGCAGGCATTTGGGATGCAGGTGAGTGCACTGCTGAAGCAGAAGTTCCACCACAACACGAGCTGACATTTTCAGGATCAATCCATTTAAGGACACGGTTTCAACATGACATTCCGTCTAGGGTAATTACAGTGAAAGGTTTGGCATTATCTGCAGGATGTGTGCTGCGACATTCTTGGTCTATCTTCCAGTCTTTCTGTGTAATCTGAATGGTTTCCGTCTTTAATTCTGCAGCAAGATGAGTATCATATGGTTCACTTGGTTTGTACATCCCACACACCCCCTGGGTCCCCCCAGCCTGGCAGCAGCTTTGGGCACCACGGGATCTCCTCGCCTAGTTCTTCGGTGAGTCCCTCCACGTCCCAATGGGCTCACGTCATCATCTCCACGAGCAGGCCATGGAGATCTCCAACCAAAGGACTTCAGTCCTTCTCTGGCCGCATCCTGCCCAGGGTTGTCCTGAGCCTGTGGTAGGGAGGATGAAGAAAATTGCAGGACCACGTGAGAAGTGGCGTCTGAAGCGTTGGATTGACAAGGAGAAGTTCAGTTAGCCTCTGGTTCCTGTGGTCCTTCAGCTCTACCGATTTTCGTCAGTCTTTGTAAGAGTCTAATCATGGCGCTAAGATTCTGTGACTGTGTCACCTTGGGAAAAATGGCGGTGCCGCCTCTGTCCGCCTCAGGGTTCCGGCACCTCAGAGGCTGCCCCACCTGCGGCGTCACCCCGCCAAGACGGCCAGCCCGGCTTCGCAGTTGGGGGTGGTGATGGCTTGAGGCACAGAGCGGCCTCCACCCAGAGTCTCAGCCATCACCACAACCACACCTTTGTGCAGGGGTAAGC
>JABFEB020000045.1:3772555-3800529 GCA_019775895.2 Stomatorhinus ivindoensis | reverse complement strand
AGAGACAGCAACCCCCCCCCAGCCCCACCATGGCCGGTGCTGTGTAAAATCGAGTCACCCATCCAGCAGAGCACTTTCTGGACCATACTATGATGTCTGGTGGAACACACAGTCCAGGCCTTGCAGAATCCCGAACTCCTGGCTCCCTTTGTTCGCCGGTTCCCCCACACAGACCCCAGCCAGTGTGACTCACAGATCCGTCAGGTGTTCTTGCGACGACCACGTGATGGTTCCCTTGAAACGAAGCGTCTACCATAACCTGACTAAACAGGGAACTGGCATTTCACAGTCCTGCTCTGAAGACATAAGGACCTGCTGTGTCACAAAAAAAAACTTCAGATGTGAAATTTCTGATTGAAGCTGACAAAAAAACAGTCGGGGATCTAATCTTCGTATCCCCTGTTCTCCATACGTGAATCTTTGCATGCCTGAATCTTAGAAGGACCCAGCAGAGTCTAGCACAAACAGCAATTGATTGCTGCCATTTTTGCATAGACGGTTGCAAGGGGCCCGATGTCAGTCGACTGTAGAGCTGTAACTTCATTGTCATGACGAATCGCAAGGCCGCTTCCACTCTCGTTCAGATGAACATTCATGGAATTAGCTGCAGTGCTCACAGTGACATGGAGAAAGCTGCGTTCACGGGCAAGCAATGCCATGACCGGTGTCACTCACGTTTGCTTCTGTGCCCCGGGGGGGCATCACAGTCGACACACCAGTGTAGAGTGGTGCAAACATCAGCATGGTACCTGACAGTTTTCTATGGGCTGAGCGTACTGCAGCATTGCATTCAGGACACAGGCCTGCTTACACGTTAAGCAGGTTTGCAGGACTGCAATGAATCTAAGACTTCCATATTATGATGTTGACCACAATGCCCCATCAAAAAAACATCGGAATACCTGCTTCATCTTGAGCAGAAAAATAAAATCACGGCTGCATAGCTGCGCATCTGCGCGACCCTCCCCACGTGGGCGACACCTCGCGCTTGCTCGCGCACGTCAGTCAGCTGTCTCGTGTTCTGCTCGGCTTGTAAGACGCCGCACGCGAACACGGTGCGTTTTTAGCACGGCTCCCCGCATCCACAGATCCCCGAATTGTCGTTTGTCTGGGGGGCGCCGGAGCTCCGCCTCATTAGAGGGTGTTAATTGGAGGACGTCAGATACTTAGATCGCAGTCGCCACGCGTGACAGCGGAGTTAACCGGAATAAAACTGTTTGGGGGTTTTAATTGATTCAAATGGGAGAAGAGTGCCCTAAAAATGGAGGAACTCCAGCTGACGTCTGTGCCCTCCTCTGTTTCTCACTCTTTAGATTAGGTACTTCGGTAATTTCACCCTGCTCTCCCTGACCTGCTGTCGTACACTAAATCATACCGTGCAAATAAACTGCTCAAAACAGCAACCATTAGAAAACGCACCAGTGTACACAAAGCTTGGAACACATTCGCAGAGGCGCTTATAGTATTTTTTTAAAGTTACGCAACCAATGTTGCGCCCTTCGGACTTACTTCGCCCTCGCTAAGCAAATTTAAGAAGATTGTGTTGCCATCCTGAACCTCATCACACGTCTCAGGTGACGCATGGCTGCGCATTTGCCGCTCATCAATCAATGCACGTGAATAAAACTGTTGAAACCACAATAACGTTTTTTTTCCTGTAAACCCAGTGTGCGGAATACGGGGGATCCGACACCCCCGATTAAGCCATGAGACCCCCTCAAAGCCTCAAAAGCAAAATTTTAAGGGGGTCTCAAGTTCGGTATTGCGCAACAATAGGGAGATGGGGACCCCCCCCCCCCGAATATTGACGGGTATTTCGCACACTATGCAAACCAATATGATCTTCATCGTTTCTTGGCTCCTAGATTAATTACCTAAATGAATATACGCAAAATGATTCGGGGCTATTTTACTTTTTCTTTACGAAAAATCTATAATAAAAATGAATATCTGCATAATACAACAGTACGTCGTTTGTTATTCTCTTACAAATTAATTAATGAGTAAGGCAACTTTGTCGAATACGCCCATGTCGAATAACCTTCAAAAATAATTATTTTTCGCTATTAAGGTGTGTGTGCAGGACTCTCACTGCAATACAATAGTACAGTAATAGATTACTATTCGTATGTACGTAAGCTATAATAATTAGCAAAATTTCATGCAAACACATAAAGCAAAACAGAAAGAATGATAAAACACCTTAAAAATAAAATATTTAGGTAACTGTATACAGTACTGACTGCTCATTACTTATGAAATTAATGCAATAAATAAATCAGTAAATAAATGTTAAAATGCACAATGCAACCACAGATAAAATGTTGGAAATCTGTAAGTTGTGTAATTAAAAATGCTCGACGCAGCTTTGTTTTCTTTTCTTTTTTTTTTTACTTTTATAGCCCGCTTTTGCATGTTTGTTTTCGCAGCGGCTGGTTTTACGAGTGGTTTGCTGGTGTCAGGCTGAGAGACGCTGCAGTGAAGAAAATTACCGAAGTTTCGACTGCGACTACTGGCCCCCGCGCGCAAGCGCCGCTCGCTCCGCTCAAAACACCTTCCGTCCTGCCAGCAGCGAGCACAGCGATGCACAAGCAAACTTGTTTTTAAATGCACCTGTTGGGGAGGCTTTCACGTAAAAAAGAAGTTTGCCACGAGCGGTTTTCGGAATCTTCCTTAAAACCCGCTACCCAACTTTTAAAAAATGCATTCAGTGCGTTCGTCAAATAAAATAAATATTTTAAGATTGGCTACACTCACTTTTCCTGAAAATATTTCCGTTATACTTACAGATTTACACACCACAGCAAATGTAAGTGTGTTGCCAGGTGTTTGTTACTTTTACAACTAATTTTAAATGTTGTATTAAAAACAAGTAGGCTCCTGGCCGTCTTGTAGTCTACTTTTATTCAATCCACATAAACGTTACATTAAACTGTATTAAATGCATCTTTTATAGTTCTAAATCTTAATTAAACCCATCATTTTGCTTCAAACTCTAACAAGAAATACGAGCTTAATGTAATCCAGTCTATATACGAAAGTGTTTTGACACCATTTAGGCGCAACACAAAAGGTTTAATTAGCAGCACAGCCAATGATTGTGTGATAATGCACGTTTCCTTTGTAAAAAAAAAATTCAACTAGAAGACAGTCGTGTCACTTTTCTTCGTTTGCTTAAGGTCATATGTAGGTGATCTAAGAAGTCTAAGCCCATAACGTTTTAATTAGAAAGTGTAATTCCTATTTTCACATGAATTCATGTTTTAAAAATCGTTTTGCGAGGCTTTCGAGACATTTCATGTGAGAATTCCGTCTATTTGCATACTGCCCTATTGTAGATGGTCTGGTAATTGCTTGCATCAGAATAAAAATGCTAGAACAAAAATACTTCAAAAAAATCCCCGCTCTTTGACATTTGTCTTTCCGAATTTTATCTGAACAACCGCATATATTGCCGTAATTCTGGTCAAATATCGGATATGTGCCTAAAAATAATACCACGTAAATTCTAATAAATGCAATAAAAATCATTTGGAATCAGCGTACATTTTACTTACCAACTGCTGTCTATACTCAAATAATACACCAATTGTCGCTAAAATATTACTGGGGGCAAATATTCCTTAGTGGACTAATTTAGGAAATTTATCAACGCTTGTGCCGATTCGTGCCCTTCATCAGCGGCGTATACCATAACGGGCTTCGGACAATTGATTACCTCCATTTTATATTTTTCACAACGGCCTCCAAAGATTTACAGATATCGAATACTGCAGCCATCGGATATTCTGGCTAAACGACAATACGATTTAAAACGTATTACTTCGCAGTTTCCATTACGGTAATCACGCCCATTAATAAATTTGCGTATTTAAGTACCGTATAGAAATATTAAGCAGCAAAAGGCTCTTTTTGAAAAGCGTGGGGAGGATTTTTTTTTATTATTTTTACTAATTTATAACACTTCCATGTACACATTTTTGTACAAGATACTTCACATTCTATAGTGGACAAATACTGTACAGCAAAGAATCTTTAATAAATAAATGACAGTTTGTACAAAAAAACAAACAAAAAATGGTAGCATGCTTAAAGGAAAAAAATATATTAAAAAGCAAAACAAAACCCTTAGTCATTTGTTCACACCTGGCGGGGAGGGGGGGGGGGGGTTAATTTCCGCAACTTGCTCTGAGCAGTAAAAGCTTTGGCACAATACAAAAAAAAAAATAGTCGAGTACATCTTTAAAAGGCGGCATTTAGAAACAGAAACACAGCGGGATTGAGCACGTTTGTAAAAGGGTTTAAGAGCTGGTGTAGAAAGCATAGTAACCCACACCTTTGGGGTTGTCCTTGTTATACTCGTCGGAGGTCACGTCCTCGCATTTGATCGTCGGCGAGTTCTCCGTGCTCGAATTGCTGGCCGACATCCTCCTCCGCTTGCACACCATGGAGTAGACGCCCGAGTCCACAGAATCCAGCGATTTCAGCGAGTGGGGCGTGTCCAGCCACGTGGAGGTGCCGCTGCCGCTGCCGCTGCTGCTGCTCTCCTCCCGGGCTTTGTCCTTGCCAGAGAGTGGGTCTTCGGAGAAGCTGGGGGGGCTGGGCCGGGGGGACCAGGGCAGGCTGGTGGCCACCTTGCGCTGGTAAGGGCCCCTAGAGCCCCAACCGGCAGCCATGGAGGCGAACGTGGGATCCGGGTAATAGCTGAGGGCGTGAGATGTCTGCAGCGGCAGCGGTTTGATGCCGTACGGCAGCAGGCCCCCCGCTGAATAGTCCCCCTCGTACGGGAGGTCCAGCTTACCAGCGCCGCCCTGCTGGACAGGGCCCACGAACCAGCGCTGCGTGGCGGCCGCTGCTCCGTCCTCGGCCTGCGGCGACAGGAGGCCGTTGGTCTGTGGCACGGCCCGCTCGCCATTATAGAAGCGGTTCTGGGGCAGGTTGTTGACAAACTGGTCTTGGAAGAAGGGCTGCATGGCGTACCGGGCTCCCGGTACAATCTGGTGGGAGCGGGGCGAATCGGTGGGTGACGGGGTCAGCCTATCGGTCTCTGGAGCTGTGTACATCCTGAGGAGAGGAGCAGGCATGGCTCACTGACAACAATGCATGCAATATCACCTGGTTGTGTGTCTGTGACACTCACGCATGTGCGTATTAAATAAAACAAAATGTACTTACGAGTCGTAATTGTCTCTGAAGCCTTTAGCAAAAGGGTTGTGATCAATTTTCAGCTGTGTGATCTGCAAAATTGAGAGCAAAAAATCATGCTTAGACAACCACATGCCAGAAGTCAACGTAGACAAGCACCTAAATGCTGAACGTCTTATCTTTTGAAAAGTATATGTGTCCTGTCCGCTTACATCAGTGTTCTGATAGGCTGTGACAGCGATGAACTGGTTTTCCGGGAAGGTGAAAGTCTGGGTTTTTGCCTCGTTGTTTATTTCCTCCACCCCGTCCTCGCTGACCTCGACAATGTGCAGTCTGGGCTGATATTTATGTAGAGACTGGAGGACGATCATCTGCAACAAAATCAAACATAAAATGCGTCGATGTCGAGCACTAGGGGAGATGACGGCGTGACAGTTTGAGGCTTTCCGCACGCTACCGCTTTCCTCACCTGCGTGTTGTTGTTATTTGCGCCTTTGTTGTTAGTCAGTTTCAATTTGCCGAATGAGATTTCTTGCCGCATCCAGTGCGCTCCGGTGTTTGGGGATTCCGGGTGGACGTACATTTTATTGCCTTTAGGAGGGGGGAAAAGTATCTATCTTTATATCATCATACGTTGCGGCAGGATATTTTCAATTTTTGAGAATATGAGGAAAATGTGCTGAAAGCAAAAGTTAATCAACCAAACGATTAGTCTACCACAAATGAGACAATTCTGAAACTGGCGTTTAAACAGTCGCATTATTTATGTCTGTATTTTCGTCGAGCAGATCGAAAATAAAACCTACACTATTTCCGTTTACAGCTGAAGGAATCGTTATAAAATGTCTTTGAGAACTTTAAATAGTCTAATTTAAACGATGCTAAATTTACGAGAAATTACGATTTTCGAGTAGATAAATCAAAGAAAATTTTGCTCGAAATGGTGGATTTTCAGTTAAAATATAAATTTATTATTTCCCTATAATTAAATTACCCACAAAAACACGCTACTTAAATTTTAAATGTTATTTATATACCAAGAAGAATATAGGATGCTTGCAAAAGATAAGTTGAATTATAAAAACGTGGACTATCAAAGCATAATGATGTTGCCAACGATAAAGTATCTTTGAAAATTACATAATTCAACCTGACATAGTTCGCATGATTTCCTATTCGTGATTGTGTTAAAAGACAGAACTTACGAATGACGTAGCATTAAGAAGGCTTCGGGAAACTCACCCGTTTTAGATATTACTTTGGTTCTTTTATTTGTGCAGGTTTTACATGGACTCCGCAGACTCTTTAATTGTAAGCTATCGTTTTCCAAACAAATATGACCACGAAAAATTTGCATAGACCAATAACTGTATTATCTGTAGCATTTTAATTATGATTTCTTTGCTGATTATTTCGATTCCATCACTAGGCTGGCGAAACTGATATTTTGTAGTTGTCATCGGGGCAAAAAAACGCTACATTCAAAATCGACGAGTCCGAATGTCCCACGTTTACCATCTTTGTCTATTTCCAGCAGTACTCTCAGTTCACGGGACGGCAACTTACGATGACCAGTAATTTCTTGCGTCTCGTGCAAGTTCATTATATATCTTTCTGAGGTACCACTTTACAATAAGGCTCCCTTTTGCCACTTGTAAATGGTAGTAACTCACCAATAAAATAAAACTATTATAACTTGTTTAAAATAGTCTATTAATAATTTACAAAATGTTACAACCTAATTAACAACCAGCTTATAAACCATTCATCTGAGTAGACCTATTGTGAAGTGGTACCCTTTCTGATACATGTGCGTATTCGTACCTTGCATGTTGTTATCGGCCTTTCCACACGTCACCCATTTGCCGCCCTGGAAGCGCCAGTGGTTCGGGTCGGCCAGCACGACCTCCACAAACACGTTGTAATGTGCAGAAGGGTTCAGTCCGGTGATGTTGAAGCTCAGAAACGGGAACATGCGTCTGTCGACGGCAACAAACACGTCAGTTTAGTAAAACACCGCCTGGGATTTCTTATGCAACCAGGAACTCTAAATAATTGAATGGCACTGCGGCGTTGTGGGAATTTCACGCTTAAATACAAATCATGAAAATGGTTCATATGTATAATTAAAATACTTCATAGAGAGTAAACTCTGTATTTGCACTTGTACGTGTCCTATTTAAAAATATGTGCCGATTGATTGTCATGACATTGCGTTCCCATATTCACATTTAGGAGGCAAAGCAACCTAATTTTTAAATGTTATTTTATGGCATGTCGGTTTACCAAATTACTGGATGTGACTATGTATATGTAACAAGAGAACTAATTATACATTAATAAACTAACGTCTTATTTAACAAATTTATACGGATTTACGTCTTGCAATGCGCACATGCAAATGCAAAAACGCATTTTTGGTCTAGTTCCGCAGCAGGAAAAAAACAATGTGGTTTGCGTACCTGCCCTGCTTGGTGATGATCATCTCGGTCTGATGCCGGTGAAACTTGAGCCACAACGGCCGATTGCAGAGGTAGACTTGCGCTCGAGCTCCGGCTCCAGCCGCCGGAATAGGCACTGATGCGATCCCCGAACTTGTACCCGGGTAAGAGGGATAAAGACAACCGGGACCTTGCCCGAACTGGTATCCGGCGCCGAACTGGCTTCGCGAGGCGCAAACAGCAGAGGTGAAGCCCGTCGGTGGCAGCACAGATCCATAGTGGAGCGATGTGGAGTACCGAGATCCATTTGACCCTGGATAAACTGTTCCAGTCTGAGCAGCGTAGGGGAAGAGAGAACACGGATTCGCTACATCAGAGGCGGGCTGAGAGGAGGAGAGGAAATACCTGTCAGAACCAAGTTCATCTATATTGTAACGGCGCCCGTTGGACAGGTCATCTTCACCGATGACCGCAGAGCTTTTTCTTCCGTCCGTAGCGGTTTTAGTCCCAGTGAACGTGTCACTTTCTCCTTCGTTCAGCATGTCGTTAACCCCGCTGCTTAAGTACTTTTTGGGACCGTTCCCGGGATGAGATTCCGTCCGAGAAACCTCCTGAAATTCTAAAGGGCCCGATCCCGGACTATTGCTGTTGTTGTTATTATTACTTTCTGATGACAGACTGTAAAACGGCTTGGGTAAATTGATAGCGGAGCTGGGTAAAACGGGATCTCCTAACTGCATAGTTTGATTTAAAAATATATTTTTTAAAAATTCAGATGCCGCAGTTAGAAAACTTCCAGAAAACTACGAAAACGAGAAGGATACCGCTAGTCTGGGTATCTCTCCGCCGTGTGTGAGCGTCCTTGATGCGGCCGAAGGCTGATCCTCTCAGCCACACCTCCCGGTTTCCAGGGCTGCTGCTCTCTGCAAGTGATAAAAATGTTTCGGTGCCCTTATATACGATCATCTTATTCACACTCCCAATGTGCTGCGAACTTCGGGGGAGGGGCTTTTCGGTAGCCATGGCATTACCTCTTCAGCTTTCTGTGCCTATTGGCTGAACGTGTCGACAATAATTTAATTGGATGTTAACAAGTTCCTCTGTTGAACAGACTAATATTTAAAATTTGTTTTTAGGAATGCTTAAAAATGAACTATTCTTTTAATTTCAGATAAAAAATAAACATGTAATTTACATAGCAAATAATGGTAATAGGCCTACATTCAAATAATTTAAGCACATTAAAAAACTATCAATAATAACTATTTACAATATAATTTTTCGAGAAACCTGAGTATGACAGAAAATTAAGCAGACCAGAATTAAACACTCACCGTATCAGCATTAGTCCCTAATTTCGCCCGCCGCACTTTCACGGGCGAATACGTAATGAGACCGTGTCTAATTTTTAAACATTTTGAGGCAAGCGGTTGCCGCTGAAATGGTGTCTATTTGCACCATCCGCGTTGGTTTCAGTAGCGAGTCTCCACCGCATTAGCGGCAAACTGGTTTCCCATTAGCGGCCCGTTACTGGGTCTTTATCTTAGACACGTGCGCCGGGCGCCGAGGTTGCCCCGCTTGGCTCGCTAATTAACCGAGGAATGTGCTCAGTTATTCAGCAAGCTCCTCTTTGTCTTATCCGAGATAAAAAAAGTTGCTGACAACTATAACAGAAAAATACGCCCGAAGCGCTCATTTTAATTAAATTAGCCACATATACAACTAAAATAAACACATTTACTCGGGAATAAAATTGCAACAACAGAGAAAATGGTATTAAATAGGTCATAGAAATTTACCTCTAATTTACCAGAAAAAAATCTACATGGATAATGCCAATGAGATTATTTTGTATAATTTACTGACAATTAATTTTGCATTTTTTAACTAAAGACGACTCACGGACGGCTGCTTTATTTACGGCAAAGACACGAGCTGATTGAATATGACGAAGGGCGTGAGTAATTCGCTTTGAAAACCTGCCGCCTGCGGGCTTTCACTTTTCTTACCTCACAAAAGGTGTCTTAAGTGCTGTTTTGTTGAAGTTTTCCATTGGGCCTTATTTGACTGTGCAGCGCAATATCCAAACGGAGTGATGCACGCATCTGTTCTTTCAAATTCACAAAAAAATAATGAGAGAGATGGGTTCATACATGCAATTAAGTATTAATAAAAAGAACATTTATTTAAGACTGCTGTACCATAAAAACCAGGCATGGCATTATACTAAGATCCGCGTGCAATTAGAATTAAAACTGTGTGTGTGCGTGTGTGTAGGTGTGTGTGTGTATGTGTGTGTGTGTGTGTGCGTGAAATATCCACGACAGTAATCATAATTGTGGAATTGTGTTAAAATGTCGTTTTGGAAAAATCTTGTAGCATAGCTGTATTGATCAAGAGTTGAACGCATTAGAATTCAATAGGTCAATTATACCTTATTGAACTTGAATTAGTCACCAACTAGTTTTATTGTTAATAACCTATGTGATTCGGTGCTCTTATCCGGATCACCTGCTAGTTGTACGAGAGGAGACCCGCGGATTTAAATCCCCTTGGAGCGCCGCTCTCCAAGCGGACGGAAAACTGCCAATTATTTTTCCGTCTGATGGAGCCGGTGATATAGCAAGAAGAGACAGCTCTGTTAGGAGACACAACATTATTAAAACTGCTAATATACACGCACGCCGGTGATACAGAGCTACTGCATGCATCATTTTTATGTGTCGGGTCAGGACAAGACAACAAAATGCCCAGGGCGCCACTATGAGTCAAGGAACTCGATGGGCGCCGGCATTTTAGCCCCTGCAGAACGAAGCAGGTCACCTGTTTTCCACGAACTACCAAGTTTATAAATTTATAGTTGTGGGTTGTCCCTGTTCACATATCGAAAAAAAAGTGTCAGGTTCGAAAACAATATAGTAAAACCACGCGTTAAATGCTTTAAGCACCAAGTATTATACGGTTGATGTGTTAAAAAAAGGAAAAATATATAAATTGTTTTAATTGTATGCGAGTTTTGAATAGTATCGTTCTTAGCGTGAATAAATAACGGGATAATACCAAACATCAGGTCTGAGCGAAGTAAAACGGGCGTCCCTGTCATTTTGCTGCGTGATATTCAGAGATAAAGAGGGTGAAATAGAAAAAAATCTTCTAAATAAAACTATATTTCATACTGCGTGTTTGAATGTGGACTGTTTAGCATTTATCTCGGCGCGATTACAACAGTGTTTAATATCTTTAATACATTTTATATGCCTAATATAGAATTATATTGTCCAAAATATCTTTGTAAAATTTGCAAATAAACGGATTTTATGTAATACATCTACACAAATCACGCTAATGTCCTGCACTTTCTAGGGAGATCAGTTTTGCGTTGTTTCCAGCCACTGTTTAAAATATAATTTCTCTTTCTTGCGTCACGTGTATATCGCCTTCTGCATAAAAGCGACAATACAGTCTAAGCAATAGGCGCAGTGAGTCATTGAAGCCGTTTAAAAGAAACGTTTGAAAAATATCTGAGACTTACAGTTTACGTGACAGGTGCTATGAAAGAGATATTTATTCACTTAACTGTTGCATGCTTCCCGGTGACTTGGAAACGCCCCACGCTGTGTTCAGAGAGGGGCCTCGCCGCGTAAAATTCGATAATGCTATTACAGTCATTTGTCTTGTCTCCCGTCATTGAGTTGTCCCTTCACGTGCCTTTACATATTGTACTAAGCGGCGCAGCAACTAAGAAAGTTGCCTTACGAAAAAAAATGCGGCCGGCCTTATGTTCCGGGACGGGCCTTAGATTTTCATGCTCTCGCCTCGCAAGTTATAACTTTTAAGTTCTTACGTGAAATATAATTGTTGTTTATACTGAGAAATAGATTAATAAATAGGAGAGACATCTGCTTCGTAGTAGTTATTATAATATAAAAACCTTGGCAAAAATTATAGACCAATTACAGAACAGGCTTGCTGTTAATGGATCAAAGAGCAGTGACAATCCAGTTGTTTCTGATCTACCTCAGTTTAGTAACTGGACACCATGTTGCGCTGTGGCGTCTAAGCTCCGCCCACCGCTGAGAAAACCAGCCCGTGGTGTCCTCGCCTCATCAGTGACTGACGGGGTGACAAGCAGAGTATAAGGGCTGTATTCTGTCTAGTCCCTTGACCACTCATTTTCACCCAGAGTAACTGTTATGCCCTTTTTATACCAGCGTTGTTCATGAATGCAACAGACAGGCCCTTCGTCAGGGTCTCACACTGCAAATTCAAGAGCCTCCAGTCAGTCTTTAACCCCCCCCCCCCCTATCATACCTGAGCAAAGGAGGGGGAAAGAAGCAAGGAGGAACCTTACACAGCTGAGAAATGACTTTTTTGGCTCCTGCATCCTCCTACTCTCTAAATTGCTTTTTCAGTCTCCCCCAATCTGCGAAGACAATGCCGTGTCCAGCAGAGAGATTTGAAATAAGTAACAAGCTACAATCTGCTTCTGCGGGCTGTGTAAACCTCACACAACCCACACTTGCATCCTAACAGACCGAAAAACCAGGAGATCAACGCCGGACTGGCGAGACAGCGCAGGGGATTCGTTGCACGCGGTTTGCGCACGTTGCGGAGCGAGCTGCGAGTGTGCAGTTTACCTCAGGAATCTGCGGTAAACTGGCCTAGGAAAGGCAGTGAAAAGCTGGATGATTGTCTGCTGGTGTTAAGAGGAAATAAACGTCTGGTAATGTGACAGCTGGGGGGCAGGGCGAAAGGCCACACGGCATTGGCTGGGGGCCTCTCCCCTCCCTGGGACCCTTTTGTCTGAGCAATTTTCTGTCCCTGAAGGAAAAGCTGATGCAAGGCTACACTGTTTTCCAGAAACTGATTTTTTTGCTTCTTTTCTTAACCCTCTTCCCCACCCGTTAACAAATATCCCTTAAACCCTTTGCATGTGTGTGTGTGTGTGAGGGGGGGTGGTTATGACATTTCTATGGGGTGGGGCCTTGACACTAGTAAGAGAATGGGGGTCTAAAAAAACAGGATCACTCAAAATCAATACTTTGCTTTTAGACTGGTTGGGGTGAATCCGCCAGGAACGGTCTAATGTTCTTTCTTTAAATCTCAGAGGATTTGGTGAAAGTGACAGGACAGCTTGACTGCACCCCGGAATGAGACCTTTCACATCAGATAAGGAAACCCGGCTCAGGCAGCGACACGACGCCCCCAGACGCGGGAGACTGATTTTGTGCAGCCCGGTATTACCGCAGCGCCCATTCATAAGCAGTCGTCCCAGAGTACTTTGGAGTGTAATCTAGGGAGGCTTGAGTTAAATTATCATGTTCAAAAAAGCAAACAATTTAACGGGTAAAACCTTCTGTTCAGAAAGCTTTTATCGCTGGCAGGAATGCATACATATTTTCAGTGTGTTAAACGATTTTAGTACATTACAGTAAAAAAAAACGGAAAATATAAATAACAACATGATAAAGCAACTGTAGCTGCTTCAGGAAACATCAATGGAACAGATGACACTTCCAGACTTCAGCCTCCCCATTTATTCAGCTACTCAGGGGGTAGGGTGTTCTAGATCCGTCCATTCTGAGCAGGGAGCGGAGACCTCATCCAAAGGAAAGTTGCACATGTAATAACGAGACCAGTGATCAGGCATAGCAAAGCCGCCAGTCAGGCCCACAAATATTACAAGTATATGACGAGAGTATTTACAACAGTGCAAGGTGATCGATTGAATCAATTTAATATTCAAGGTCAATGTTGGGATCTATTCGGTTTCAGCCCAACGCGAACGGTAATGAAAATCAACAGATACAACAAATAATGTGCACTGAACACCCGAAAGACCGGAAATCCGTGTCTGTGGTTTTATACCAAAAATAATGCAGGAAGGACGGGAAATAGCGCACTAGCGTCTGTTATTATTGATAACATGGGATACTGAAAAAGGGGTATTGGAAAGGGTGACTTGTAGCATAAAATTATGAATTTCTAGTTATCGAAAAATGCAGTTAAGGAATATTAAACTGTCATGCACGACACATAAAGTAATATTTTTGCAGAAGCATAAGTGAAATATTTTAGGAAACTGCAAAAATCAGTGCACTTGTTTTGCATTTAAAATAATCTTTCGAGTTATTTCTAATATATTTTAGGGTAAGGGGACAAAATTGAAACTTACCAAAAAAAAAGAATCTCCAATACTCTATGCCAGCGTTTCATATATAATCATGTAATTGAGATTTTTGATTATAAGAGAAAATCCTCAAATGGCTTCACATCAGGTCGCAACGAAACGGTGGTAAAGCGGTGGCATTTAAAAACGGGATTAGACTATTAATTTCACATGCGCAAACAAAACCGGGGAGCTGCATAGAGACCGGCCTTTGGCGAGATGTCACTTCCCGCTCCTAAACAGGCACGAGATGCGACAGTAAAATTTCATTGCGCCCCAAGCAGCGATGTTTTACGGCGCGCTACTGCACTCCCCCCTTAAACAGCCAAAGCTACCAAAACTGGCGGGGTGATTGTAGGGGCAAACGCGTACGACGCTGTTCTGCCTCTGCCTTTAAGGTCACTTAGAAAGCCTTAAAATTTTAACTTGTTGCGGTTACTTAGCGGATAGGGTCTAAGTGAGCGTCGCTTCACAGGAAAATGTCTTAACCTAACCGTTTTATAGAGGCCGCTGTTATATGATGTTTAAACTAGTGTTTATTAACTTTTTACTGCAGTGAAAATACAACTGACAAAGCGTCCATTCAACCATTTTATAGACAGCGGCACGATAAGGATGTCTGTAGTAGCCTATAACACATATGACAGCTATATGTGTACACACACGCGCACACACACACACACACACACACATACATACATATATATATATATATACATTTTCAAAACCGACGTGTGCATATATTTGTGTATATATATATATATATATATATATATATATGTCGGTTTTGAAAATGTTATTGTCGTACAACTGGGGATTCTCTCGACTGACACACGAATTTGTTCACAGCCAACTGACAATTAATTTTTCCACTAATGGCTCATGGGTACAAAAATGAGCTGAAGAAGGGTAGATGTTTTCGGCCTTTAAAACCAAAAGATGTTTAGGCAGGACAGCAAAATAAAAGTGATTTATACCGCACCCGTAGGTAGATTAATCCCAAATGAGGCTCAAGTTAACATCCTTCCGTAAAAAAGGTTCCAATAATGACCTATCAGCATGTTACCTGACCACCCATAAAAGACTCAGTGTGCTTAGGGTGACCTTCGACTGGCTCCTGCTGAGGGCAGGCATGACAGGGGCAAGGGAAGTCCCGGCATATTGTTGTCAGAGGAGAAGATCAGCAGAGCACATGAAAGAACAGCATTCCAGGGTTTTATGAGGCAAAGCCGACAGCCGCCTCGCGTCTGGATTCATGTACAGCACCGTAAGGATTAATCACGCTGTCTCATTAGTGCAACAGCGAGAGTGGGATGCAGCGAAAACGGACAGTCCCGGCTGAAAGCCACGCCCACGTGCCCCCAGACCACGCCCAGTCCCGCCCCTCTTCGGCCCCGCGCCTCTGAAAATGAGAGCTGAGATACTCCAGCAGCTCACATCGGTCACGGATCACAAAAAGACCCTGTTTTCCGTTCCAGACAGCCACTCAAACTCTGACCTTTTGCATTATAATTTCAAAGAAATGCCTGAACGAATGCAACATCGTTGGCAGTGTTAAATTAACAGCATAAATTGTTGCAAGTATAAGTAATAAAAATGTAAAAATTATGTTGACGTTTTAATGATGTTTGATGCATAAACCTCTTGACTATGTACACTTTTCGACTTCAAAATGGGGACAAGAATGTTCATCGCCTAAAACTGCATTGTTCTATTTAAACGTTGGTTCAGAATCGACAAGGAGAAATTAACGTTTTGTTCAGAAGAAGACGTCATCACAATTACATCACGAACCAGAGAGAAATAATGGAAAAAGTATGTTTCACCCCCCCAACGAAAAAAGAAATAAAAAATAAAAATCCTACGTAGCATGGACAGTGTGTGAAAGGCTTGTGTTGACCGGCGACTTCGCGTGAACGTAGTCGCCCCCCCCCTACACACACACACACACACACACACACTGCAGCCCTCCCCTGCTAACATCCCACAAGTGCCATTACGGACTGACAAGGTGGGCTTTTATCACATTGAATCCCTGACTCCGAAATGCCATTTCAGCCCGTCCGTTTCTGTGTTTTTTTCTTCTTTTCATAGGGCTGCACAACGCAAACAGATTTACGCCGCAGCGATGTTCCTGCCCTCTTCCGCAAGGCGGTTAAGTCCGTGAATCAAAAGTGAGAATGAACAGTTTTGACACTTCCCTCTCATGGTACGAAAACTTCAAATAAAGCACTACGGGAAAGTCTGACTATCCAGCGAGGGAGTATCCAAGAGCCAGAGGGGACTGGTTTGTGTGTCTGCGTGTGGATGGATGTGGTTGGTGATTTTAACCTCCACCAACTCCACTACATTCTTGCTACACATATGTTGATTCTTCTAAATATTCAGGTACCGTTCTGTGCTGCTGCCAGTCAAATGAACCCTCAGCAGGACTGTTCAACAGATGGTTTTAAGTTCAACAACTAGGATGAGCCCTTGCCTTGAATGAGGGTTCAACCCACATCAGTCAGTAAACCATCCAGCTAAAGAGCTTTTTACTAAAGATTTAACCAAAGAAGGAACTGTTTCATTGACCCACCAAGAGCAGGTCTTTTAATATCCTTATATTAATCAGTGGGTGGCATGGTGGTGCAGTGGTCAGCACTGTTGCCTCACACCTCTGGGACTTGGGTTCGAGTCTCTGCTTGGGTTCCATGTGTGTGGAGTTTGCATGTTCTCCCTGTGTCGTCGTGGGGTTTCCTCTGGGCACTCTGTTTTCCCCCCACAGTCCAAAGACATGCTGAGGCTAATTGGTGTTACTAAATTGCCCGTAGGTGTGCCTGTGTGAGTGACTGGTGTGTGGGTGCGCCCTGCGATGGGCTGGCCCCCTGTCCAGGGTTGTTCCCTGCTTCTGGGACAGGCTATGGACCCCCCCTCCTACCCAGCAGGATAAGCAGGTATGGATGGATGGATGGATAATCAGCAGGTGAAATTAAGTGAAAATATCCATACTAGGAGAGTATATGATGTACATGATTCAAACAGTTAATCATAACCCTTCAATGAGCTTTCATTAAGATGATTGTAATTATTATCTTAAGGCCAAAGCATTTGTTTTCAGCCAATTATCAGTTCAATTACCAATTGGCAATTCCACCCAACAGACAATGGGATTAGTTAGTGATGCATTCTCAACTTGTCATTTGGGAATAATGATATCTGTGTGTGTGTGTTTGTGTGGCGTGGCACTATTGGTGACCTCGCACTGTTCTCTTAAAAGGCTGCTCGGTGTTTGTGCGTGTGTGGTTGTGTGTGGTTTTTGTACCACCACCCTCCTGAAGGAAAAGCCAGTAAACCATATCACACTCTCATGCCAGCACTTCCTGTTAAGCCCCCGATCATGCTGTACATTTTAGGGAAACGCTCTGCCAATGAGCCCTCTAAGAAGGGCAAGACACGCCCCCCCCACGCAGATGAATTATTGACATCTGAAGAAAATGTCAAATGGAGTATAAAAAAAAAAACTGGGAACCTTTTCATTATGTGCACAAGGGACGGATGCAATTCACTTAAAATGCTTGTGACTCATCTTTTTATTTATTGTATCAAAGATCTTTTTAGCTGCCATTTGTGGAAACAGTTGACACCTTAACACTGTGCTGCATGCTTCTTTCCAAGAGGCGAACCTGGAAAGACACAAACACAAGATGCCGCTTCTGCTAGCTGTGGCTTTTGTACAACAAACATCGCCCTGCTGCTTAGTCACGCCACGACTTCACAGACACAGGTTACAGCTTTGCTCACTTCTGCCGTTGAGTGTGACATTGAGGGTACCTCCACATCTTGATTGAGAAATCTTTCAGCTATGGATCTTTAACTGGTACGCCTCCTGCTGTTTGGAAGGAGGATTTCCCCAAGATTTCTCAGTTCTGTATCTATCAGCCCTGGATCGCACGCTGTACCAAACAAACACACATGACTGCACACACATTCTTTTACCTATCATTACTAGGACCCATTTGCTTCGAAATTTAATGCAATAGCTAACTCCTAATTCCAACTCATACAAAACATACGAAACAAAAACAAATGAAAGGTGTCCTTGTTTTTAGCTTGATTGACGACAAAGCTCTCATAGGGGTAATTTTTTTTAGCTTTATTACACTTGTGGAGACATTTATGGGGAAAACTTGTGCATGAGGTTAGAAAAACACACACACACACACACACAGTCCACATATTACCATTTTTATGGGGACTCTCCATTCATTTTGATGGGTAAAACCCTAATTCCAGCTATGACAACCTTAACCCCAACCCATCCCTCACCTTAACCATAAGTAAACAAACTAAATACAAGATTTTTGGCATTTTTAGTTTTTTGATTGCAGCCACAATCTGGTCCCCATATTGAAATAATTACCAAAACACACACACACGCACGTGCACACCGACATCCACACACAGAAACTCACAAGGCATAAATTATTACAAGTATAAGTAATAATGCAGAAATGATGTTGATGGTTTATTGATGTCTATGAATGAACCTCTTAACAATGTATGCTTTTCACATTCAAACTGGGGTCAGAACCTTCATTGTGTAAAGCTGAATTTTTCTACCCGACTTGGTATCTAAACTTTGATTCGGAATCATCAAGGAGAAATGAGGTTTATTGTTTCTGAATTAGTCATCGTCGTGAGCAGTACAAAAACACTCACACATGCATCCGTACACACACACACACACACACACGCGCGTGCACACAGACAGAAACCTGCGTTAATGCAGTGTCTCTGTGTTTACATGTAAATGGTTAACAACAATCTGTGGCGGAGGGCACAGGACAGACACTGGCCGTCAGATGGGTCGGGACGACTCCGGGACCCAGACGGCGGGGCGAGGATTCTGCAGGCCGGAGAGACAGACGGTGCCACCAGAGTGACTCCCACTTGCAATGTGGCGACCGAGGACATGCAGTGTGCATGGAGCCTATTTTCTCGGTGGATGAAGAAAAGTCGTGGAGAAGGGTGGGAGGGGGGCACATGAAGTTTCCTGGTTGTTTGATATGCAGGTCCGTTTTAACTCGGCAGATGGCGCGAGGCTGTGGAGCTTACATCGGGGTCTGTTTGTCCATAGAGCTGGCAAACCTCACGCAAGATATAGGAGTCTAGCGGCAGGAATGCCAGTAGATAATCCAACACATTAACAAACAAAGGACATCGCGACAAGAACAGATCACGTCGTGTAGCAGGAAGACGTGAATATAAACTGCTCAGGCCCCTGTTTTTTTCCCAGAAGGGCTCATAACACTTCTATAAGTGGGCCGAACACCAACACTTAAACGTCTTAATGGGACGCGAAGAGTTCCTCCTCGCCTGGATTGTTGGTGGAGTGTTTTGCACGTCCTTCTGTGCTAACAGGTCAGACGTGCTTCCAGTCTATGCACATGGAGCCGCTCGGCTAAACATTCTGTGTGACAGAAGCCTTCCCCAAGGTTCATCTGACTACTTTGGACCTTGTTAGAGCTCAGCAGAAGGGCCACAGTTGGGCCAGAACCTTGTTCTAACGCCTCCCTTTCTGCCTCCGAGCTTGTGCGCCTACTTAAATCCCTGGAGACGCACACACACAGACTTACATCACAATACGAAGCACTCCTGCACATTCACTATGATACACGTGCAACGGAGATGCACGAAAGTTCACACGTGCGCTGTGAATCCATGGGACGCGCACAGGGCACTCTCCCGCATGCACGGTGTGCACGTTCGCACGGCGCAAGCTGCTGGGCATTGACACACATGCTCTCTGTCGTCCTTCACTGCACTGCAAAATGCATGCATTCAAGCACGGGCACATACAAACGACTTGCAGAATAAACGAAGACTGCAGAGTCACAGGAATAGGGGTCTGTGGAATATTGGGGTGGTGGGGGGGAGTGTGAGATGGGGGTGGTGGTGGGATAGTGGAGGATCCCCTGTTATCACTGTTTTCCAAAGAAACGGGGCAGTCAGTGTAAGGGTACCTCTGACCTAAAGAGGTCAAAGTGACATTCATTTCGAGACTGTTGCAGCTTAACAGCACCCCCCACTCCATCCCCCACCAACTGGTGGCTCTTCATAAGCACTTCCTGTGTGAGGTGTGTCGTCGGTTCAGCCTGCAGTCTCTCAGCAACCTGATTCACCCCCCCCCCCCCTTTGACACCTAGCTCTGCATAGATTCTGGAAGAGATGCATGTTGGGATTGGAGGGTTAGGCAGCAAGGTGTGTTCCTTTACTCATAACACCCTGTCTTAGACCCTCCTGGGTTACAGTAAACATTACCATAGAAACTATGGCAGCAGGACATCTTGAAATACACTCAGATCAGCATGCTGGTTACAGGGATCCAAGCTATACTAACATTGTAGTACATTAAGTTGGTGTCATCATTCAAAGCAGCTTCCAGAACTTTAGCTGTTTTACGCAGATGGATCATCAGGGCCAGTTCAGATGAAGAGCCAAGCTCAGTGGTATCATAGGGGGGCTTCAGGGGATCTGAACTAGTAACCTTCAGGTTATGGGTCCAGCAACACTACCCACGGCCTCCGGAAGAGCAGTTCCACTGGTGCTGGCCACTGTCCTGCAGGTCAGATCCGGGATCAGTTTGGTAGGAACCGCCATCATGACATTCCGGTGGCCTGTCCGACACAATCCGATCTAATGCAAAGTCATCCTGCCTGCAACTCCCCCCGCGGTGCCAAACGGGAGGGGGAACAGGAGACCCGGATCCCGCAGCCGGTCCTGCCCCCCGGCGGGAGCAGAAGGCCAGGTCAGCGGCACTGCCAGCTCTGTCGCGGTCTGTGGCGCTGATGTCATAATGGCAGTGGCCGGTGGGTGGCTGCCATTGGTGAGTCCTTTTAGCACCGGATTCTAGAATGCCGTCAGCTGCTGGCGTCACTTCTTGGCAAACTCACTTCAGGGTGAAAAGACGAGCGTGCGTGCTCACATACAGCCACACGCTCCTTTTTTGCATTTGTGTGGGGCGACGCTGTTTTTGCCCCCGTCCAGCGTGCTCTCCCGTGGGACCACAGACACCAGAAGGTCAAGGCTTTTCATGATCCCCTCCCTTCTCCTTGTCACCCCCCCCCCCCCCCACATCAGTGTTTATGGTTTGATCCTGTGTCCTGTAAAGAGCAGCAGCAGGAGCAAACCATCACATTTGGTGCTCAGCATGGGGGCGGTTTGTGAGTTGTCATGCTCCAGCTATCCTATGGAGCCTTTCTTCTGACTTTCAGTACATTTTTGACTAACCACATTTGCATCTGCTAATTAGATCCTGTTAGCATAATTCATTCACACAACACCCTCTTGAAGCTAATGAATAGATACATCTCCAGACAACTTGCAAAGAACATATAATGAGGTTCAAGTTGCTCATAAATGTATATTTGTCCGAGGAGGATACAGAATAAAACAACATTTGGAATCTGACAGCCTCTCATTAAAGGTCTGCGACGTGTTAAAAACAAACTGCTGAAAAAGATCGAGAAGTTATTTCCAGCCTATTGACCTACACCCCCCGAATCACGAACTGTTAAAACGAGACACGCAACCTTGAGCGGACCAGCCCACGTTAACTAGCACGAAATCCTAAACGGCGAATTACGTTAAAAAGCTCTGGGGGGGTTGGGTTACATAATGTATTGAGAGTCGACCATGGCGGGTGGGCTGTTTCAAGAATATCAGTAAAACGTATATCAATGCCCAGCTGATCTCTGCCTTGTGCTAAAGAATAAAAAATGGCAGAAATTATGTGAAACCCGCACTGTGGTGGGAAGGCACCAGGAACACAGAAAAAAAATCCCAACCGGAATCTGAAATGACATCGACGCTTGAAATAACGAAGGAAACAGGACCATCAATTCGCAAAGAACTGAATCCACTCCTACCACGGGAAATCCAAGCAGTATTCAGAGTGGATTTTTAGCAATTAAGCCTAACAGTTATCATTCTGCTCTGTGCTTTATTCTGCAAAAGCAGTAGCAGAGATCTTGGAAGAACAGTGAACCAAAGCCAGGCTCCACCGCCGGCCGGTAGAGGTGACACTTGTTGGCACGGATTGTCCTGTTAAAAGCACACCAGTGCGCGGCCCAAATCAACGTCCTGGGGTGTGTGACTGAATCTGACACACCAGCTCAACCAGCCTGCCCAGAACCCAGTGGGCATCACGCCAACCATGAGGTACCCTTGAGGTGAGCGTCACCTCAACTCGGTCCCACCGGCAGATTGCATTGACGTCTGATTGTTGAATTGAGGATGGTTACGTCCTTCCTGAGCCTCTGCTGTGCATTTTTAGTATTCTGATCTTATCACCTTTGTAAATTTCCATGTATCACCTCCAATTAGCACATCAGATCTCCACCCCGCACATGATCATCCGACACCCAGAATCGGATCTCCGCCACGCATCGTACTCCTGCTCTGGTTAACAGGAACACATGTCACCTGATCCTGCTGACACACAGGTCACGCATGACACAGAATGGAAGTCATCCTAAACACAAACAAATGCTCAACCATAACAAATGGTGCCAATGGCCATGAAACACAGACTGCTCACGTCTTCTCTGTCTGACTTCACACCTGCTATGTTCTTCGTCACACTTACTAAAGCAGCAGCTCCCCACTAGATGACAGAGGAAACCAACCAAAATACTGATATCAGGGAAATTACGTTTGCAATTTATTTATTTATCAGACACTTTTATCTGAAGCGATGAAATTTTTTTTTGAGGAAGGTCAGACAGTCCCTTGAGCATTTGGGGGTCAAGGGCCTCATCCAAGGGCCCAACAGCAAAATCCCATTGAGGACGCTGGGATTTGAACCAACAACCTTCCGATCACAGACGCAGTGTCCAAACCTCCAGGTCGGCCCAACACGCCACAATTTGCAGTGCGGGGATTGTCTTTCTTGCAGTGCTCCCAGTGACCACTTAAGGGGCTGCTTTTATAGGAAAGTTAGACGTGGTGCATCCAATCTCCATGGGCCCTCACTCAGGTGTGAAAGGCAAACCCAGCTGTTGGGGAGGGGGGGGGGGGGTGGACGACTGAGATTGGGGTGCGAAGCAAGACGTTTGGGCGCCATGGAGGTATGCAAGGTTCCCACAGAGACATCTGTGGCTGAATTTGCCCATCTGCCTTTGAGTACATCTTGAGCTCCTCTTAATTGACAGGTTAGGACAGATTAAACCAGGGGTCCCTGGTTCCGGTCCTGGAGGACCAGTTTGCAACACAACTTGCAGATTTCCCCTGCTCAGACACACCTACTAAGAATTAGCTTATCAAGGTGTGTTTGAGCAAGGAATTTCATCCAGGACCAGAATCGGTGAATCCCACATTACACCGTAACCATTCGTACATTTTTTAAATTTAGCAGATAATTTTATATAAGGCAGCAAACATTTTTGAGACAGTACAATCAGACAATCCCCGGGTGCAACTGGGGGGTTAAGGGCCTTGCTCAGGGGTACGATGGTAAAATCACCCTACATTTTGAGGGATTTGAACTTGTGAAATACCCTGGACACTCAAAACCACGGGGCCACAACCCCCCGTATAGTCTTCTGCTTTTAGTGACGCCTCGAGTCTCAGGACCAGGCAAGCCAGCGATGGGAACTTCAATGCTGACTTTATGGTTTTGACACAAATGACACAGCGTGAAAATAGACAAACTGTCATGTGGACGTAACACTTTTGAATGGGGACAGCAGTCTAATTATCAATTTACAAAGAACTGGACCCACACCTGAATATAGGAACTCAGAGGTGTAAAATCAGAAAGATATGAATTTGAAGGTGATGGTTTCCTGGCTGCCACAGAGAATCGAAGCGCTGCACCAAACAGATGTTAAGAATAACACCTGACAGCTCTGTGTTTTATTCTCAGAAATACGTGACAACATGACATGAACGACACAGCTTCACCATCCGGCGGTGACCTTATTCCGTGTTACGTTTGAGAGGGTCGCAGCAAGTGGCCCAGGAATCGTATTTAACAAACAACAGTCAGCTAATTAGGGTGAAAGGCAGAAGACAACTGGATTATTTTCTGAGGTCGTTCGCTGTGAGTTTGACACTGTGAGGGATATTTATACAAACACCCTCCCACATCGCTGTCTTCACTGCGGACCAGCGTTTAAAATCATTTAGATCTCTCTAATGTATTGCCAGTCACACCTCTTTGCAGTCATTTAAAAAAATTATTAATCATATACAATAATTATCCATCCATCTATTTTCCATCCATCCATCTTCCATATTGCTTATTCAGTACAGAGCTGTGTGGAGCACACACTCATTTTTAAAAAGAATCCTTCTAATATCTAGTGCACTTTGCAAAGAATAATTTGTTGAAGTCATGCGTTTCTATTACAATTTTACTGAGATTTGAGAGTGTGACATGTATCAGCCAAGCATATTTGCTGTTTTTTATTATATTATAGATTATAGATTATTATATGAACTGATCAGCTAGCTTCAGAAACTCCACGGTCTGTTTTTAAACACGGTTCATCCCACATGCTTCCATGATGACTGTGGACATCCATAGGCTTGCTGGCACCTTACACAGCCCTCACGGCTTCACTCATTATTAAAGTCCGTTTTAAAACCAGCTAAGGCAGGCTGAAAAAAAACAGTGAATAAAGACAGGAAAGAGTCCAACAGCAGGAAGATTAATAATGGCAAATAACCAAAATGCACACAAGAAACCTTTCTTTGCAGCTGAACCAGGGACAAAACTCCCCCGCACATTTAGATAAGGCTCTTTAAACTTTTGTTTTATTTTGGAAGATATTTCTGTCTATTAACTCACAAGGTTTTCACTTTTTACTGAACAAATAATAGAGAAAAACAACCAGTATTTCGTTAAAATACTTTAAAATATCTTCAAATACGAAAAAAAAAAAATATATATATATATATATTATATATTTGCTTTTAAGCACAAAAGTAGATGTGTAAATATTCATTCGCTAATCAATTATCCGTCAGTAATCCAAACTCCTTAGATCATCTGTTAGCTTCTCTGGAAAATTGACTGCGTGATTATCGCATTCTCCACTGCGCAACATTTTTCTTGGGGGGAAAAAAAAATTGCGCGTCTCGTTTGAAGACGTTTTTACAAAGATCAAACGGCAAGCTGACCAAGGAGCCACGCATAGCGCAGACGAGCGTTACTGTAGATTAAGGGGGGGGAGAAAAAGGCAGATAAACAAATGAATAAATAAGGTTTGGTAAAAATAGCTTAGCCTGGGGCCGCTCGCTGAACGCCGGAGTCTCAGTGTTCACACCTGCACTTGGCCTCCGCGCCACGTTCAGTGCCGGCTCGCCAAACCAGCGGCCGCTAGCTTGGTTGGGGATGGCTAATTATGGACGCTCGGGCCTGGGCGGGGGCCTTTTTTTCTGGGCCTGGGTTGGGCCTACGCCGCTCCCGGGAACAAATGCGTCGTGGGCGAGGAGGCAGCCTCTCCCAACGTGGGCCCGGCTCCGGCGGGGAACAATACCGGCATTGTTTGGCAAGGACTTGGGCAGCCGTCCCGCCACGCTTGGCCCCATCCGAATGTCGAGCTCGGTGACCCTCCTCGCGGTGAGCCTTCCAGCGATGCCGCATGTGCGACTGCGAGATGACACATAGAGGGAACGCGCGTCTCGGAGCACGCCAAAGCGCGCAGGTTTCCAAAAAGCAGTCACCGCGTTCCAACGGCCCGTTAGCGCGTCGCTTTGCGCCCATCGTGTGGGAATTACTTTTAAAATGCAATTTAATTATCCAATTTAATCATAAACAATTAAGTTTCTCACAAGAATGGCCATGGTATTAATAGATCCATTACATGCTTTGGCGATATTTTTGTTTTTAATGCTGGTAATATTTTAACGTGTTACTTTTCACAAGACAGAATGAAAGCTAAAGATGTGAATAAAAAAAAATGGCAAATTACTATTCAGAACCTTTTTTGTGATGTTGACAAAAGGCAGTTTGTGTACGTTCTGAGGCCTCTCGTGTTGTGTAGACGGTCCCATCTGGGATCAATACCAGCAAAGTTCAACCCTGGAAATGGCTAAATTTTCCACAGTGTTCCACTTTCTTAAAAGTGTGTTACAAGTGTGCTAACAGGATAGTGGAATGAATGAAAGCCTGAAGGGTATCAACCAAAACATCAAAGCCAAAATGCAGATGGGTGCAGAGAAAGGCATACACACTGCACAAAGGTATTTCTAGGACCTTGACCCCTAAACTTAACCATAAGTAGCCAAATAAAATACATGCATTTTGGAATTGTTAGTTTTTTAATTCCATTCATAGATTCATTCCCTTGTGGGAACCGTCAAAATCACAGGCTTTTGTCACATTGTGGGACATTATAACATACATATGACATGTGCACACACACACACACACGCACACACACACACTGGGACAGGAAATGTGTACAGGTGCACAGGAAGTGGGCCACTGGTACACGCATGCACACACATGCACTCAGACGCACACATGCACTCAGGCACACGCATGCACACACATGCACTCAGACGCACACATGCACTCAGGCACACGCATGCACACACATGCACTCAGACGCACACATGCATTCAGACACACACATGCACTCAGGCACACACATGCACTCAGACGCACACACACATGCATTCAGACGCACACATGCACTCAGGCACACACATGCACACACACATGCATTCAGACGAGCACATGTGCGCACACGCACTCAGACACATGTATACACACACATGCATTCAGACGCACGCACACGCACTCAGACACATGTATACGCACATATGCTTTCAGACGCACACATATACACACACGCACAATCATGCACACGCTTGTGGTTCCTCACATGCCAAACGTGGCCCCCAGCCTCGGGCAGGGTGGTGCCCTGCGGCGATTAGATTGATTTCCCATTGAAGAGGGGAGCAGCTCACAGGACAATGCAGGACTTGGGTGAGGGTGGGGCTAGGGGGTGCCACTCTCTGATTGCCTACATTGTCATGTGGTGACACCGACGTGTGTTTCGGGTCTGCCGGCCGCTGAATTAATCCAAATTATTATCGCATTTGTCCCACACCCCCCCCCCATCGTGGCTGCAGGCTAAAACATGTCAGGCCCTTTATTTCCCCCTCGCAGCAAGCTGCCCGGGCAGATGCCATATACAACCCCCCCCCCCCCGTCGCCATTCAGCGCCCTGCCCTTTGTCTGCCTTAATTGAGTCCCCCGCTCCGCTTAATGGGTGCTTTAATGCTCACTGAAACAGAGCTAGCGCAGTGGGTCAAATACGTGCTCACGTGGCCCCGTTAAGCCCTTCGTTAAAGGAGAGACTTGAAGCTCATCAGGATTGGCGCTCATTAATTAACAGCCCTCCGCGCTCTGTCATCTACTGGAGCGCCAACACTCCACGTCCGAAGTCTAAGAGGGGAGAGAGGGCCAGTCTTCCTTTGCAGGCTTGCAAGCCTGTGGGCTTTCCTTCATCCACAAAGCAATCACGTTAACAACTGTAGGCTTATTTACTAGTCAATCTGCAGAGTCCATCTTTTTTGGCATCATTAGCTCGAGTCACGTGGCGCTTCAAGTGTTAGTCAGTGGCCAACTGGTGAAAAGTCAGAAAGCTTTGTTCTTTTAGAAGTCTAGATTGTTCTTATGACAGAATGAAAACAGTGTGGCCTTCCGCCCTGATATAAATCCCAGTGGTTTACCAGATTCGGGTCAGGCTAGATAGAACATGCAAGCCCCGTTCAATAGAATAGGAGAGGTCTTCATTTTGATGACCCAAGTGAGCTAAGCATGTGAAAGGCTGAGATTAATTATGATCACCTAGAGCATTCAGAGCTCTTCTCAGTGAAAGTAATCAGGTATAAAACCGGCTTGCATTGTCCGGTTTTTCAGGATTTCTGCTATAGGGAACTCTGAGATTTGACTTGATCTCTAGAGCCACCTCAGATAGCATCAGGCTCGCTGGCATCTCGTGTTTTGCTTCAGGTTCACTTACTAGTTGATGTAATAATGATCTCCCAGCAGCGGCAGCTGCATCCCGGCCGACCACATGCTTCACGCCTGGCCTGCGTCGGTAAACCGTGCAGAGCCCACGACTCATGACATTTGAACCACAAAAACGAATTTGTCTCTGGAGTTAAACAAGCAGATTGCGATCATCTTGAATTGAACTCTTCAAAAACCCACCCCC
>JABFEB020000045.1:3705328-3749633 GCA_019775895.2 Stomatorhinus ivindoensis | reverse complement strand
CCGAGCCCGTCCTCTTTTGGTCCTGGCCTGTGGAAGCCGTCTGAGCACCAGAAAGCCAGTCCCACCGTCCATCAGCGCCGAGCAGCTCAGAGATGCGCTGCCCTCTCACCATGAGCTTCCACACTGAACAGTACTTCCTGCAGTGTACTCGGCCAGAAGTCGCAGCCTGGCATCGCCCTCCCCCCATAGCAGAGTCTGCTGTGCTGTTGACCTCTGACACTGCGATGATGTGCGATGTCCACAGGCTGTGCTGTTGTTGTTTTTTTTTACAAAATCTCCAGCCATGTCTTACGTGGGGTTAAATTACTTTTCAGCCTATTGAAAGACAGGCAGCCTGAACACTAACCACTTGTTTGTTGGTATAATCATTCTTGTTTTTTTGCAGCATAATTTTACTGACTTTCTTAAGCTTTCATTAGTGGATCCTAATGTGTAACTACTACTTGTCTGGTTTTGTTCATCCACCAGGATCACCACAAAAATGCACTGGATCAGAGGTGTGTGTCTAATATATATTTCGATCTTTATTCATTGATTAATTAAATCAAAAAGTAGTCTGTTATTGAAACCCATTGTATAGGCCATGATTTGACCTGTGAGAATATTATTCAGGTTTTAAATTGTAAGAGTTTCATTTTGAACCTGTGCACATGTGGTAGGCGTACGCCATGTCCCAGAGGCCTCAGGGAGGACATATGAACATTTATGTGATTGGCATGTTTACATATTTATTGCACCATTCCGCCATTCCTTTATAGTCTGCAAAATAGAATTCCTCAGGGGTTCAAAATCATCGTCAAATGATATATGTTTTTGTTCTGACTGCTCTAGATAGGTGAAATACTGCACTGAATAGTGAAGACTCAGTGTGACAATGAGTCTCGATTGCATCAGTCAGCCCGTGAGTCATCGTAGTGCTGTGAGAAGCGCATGCATTTTCATTTCGGCAAAATTCTGGGTTGCATGCATGCGTATGTCCCTCTATTTGGCACCATGTTAACTGCAAATAAAATGCGTTGGGAACGACAAAAGACGTCTGGCAGCCAAAATACTGCAACTCAGCCGCTCATTTCCTTACCTGCCTAGGTTAACACACGCACAAGTGGTTATTTCTGCCCTTTTATTGCCGATAAATAATACTCGCTGATTGCTTTCAGATAGCATGCGGGTGCGTAAAAGCGGGTAACGGGTACTGTGATGTGTCATGCGAAATCCTGCTTCTGGCTGCTGTTGTCACAGTGGGGTGTTGTGTTAACTTGAGGGTCATGTCTTGGTCACACCTCTCAGTATCATCACACATGTTTGTGAGCACTGATTTCAGGCGCTCACGCCAGCCTCCCCGACAGCCTGCTCAGTTTTCCATCACAGGACAGGAGATGGCATGTGGCTTAAGCTAGCAGGACCCTTGAGCCGCAATACGGGTTTCGAGAAGCGGCGTCACTGGAACACAGGCAGCTGACAGGATGTTGACATGTTGGGAAAGGTAATAGGAGAGACTGAATGGTCACTCCAGGGCCATTGGTCTCTTGGTCAGGTTATACTGTACCACACAGTTAAATTACATAACATTTATTTAGCAGATGCTTTTATCCGAAGAAGGGTCAGACAGCTCCTAGAGCAATTGCGGATTAAGGGCATTGTAAGGGATTTGAACCAACATCCTCCTGGTCACAGGCACCGCATCCTTATCAACCCATTAGTAAGTGAGCCACCCCACCACATCTGCCTTGTTTGTTTTGTTTTATAATGCATATTGCAGATTTACTCAGGTAGTACATAAATCTGTCCCTCCCTTGGTGGGTAAGTCCAGAACTTTGCACTTTCCAGATTGGTGGAGTTATTTCAAAATGTGGCTCGAGACTGAAATGTAGGCTGGGTTGGTGTTCGGTAGCCGGTATCGAGGACATAGAAGGATCTGAAAGAAGATCAACGTCGTTCTTTCTCATCTTCTCATGTCGGTTTCCAACCAGGCCTCGGATGCTTAACGGGTCGCGTGCCGGAAGTCTGTCCAGGTGTCCTTGGCCGTTTGTCTGTCGGTAGAAGCACCAAGTTCCAGAGGAGCGAAGGCAGCGGTGACATCCTGAGCAGGAGGTGCCGCTAAGCTTAGGAAAGCCCTGGAGGAAACTAAATATTACAACCAGGTGTGCTGGTAGAGACTTTGGGCCCCATGAAAGCATTTCATATTGGGCCCCCCCAACTCAGACCAATGCAATTATGTTTAAAAAAAATTCGGGCCCCTATCACTCATGGGCCCTTGGAATGGTCCTGTCTCCCCCATAGTGCCACTGATTGTGACCACAGCTCTCAGCCACCAGTAAAATAGCACTTCCCACACGGAAGAGGCACCTAGTGACAAGGACAGGAATACAGACAAAGGCAACAGGAAAGATGTGAACAAAACGGCTAACCTCTTGAAGGTGAACCATGTGTCTTCAATGGGTGGCAGTTGGTCATTTACATACCGGAGCGGAGTGGGCCATCCACGGGCGGAGGCGGCGGGGCAGATGGACACGTCTTGCGCTGACCGAGCCTCCGTGCGGCACGCTGGGCCCAGAAAGGGGGCGTCCCACTGAGACCCTGGCGCCGACTCGCCGGCTTGGCCCCCGCCCATCCGCGAGCTGACCGGGCCTCGGGACGGGCTGCTCCCCCGAGGTCCAGGAGCAGCAGACTCCAAGCTGGTCCGCGGGCAACGCATGCCAACATGGATGCCAAGGAGGGAGGTGGGCACCAGAGCGTCGCCCATACTCGCATGCCATTTTATTCCGAGCTTGTCTTTTGTCGTTCACCACGTGTGTACTGTGCTGCATCCATGCATGTTCACTTCTGTCCTTTGGGTTATTATTAGAGCTGCCTCCGTTCTTGTAAAAAGAGATTTAAAATGTACAAGTCTGTATAAATGTAGCAAATGCGCAGCTGAGGGCCTCCATAATTTATAGGAACAGCATAGGTTGTTTATTTGGGTTAACTATCTAATAACCAGTTAGGCTGGGTTATGAACCCCGACCATGCTTCGCCCCAAGATACTGCCGCCTTCGAGCAGGCTTGTCCCTGGGAGGCGCCCGGGACCGAGTGAGGGGGTCGTCCCTCCCCATGCAGCAGACCCCAGGTTTGGAGCGGCATGGCTGAAGCGGGCGAGCCGCGCTTGTAGCCCCGGAACAATGAACTCATCTGTTCCTCACACTCCTAACGTGCCCCAGCAGGGCTCCCGCTGTGTGCCTCATTAAAAAGAGCCCGGCTGTGGGGTGGGGAGCGGGGGAGGGGGGGGGCCTCACGCGTTCTCGTCGCGCCGCTTTGGTGATGGCCCTCTCTGCCACATGTCCCCACGCGGGCGCAGGTGGGGCGGAGTGAGAGGGCGCACGCAGCAGGACCTGCTGTGGCCAGAGCCAGAGAACTCTCAGCAGCCAGGACGAGTGTGAGGGGAAGCCATGGAGGGCAGCCTTTACGTGCGTGCTTGTGTTGTTTTTTTTTTATTTATTATTTTTTTGCCCCCACGCTCAGCAGAGGGTTCTGCACCTGAAGACAGGAGAACTTTCCACACCTTTGTTTCGGAGTCATTTTGGTCATTTTCATCTGAACAGCTTGAGGAATGTATTTGTGATGCTTTTTAAATCATAGGTCTAATAGATCAGTCATTCTCAGGTTTATTTTTGGATGGACCAGTTAGGTCTTCATTTAGAAATGGCTGCACTAGATGAGCCTAGTTAATTTGTTAACTCTTAATTCCTCAAGTGTAGTGAAATCATACCAGTGAAATATGCCCTTTGACGAGTAGGAGAAACGGTGTCTTTGGTATTTGCCACGTTTAGGACCCTCGTTATGGGGGCATTGTGTCCGCAGAGCTGACTCGTTGGCTCCTGCTTTTGCGGATACCTGGCACGTCGCTCTGGGGGCTGTGGGGCGGCACGTTTCGCTTGATCAGGTTGATTGGAGATGCATGCAGGCTTAGGATCAGTCGCATGGATGGGATCTGTCTCCTGCCAAAGCCGCAGCTCTCGCTCTGATAACCCCGCAGTAATGCGACAGGCCAAGCCGCTCCACCACGTAGCGGAGATACGGAGATTTCACCTTTTATTCATTTGGAAGGGAGATGAGGACCGTCATGTTATATGATATCGGATTGAATATTCCACACGTTCCTCATCAGGCAGTGGTGTGTAAGGGGTTTGTTTCCCCACAAACTGCATTTGCCTCTCCTACTTCAAAGGACAGTGTCACTCACAGAAGAATGCATACGTTGCCTCTATCCCTGACTCTCTCTCTCAGAAATCTGTGTATTTCTCTGTCTACCTTTCTAACTAAATTATGATATGAATGCAATCGCAATGAGCTAAACCCTGTGTCATCTTTCAGTATTAGTTGTCGTAGTTGTTCTTGTTGTTTTCCATGCCAGTGAGAGCTGTGGAGGAGGTCACTATGGACGTGTAGCCTGTTAACCCCTTGAAGGACACCCTCTGAATTGTAGAGTGCCCTTTGGCTTCTGAAATGGGGGTTTCTGTATCTCAGCAGCAGTTTCTATGTGAGCAATGGAGGCATTTTTTGCAACAGCACTCCTCTAGGAACCTATAGGGTCAGTGTTTTAAAATATTAATGGATGTAATGTATCACTTTTGGTAAAATGTGGAGTTTATGTATTGTTAACTATGCTTAGTCATACTGACTTTCCTAATTAAAATCTATTTTTGTGACAGATAACATCCGAGTGCATCGGAGTTGGCCTATCTGCTTGTACTATATCTTTTTGGCGTGGCCTAACAGCTTTGGTGTGAAGTGGGAACTAAAAAAACAAATGAAGCCTGTGTGGTTTTGTGGACCTGTTACCAGCTGCCTGCACCCCCCCAGCACATTTAGACATTAGACTCGGTTGCAGGAGAAGCTCCCCCCTTCGGCATCGAGGCTCTGCTCACGGCTCCCTCGTTCTCGGGAGGATGAGAGCTGTCGGTTCGGCACGATCCTGCTCTTAGCGCTTCCTGCGCGTTGCCGTCCTTTGCGTTGGGCTGCCTTAGGTGCCCTGCAGTAAGGGGAAGGGCGGCGAGACCGACCCGTAAATGGAAGTCATAAACCGACATGTGGCGTGTTTTTGTGAATTCTACTGAAATCGTTCACCGGCTGATTTCCATTCGTTAATGAGCACATGGGTTTATCTTTCTTTTTTTCTCCCGGCCTGCTTTATGCCGACCCACGTCTGATGGACGAAGGTGTG
Organism: Stomatorhinus ivindoensis; assembly: GCA_019775895.2. Taxonomy (NCBI): domain Eukaryota; kingdom Metazoa; phylum Chordata; class Actinopteri; order Osteoglossiformes; family Mormyridae; genus Stomatorhinus; species Stomatorhinus ivindoensis. The sequence continues at coordinate 3,744,433 of JABFEB020000045.1, read as the reverse complement.
TTATTAATGGGGAGATGCACGGCGCAGTAATTAAACCAGCGGGGGGCTTTGCATCTACCCTGGCCGGCCACCCTTTTCAGTTCCTGCTCCTCTGTCCTTATTCATCGGCCATGTGGGCCTGTAGCCGGAGGCAGTTTTGTCACATTCTAACGATGCTTTTCAGTGCAGGGCTCGGCTCCCAACAGCCTGGGACCTTTTGAGCCAATCGGTGTTGGCTTTTGTCATATGACGCCCCTCCCCCCTCAGCCACCAGCACCATTGCCACCAGCACCTCCCTGTTCTGAACCAGGGCAACTGGCATCCCAAACCCCCTGTGGGGCTTATCTCCTATTCTGTTCTTGTGATCTGTGATTACAAGATGTCGTCCCTGTGTTGCCTTGCTGTATTATGGCTTTGTTCAGACCGTGTAGAACACTGTGGTATAATATGCTTTGCTGTGTTTTATGAGCACCCAGTTTGAACATTTGTAAAATTCAGGTATCAGAGAACCGGCGGGCAGGCGCTAAAATCTCTGGTCATTGACCTGGTGCCAGACAATGTGGACAGTAGCAGACTGGGTGCATGATTGACCTTTGACCCCTCACCCTTTCTCTCTCTTCCATTTCAGCCTTTACTCACTGCTGTAAGGAGAGTGGTTTCCTGATGGTGGTTAAGTGTCAGGAGCAGAATGCGGCGCTCAAGGAGTGCCTGTCTATGCAGTGAGTTGACCGTCTGCTGGGGGGGGCTGTGCCGAAATGCTGTGCATGCCGTGCTAAGTTTGGGCCTCGAGTTATGGGATTGCAGCCATCAGTGAGCAAAGGCTCCCCAGGGCGTGGGATCAAATCTCTGGGCTATCATTGACACATGTGGCATGGTGATCTTTCTAATGGCACTTTTCCACTGCCACGAAGAACCGAGCTGAACCGTGAACTGACTGTTTTCCATTTTAATTTATGCGAGCTGTACCCAAGCCATATCCACACTGATAAGGCTCTGCTTACTTTGCAGGGCTGAAAGCGTGACCAAACCGAGCTGGTTTTGTTACCACAATCTGATTGGTTTTTAGTATTCATGCATTATCTGGAGGATAAAGGGTCATATGTGTATATATATGTGTGTGTATGTATATATATGTATGTGTATGTGTATATATATATGTGTGTGTGTATATATATATATATATATATATATGTGTGTGTGTGTGTGTGTGTATATATATGTGTATATATTAGTAGTATCGCACATTGTAATGCATTGATGCGTTGCTGGTAACTCAGAACTTGAAAGTTTCCAAGCATTTCATGGTAACATAACACGCCAATTCTCACAGATGTACTAGCGGATCTTTGCACTTAGTGCATCATGGTGTGCACTGTGTGAACATTAAATAAGCGTCCCTTCAGTTTTATGTCACTGTCAATCTCCAAACCTGGCAATGCCTTTGCCAAGCTTGATCGTACTGCAGTGGAAAACCAAAGTAAACCAGAACTGTGTTGTAACTAGTTTCTCTTCACAGTACAGCTTTGGTTCAGCTTAGTTCCTGTAAGTAAGTGGAAAAGCGCCGTAAGGTTCTTTTTATCTGGCTAGTCGGTCTGTAGATTCAGTAGTAGGTTATCGTATGTTAAGACCCTGAACTTCATGTTTTGTCTAGAAATATCGCTGCAGTTTCAGCTCATGGAGTTATCATTCTGTCCCGGCAGCTACAAGGATCCAGTATTTCAAGAAGAGTGCAAACAGCAATATGTAAAAGAGAAAGAGGAGTTTCAGAAGACTGGCATCCCAGCAAAGAACAGGAAACAGAAACTGCCCACCAGCATGTAATGCCAGGAGGTGGGGTCACCCACGGGAACACCACCCCTCCCTGTCCAGCCCAGAGATGGAGAGTGGTCACCTGTACTTGCTGAGGATTTGGAATGAGGAGACTATACTGCACTCCTTTGATTCAGCCAGCCCCTCTCAGCTCAGTGCCAGCTTGTACACTGTGTCTGTGTCTGTTTTCATGAAAGGAGAATATTATTGTCGCTCGATTATTATATCTAAAATAAAAAGAAAATGGCTTAAATAAAAATTGTATATTTCTTCTGGCGCTGCTGGGCTACACAATCCTTGTCATCTCTGAATGACCATGATCAGTCCATTTATTTTCAGGACCAGGTTTACTTTTTGTATTGAATTTAATTGTAAAAAGTAGAGACTTTCATTAAAGGCATTGTTTATTTTATTAAACTATGTACCTGCAGGTAAGAACTGAAAATTGACCTGGGTTAGATTTAATACTAATATTAACAGCTTTTTCGAATGGGCTGTTGTCGCTTCCAGCCTGATAACTGAGGACTTTTGATTTGTTCCCGCTGCAGGTTTTTGCTGGGGATTCTGGGATTTCTCTCAATCTCCTGAAAATCTGTTTTTCAAGCTTCAGTTTGGTGTCCAGTTCATAGAGGTTTTGTAGGCTTCTGTGAGAAGAGACGGTGAAATTGGCCATTATTACGGAGAATCATTGCATTTCCATCAGTAATTTCAGAGTGCCTTTTGAGGAAAATGACATGGCATAGGTTGGCAAAAAAAGAATAAGAAAAATCTTTTATTTTTGTGGAAAATAAAATGTTACATTTTTGTGCAAAGAAATGTGTTGCGCCTGTTTTTATACTGTCTTAACGTGCTTACCTGCCAGCACTTATTAAAACTAATAATGGGAAAGATTCCGGTCAGAATGAGGCTGTCTTTAAGCTGTCTCCGTGGGCTGCCTCTTCCCCTGTCTCATGAAGATCTGAAATATGGGGATTTGAAATATGCAAGGTTCAGACACTGCCAGCACAGCAACAGTTTATGTCCAAGCCTCTCCAAACAGACCACGTCCCATATTGCTGATACGGTCTTAAAACAATTAATTAAAGACTCTTTGCCAGCACTGTACCCACAGAATGCCTTCTCGTTACGGCTCAGCCGAAGACTAGATTCTCAGGCACCAGCACCCTGCAAGGCCTAATGAGAAGTAATGCTTGCTAGAAATCACATTTGACAATTTTTTTAAGACTTTGCACCTTATAAAAAGTAACCTCTGTGTTCAGTTTCAAATTCTTACTTTTGTACATGAAAAGGCAGAGCTGTCTAAGGCTGATTTATAATTAGAGCAGTAATTGTACCAGTGCTTGCCCTATGTTCCCGAAACATTAGAAGTAGATATTTTGACGTTTTCCTTCAAATGGTATAAAATGAATTTGCTCCTGATATTTGGGGAGATTTTGGAAAAACGTGCAAAGACACCCGGGCCCAAGAGTTTCGGAAGGATATTACCCCCAAATCGTGTTATCTGTGGCAAGTCTCACGGGCGTCCGGAGCAAACTGCTGCGCCCATTGGATACCTGGTCATGAAACAGAGGCTGTCGCCGGCAAATTCTTAAATGCTGAAGCTTACACGCTTGTGGGCACTGACTGCAAGAATGTGCTCTTATTAAATCATCAAATACAGTCTATGAGTACAGCACACGCACAGCTGAGCGTTTTACTGCACAAATACCAGCTATACTCTTATTCCACAATTAGGGGAATAGCAGTAATTTGGCTCCTGGGATTTGATCTTAGAATGTGTTGGTGCAAAAGTCCAGACCTTGTCCTCCATGTCTGTATCACAGCTCTGAAGCTTTCACACTGTGGGGCTTGCATCTGCTTCTGATGCTCAGGGTGTGTGTTGACATGGAGATTGTGACCTGGTGGCAATCTAGTTATGAGTTTGGCACATTTCCCATTTGACTGTCACTGTGTATAATTCATATCTCTCACATCTCATATTTTACCAGGAAAAAGTCATTCTAAAAGACCGTTTTGTGCTTTAGGGAGCCATAAACCAACCAAGAACGTGCATGTCTTTCACCTTTCTGTTGCTTTTCAGCAAGATCTCAATTTATTCAGTACATTTGAGAATGTGCAAATGTAGATTTTCACAGAGCCGGACCGCTTCTGCTTGCTTGCTCTTTGCCACACGCAGCTGGAGAAGAGGGTGACTCAGCCTTTGTCATCATGCTACATTTTCTCAAAGTTTTTTTTTTATCCACCTTTTCATCATTTAACAGGCTGTGACTTTGACAGCAGGCCTGTTGTAGCGAAGGCCTGCCTGCCGTAGTGCTGCTGGTGTGGCTGTTGGATGCAGTAAAAAGTCACCAATAGCACATTTCAGACTAACACCCCACTGCTAAATATTCTGGAGCAGGCTTGTGTGTTAAGGGCCTGAGCTGAAATGGGCTCTTGGACTGTGCCTGGGCACAGCAGTGAGAGATACTGGGTGCTGTGCCTGTGTGTGTGTGTGTGTGTGTGTGTGTGTGGAGCTTTAGGTCGACGGGATACCCATTGATCACCCCATGCGCGATAGATCCTGGAAGCTAGACTAACAGCAGACTGACCTGTGTCACCTCTCCTCACCTGCCTCCCCCACACCCGCAGTGAGCTTCCCTGGCTCTCTGTCACAGCAGCCGGTCTGTCACCAGCTCCAAGACAATACACTCTGCCTATCGGAATATAGGCAGGTGTAAAGTCACTGACAAGCCGCTTTTAGATCAGAACAAGTAAATTATCAGATTCGGTTTTACCTTATTAATATAGAAAGTAGCTGTTCACCTTGCTGCCAGCTTAATGTAAACCCCCATTGTGCTTTTACTGGGATATTACAATTGTTGTTATCAGTCTGTGTTAAGGTAGCGATGACTTATATTATTTTCTGTCATAATAGAAATGTCATGTAATGTCAGGATAAGAAACTGAAAATGCAATTGCATTATACGGAAGTGTTTTTTAACTACGCATTTGGGAAGTCATCTGTTCTGCGCTACGTATTGAAGTATTCCACGTTTTGCAGCGGCATTTCAAATGAGATGTTAATTAGGTGGAAAGCTCCCGAAGGTTTTGGGAATTAATTGGCTTCTTCTGGAAGGAGGAGAGCCGAATCGCGTGTGAAACTGACACTTCGCTTCTTCCACTTAAACGCTGTCAGTCCTTAACTCAGGTATGTATCTGGGAGCGCTGTAAGACGAAGCTCACGGAAGGGGCGGTTTGATGCATGTCTGCACCTAAACCATTTACCGGTGTCTTCTGCGAATCACTAAATCAGATCCCTTACAGCGGCTTCGTTTTTACAAGAATACAAACACCCTCTGACAAATAAACCTGATAAAACCTTGATTAGTCATGAAGACAAAACTGATGCTACAATATGGCTCAGTAAAGTTCGTCATCCCTGGAAAAAAACAGCAGCAACCCCACAGTGGGATTTTAATATAAAAGCAGCCTGTTATATAAAGAAAGATTGAATAGAGCAGATGAATATAAATAATGACACACGCTGGAGCACCGGCGGCCTGACCATCTGGATTTCTTAGGTAGGAAAATACGCTCAGCATTCAGCGAAATGTGTACACTGCTGAGCCACACGATTTTACTTTTTTCTAATTTGCACCTCTGTTTTACCGGCTGCGTTGGGGGAATAAGTCTATGGTCCCTCTAGGATAAGCAGCGACGGCTCTTAACTGAGAGTTCATTATGTGGGACACTGTAATCATCTGTCTGTCACAAAGCTACATTTTGCACAATATTATCCTCCGTAGAATTCCCTTATCAATACGGCAGTGATTGCTTCATTATGTTCAACAAAATCAGACGAACGCACCTGAGAGTCATTTTTAAATTTAATTTAATATTTCCCGGCCTATATGATTTCTGCTGCTGCCGCATTCTTAACGCGAGGGAAACTTCGGTAATCGATTTGCAATGAATTGTGAGATTTATTGGCCTAATAATATTCAATCCGTTAGTTTAAATAAAGCCGTTTTGTAATGGGGGGCGTCGTAGATGACACAGAAACCTTCCAATGGGGGAGCAAAAAAAAATCCCTGACATGACAGTGAATTTTAAAAGAAAATAACAGTTTATGAAATTACAGAAAACGACGCGTCCCTTTATTTGAGGGCCTGGCGAGAGACACCGTGCCCCCGGCTGCGAGGGAAAGCGTACCTGCGGTTAGTAAAGGAGAGCGACTTCGGAGCTCGGTGGTGTGAAGTAGCGGCGGCTGCTCGCCTGCGCACAAACCGTAGTATCAATAACACCTACAGGCGTGGAAGACAGGCTATGCTGTTGAAAAAAACACAGCTTTTTTTTAAGAAAGGGGGGACTTCTGAAACATCTGGTTACTGATGTATTTGAAGTGCTGAGACTGCAGGTGCTGTCTTTTTTTTCCAGTCGCCCACATAGGTGGGCGGTGGTGGGGGACCCCCAGAGGTTGGCCGGCGTTCCTGCGAGCAGCGCCTCGGCTCCCCGGCACAGACCCCTCTACCTCTCCGCGATTCGACCTCCCTTCAAAACATCAACAGTCTAGGCACAGCAGTTTTTTCCCTTCCACACCCTCCATCGATACCCTGCCCACCTTCCAAATATTAGCAGCTATGAAAAAAAGTGTTTGGTTTTGGAATATAATTAGTGGAGCATAATTTCTCACTTATAATTAATGTCTGGTCAAATAATAACAAGTACGTGGTTCCGCGTATCCTCCTTTCCATTTGCCTCTTCCCATCATTTGTAAATATTTACGATAGTTACCTTGCCCATTAAAGTACAAAGTCACCAAGGTGTAGAGGAAACCATCCCTTTAACCCCACTTTGGCACAGTACTTTTATTTTCTGTATTTTAATTAAAACACATCTTCTGACGATTACTTAAACCGAGGAAGGTATCTCACAACCCATGTTATTCAGGAGCCATATTGTCTCAGTCGTGAAATGTCGTAGATCTACTGATATATCAGGCTCTCATGTATTGCTTTTACGTCGTGTCGGGGGGGAATTTTATTGCCATGTAAATTTATTTTAATAAAGTGCTAATTTAAGCGTGATTGTTAAACATTCAGCCATAGCATTACATGGCATTGTTACTGCTATTATTATTGCAGATATATTAGTTAATAATAATAACATAGCGTACTGCAATCATAATAAGTCTCGTGCCTTTTAATTCAGTTAAAGGGTTTCCTGAGTGGAACAAAACAACTATTTTAATCACCATAACATTAATACAACAATTCAACTTTATCACATAGATTACTTTAACTGTCAGTTTCACGGTGTTTGTGGAAGCGGGGAAATGGTAATTTCTTTCACCCGACACGTTATATTCCGTAAATGTTCTTTTGACACACAAGGGATAGAGTCAGAGATCTAATTAACACATCAGCAAATTCTGGACCGTTTTGCCATGCTGGATGACTAAGGCTGGGAAAAAGAGGCAACAAAATCCACACCATCATTAAGCAGTTTGAGGACTCCGAAGGGTATTAAGAACTGCTGATCAAAGTCTACAAAAGGTCTCACTGTTGTCCAGGCTTTTCGTTATTTCGGTTATTTTCATCCGAGTTGATGTACAATTTAAACATTAACCAGATGTGTTGAATGATTACATTAAAGTGTCATTTTAGCAGCTCTACGCTTCCAAACTGCATTTGTGTGCGGAACGCAAATTATAAAAACGAAAAAACATCTCTGCTAACGACTAACGCCCAAATTCGTGGACTGGTGAACGAATTCTGGTTCCTCCAAAGCATTCAGCCAGCAGTGCATTGGTTGTGGTTAAAACGGTACAGGTTTGATGTTTTAAAGTGTGTTTAATCTGTCTGCCAGTGGGCAGGGGGGAAATCTGAGTCACACCTGCCGCATGTTCTCATAAGGGGGGGCACCAGAAAAGCTGTAGATACCATACTCCTCACAGGTATGAGTCACCGCGGGTCCTACCCACTCGGACGCTTAGGTCTACTCCCACATGCGTATGCACGCACCCTGCTCACAGGATGGGCTTCCCTGTCAACACAGGCTGTCTTAGCAGGGATCCCTGTTCCATTTTGACTCAAGGGGTCACATGTTCAGGGGTGTACACAAAGGTTATTCAGCATAGAATGTGTAATAGACTGTACATGATTTTGACCTCTTCATTCAGTCAAGGTCATCACATTGAAACACCACTACCAGCATGCAAGTCTTGGTCACTTTTTAAAATTTGTCTGGATGCAGAGGAGAGATTCTGTGACTGATTGATGGACACCAAACGTCAGCATTTTATTTTATTCGAATAGTTCAGGTTTGTGTGTGATTGAACCCCCCCCCCTTGAATATTTATACAGAAAATAAAATGTAAAAGTACTATAAAAAGCTTTGTAATACACAAGCAGTAATGAAAACCATGTATTTAGTGGGTAGGGAGTCCAATTGCGTGTCTGTACTGGCTGTCAAGCACATCCTTGTGTATATTAGTCGCGCTTGATTCCCATAAACAGCGTGATTTCTACGCAGGCTGTTTTCTACGCTTCCGGTGTCCACAGGCTGGCGGTTCTCCCTAAATATCCAGTATGCAGCGTCTCATCGGGACACCCGCCTCACAGATCTGTTCTGAGAAAAGCCCCCAGTTGTCGGAACCGCTGCTGTGGTTTGCTGGGGCTTGCTGGTGTCAGATGTGCCCCCCTCCGGTATGGCCTGCCCGCGACCATGCCGCTGCAGGCAGGCAGGCTGCAGGGCTGCGGTAGGCCCTGTACAATGAGCAGCCAAACCGCACCTCGACGCCCTCGTGGTTGCCCACTCCTCACCTCTGCATATGAACGTCACACTTTAACTCTTAGCTGAGCTCGAAGCTGTAAACACTCCCATTTAAGGCAACTGGTGGCAAACGGCTTCACTGCCACAGCAGCAGATCGCCACCACCTTGCATGTCGCTCATCTCACGCCACACAGCAGCTCATCACACGTGACACAGCAGCTCATCACACGTGACACAGCAGCTCATCACACGTGACACCGTCCGTGCCCCAATACTGTATACATTTACACTCGCAAAAATAACATTCTCACATTTCGTATTGATGCCAAAAAAAGGTCTCAATGCATTTGACGAATGACAGTGGATGCCGTTTGACCTTAATTTTTCTTTTTTAGTTTTCAGTCAGACGTTAGATATCCCATGATCCCTTTGGGCAGTGTGCTAAGCCGTGCAGTCTGTGCATTTTAGACACAAAAGGTACCCCCGTCGCCCGCAATGCGCCGATCTGCTTTGGCCAGCCATTCAGCTACACTTCCCATCCACACTTTTCTGTGAACGCAATGCAGTAGACAGTTACTGGAAGCCAAGTTTTCATCAGCCAATCTGCAATGTCTCAGGGAAGGGACACACCAAATTGTTGTACCCAACAAAAGATTTTCCCTTTTTCCATTTTTTTTATTTTCACAGTTTCTGTTGTCTGCTTTGGTTATTTTAAGTTTACATATCTGCAGAGAAAATGCCTTTAAATATTGTCTTTGAATCTGTGTTGAGCCTGTGATCCCTCTAGTGGTGAAAGACGGGACGCCCCCCAGGGATGCTTATGAAGACGTTCCAGGAACCTGGTCTCTCATTTTCTCTCTCCCCCTCTCTTTTCCCTGCTCGGGTTTCTGAGTGGTAACACATTTTTGTCTATGAATTTCATTTTACCAAATGATAACAATCCCTTAAAAAGCATTTTTGGTGTGAAATTAAAAACGATTTGTAGATTCCTGAACTAGAAGATTCGTTGTCAATCTTAAGTTCCTTTTCAGTTTTAATAAAAACACGTTTACACAAAAGTAGCTGTGTCAAAAGTAGTTTGCGTGAGTATAACATTTTCTAGACACACTCAAAAACAGAGGTGGATTAGAAAATGAGTCCACGTCCCATTTCTGGCTGGCCAAATGGGCAATTTAACAAGAAATAATAGGAAAATCTGTGAAACACTTTCCGGGAATTTAAACACAAAATAAATTAAAACACACACACACACACACGTGCAGAACTGTGACATTAATAAACATGTATCTCAGCCTCACAGCATACGGCTAAGCATATATCATATTAAAGTAGGACATATCACTTGATGTCTACTTTCATTGGTCACCATTATCAATGACTGAAAATTCGGAAATCAGTAAGCAGACGCACCTTTATTATACTCAAAGTATCAGCGAAATGAAGAAGGGCTGTAACTCACAAAGGACGGGACATTTATTTCTGTGTCCTTCACTGCCCCCCAGTGGGCAACTGTGGCTGCACATTTAAGTAATTGAGTAATTCAGCTGATTCCTTATAGGGCAGTGGCTGTTAAACGAGGCCCGCAGCAATTCCGTATTTCAGATCCACTTCACTATACTACACGTGTAAATATCCAGCCTATAGATATGGCTTCCACAGAGCAAAAAGGTCAGCTGGCCTGGGGATGTGTTCTGACAGGTAGACAACTGCACAACACCATGCAAGCTATGCTTGAGGGATTCAAATTTGACCCCCCCCCTCCCCTTAGTATGTCTAATTAACGGTGGCCTTTGATTAATAATATAATCCCCCTTGGGGAGGGAGGGTTCTGGTGCAGAGTGTTCCCCTGCCTTGTGCCCAGTGGCATCTGGGATAGACTCATCACAAGATGCATGGTTGGGAAATAGTCATAAATGGATGAGCAAAGAAGATAGTAAGTGACTTAATAATAACTAATACAATCATAAGCTTAGATAATGTCTTTAATACAAAGCCCAGCTGTGTGTTTGAAGAGAAAACCTAGACTCAGGGGACTTGCAAATGCCCCACCATGTAGCCAAAGAGCCCGCCTGGACAACATCTGCCGAAGGAGGCTGGCGTTGAATGACTACCGCGTCCCTGTTGACTTCAACAACGGCTGCGCGGCTGGTGCATATCCCGCTGAAGCCTGCTCTCTCAAAATAAAGCCGCTTCTTTGGCTCCAGCCGCCATCAACACAGACGTGGCCCCAAATGTCGGAACAGTTGGTCATTTGGGTAATTCGGTCCCCCTGGATCCGACTCAAACCTCCAGCCCGGTCCGAATTCAGTCATGGTAGAAGCACGATGTCTGAATGGACTGACAGAAGCTCCCATTTGTCTCAAGACATGTTTTCCCTGATTGTAATGACTGTGCTGCTGAAACAAACATACCACAACAGTCATTGTTCGGGGCCAATTTAACTGACAATGTGCTGTGAGAGAATATGTCTACACAGGCACTGGTATACGGGACGGAGTGTAAACAAACATTATGAGACGTTCCTAACAGAAGGTTACACTCGCTTCCTACACGTCCCACAGAGAGCGTGCCTACAACCTCTGCCTGCGCAGAAAAGAAATGTAAGACTAACGTCAACACAACGCATTGGTCGAGGTTTAAAGCACAAATCCTCTTATCTGGCAATCAGACCTCAAGGTACTACGAACCGGCGTATCGACACGGTTCGTCCAAATCAACGTTCCTCGATAACTCTCACTGCAGCTCAGTTACGGACGCTGCGCTCGAGGGCTGGATTTCCCGTTTAAATAGACTTCGCTAAGTCCTGACTTGGTGTCTGGCGTCACCAAGTGGCTACACGGAGCTATTACATAGCATATTGTTCCTTATACGATTTTACCATCCCACACACGGGTATTCATTATTCTTATGAATTTTCATTAATACCCCATACTGAATGTTTTTGAACTGCCAGAAGAAACCCAAGTAAAAATGAATATACAAACTTCATGCAGCCTACACTATGGGGCGCCAAGTGTCAAATGCTCATTTTCGTGCACAAAATATTTTCTATGCCATTAAAGACGTTATTTCATGAAATCAGGTAACGCTCAGTTGCATTTTGTCAACTCCAGTTACATTTTCTTCACGAGAGCACAAGGGCTTGACCTTCTTTTGTGCACAGAAGTCAATGGGGATGTTACATTTTGTGCACAGAATTGATATCAGCACCTGGCATTTCGTGGACAGAAGGCTAAATGTTTCATTCATAAAAGAAAGCAATTTCGTTCACAGAATGCATTTTGTCAAATAGATAAATGTATGCTGTGTGCAAAACGCTTGTCGTGATTAAAAGAACGTCATTTTGTGGACGAAATGCATTTTGTGATTGAAACGTATTTTGTACAGGAAAATGAGCGCTTGACACTTGGCGCCCCATAATAAGCCCACAAAAACCGGTTTTCGGTAGTGGCTCTCTAGAACCACTCTTTCATGATCGCTTATAATAACTTAGAGGCGTAGAAAAGTCCCTCTTACTGAGCGTTACTCTCTCTTTTAGGGGGACTTGTACTCTCTTTTTTAGGGGTCAAACTTTGAGGGAGACTCATACAATAGTAGAACGCGCTTACGCAATGCAAAAATTAACCAGTAACTAAGTGTTAGTTAATAATATAACAATATACTAATCATATAACAATTAACTAACATTGTTCCCGCATGAAATACATGACTGTCAAGAGTGATACACTTAGATACTGGCTAATTAATGCATTAAGTAAGCGTGTACTTCTACAATATCTGTATCCCCTCGCCGCATGTCGGTTGTACAACAAATCAATGTTCGTTACAAATTTCAATTTCAATCAAAGATAAAATCCCACGAAGCTCTAAAGATTGGATGGTTGATTTTAATTTGTTTATCTAAGACATCTTCCTTTAAAACGAATAAAAGCTGTGCTGTGCTCAGTTTTGCTTGCCGAGATCTCACCCTGAGTATTTATCCTAATACTTCCCTCCTTCTATCTGTCATCGTCATTAAAAACCATTAAGATTCCCCCAGATTTTTATTATCACTTGTTATTTTTAACCTAACAGGGAATCTTTCCCGAACGCAATTTGCATTCGAGCCGACAATGTGTTTAAACAATTTTAATGCGTATCCACATTACGTGCGTCCGTTTTCTTCAGTTTATCCCATTTCACATCCTTCTCTTATCATCCTGTCACTCCCCAAGGCAGCGGGGGTGGAAATGAAGCTCGGCGGCTTATGCTGGGAGTCCTGCTCATCAAAAATACGTGTTGTGTTTTTAAATACATCTGGACTGTGATGGTTGCAGCTGCGGTCCGCTGGGCTTTTCACACGAGGTCAGCCAACATCTGCACTGGAAATGATGCATATACTGGAGCCCGTTGCATTTACAGATGAGAACCCCGCGTACGGCGCGCATGGATAAACTTTTAAACACGGTGGCGTCTGACAGTTTCTTGTAACTTTATGATGTAAACGAGCCCTTGTATCGGAAGCGCCTGCGTAGATCCCAATGACATTTCGACCCCACAGTCCTTGCATGTTAGACAGGTACTGCGTCAGTGAAGCTGCAAACCCAGTCCACTGAAGGCTGTATACCGACAGATAGCGTTTGCTGTTGAAAAAGTAGGGGCCCGATCGTTTTTATTTTATAGGAAGAGAATCCAGCCCAACTTTGACGCGCTGCTCCGCAGGGAGGCCCCGAAGCAAAGTGCATAAGGTGGGGCACCCACCGAGCAGAAGGTCACACGCCGAGGACAATTTAGACACACAACTGAACACAGCTACATGCGTTTGGAATGTGGGTGCACACCGGAGGTAATGCAAACATGGACACCCGGCCGAAGTAGGTTTCGGACTTGTGACGCAGGACTACCTGCTGAGCCACTATGCGGCCTAAAATAGACGTCAGTTTGTGACTTCCCCTTTCTATTGCAAACTGGCCATTTTTACGTGACAATTAATGCAGATGGGCAGATGCTTCTTCACCAGTTTTCATTCAGATCATCTCGGATTCAGGAAAAGATCTCTCTGTGCCCCTTTGGTCTTCCCTCTCATTTGAAGGAATCTGGTGAACGACTAAACATGCCAGACTGTTTAAAACGATATTTTTGTGCTTCGTTGCGGTGGTCTGACACGATTTATGTGGCTTGTCTCAGGTTTGTATGCCGGGACGCATTTTCAGCTGCGGGAGGCATCACTACGGAATAACGAAAAGGTTGAATGCCTAATTAATCGGGTTGATGACAGGAAAATAACCTTTAGGCTGCTAACTTTGCTGGAAGCGAAATGTACTGAACAGGCGAACCTTTTTAGAAATACAGTGAAGTGGGCTGAGTCAGCCGTTTTCTTAATTATGCATTCAGTTGCATGTGTAATATGTCACCCCCACCTCACAGTGTGAACAGTGAACGAATATGCTGATTTTTTTTTTAACGAAACCATTCCCGGGAAATGTTCTTAAACGATCGCTGTTTAAACTAGACTTCTAGTGTTTTTTTTTCTTCATGGACGAATACGCAGATTTCGAACCAAGCTGATGATTACATTCCTTTTTACTAGAGAAAGAAATTGCATAGCCTATTGCAGGAGTCACTGTTCGGAAAGAAAAAGCGTGATGTGACATATTAATGAAAATTGCCAAGAAAAAAAAACATTTATTCCTCCTTTAAAGGACTGAGTGATCCAGACGTGACCATGTTTCATCTAATCACTTTTCCTTGTCAGGGTCCCAGGGTTGACTGCGATTAAGACAAGTGGCTCCGAAGTTAAAACGTCAATATCACTATAGTTTACCTGCTGTTGCTATGTAGGCTAAAAACCTCTGTGAAATCATTTCAATATACGAAGACAGAGAATAAGTATTTATTTCACTTTATCAATTTTAATGCACCGGCTATATAAAATATAATTACATTCCATACCATTTACTCCTAAGTTCGTGCACGCGTATAATATTTACGTTATACATTATGTTTAAAAGGTGCATAGCTTAGGCAAGCTGTTTATGGGCTTACTGTATAATTTGTTTCCCTAAATACACATACAAAATATCGTGCCGATTTGACAGCAGGTAGGTAGACGACGTGTCCCAGCAGACCGCCTAGCTCGGATGCGACGGCCAGTCAGCTTCCATGCAGCTTCTTCCACGAGGGCCGCCTAAGGGCCGGCGTGCAGCTCCGGCGCACGCACGCACGCGCGCGCGCGCTCTCCTCCAAGTGTGAGCTTGGGAGCATCTCGCGCCGTCTGCAGCACGCGCTCGTCGGGCTGTTCTGGCGGTTGCATCGTCCTGTTTTTACGCTGGTTTGTGTTCCTGTAAGTAAAGCCAACCAAAAAAAAAACACCCATTCCGTTTCCGAAAAATGGAATAACAGCCACAAAGTGTAACGTGAAGGTCATTTAACCCTGGTATATTCACATTTTAAGCGCCATTTAAAATACGTAGTTTCTGTGGTTGGCCTTCTTTTTCTTGCCCCTGTTTAATTAATATTGCCTCTACACCCTGTGTTCAGGGAAATAAAGGCGTTCTAGTCATCAGAAGCGCTGACAAACTCCGGCATGCACACAATATTTCATCTGCCGTGGGACCTGCGGGCGGCACTGGGGTTTGAGGGGGGGGGGGGGGGGTTCAATAGTTGGTGGGTGGCTCCTTTAATGGTGGTAATCAGTTTGGAATGGACTTGTGAGTCAGTAATGAGGTTTTAATGATGCAAGAGAAATGAGCTTGGCGATGCCGAATAACGGCGCGGATCCCCGCGGCGCTGAGGACGGACCACACGGTGACGAGCCGGTACGTCGCAGGGACGCGCAGGGACGCTCCTTAAGCCGCCCCTGACGGGTCATCATACCTGGCAGCAGCTGCCAGCCACCGAGAGCAGTGCTGCTTGCCGGTGATGCGTGCTGCCTTTGCAGGGTTTAGACAAGAATCAGTAGGTGGTCGTAAGTAATTAAGAAACTGGCTTTTTGACCAACAGGATGATGGGGAAGGGAAATGGGGGACTGAATTACTCTAAAAATAGAAAAATGATCACACTCCCCAGTAATCAGAGCGGTACAACCTACTATATGATCACACTCTGATCTTTTTTCTTTTTACATTTTTTTTCGGGGGGATGGGGGCAGTCACAGCCAGACTTTAGGGAGGTTAATTTATGAAGGTAAATTTCAAGAAGGTGTAATAAAATCCTAGTAGAAGGGATTAGCAGGTGTTAAACCAGTCTGTGAAGGGCTGGGTTTCTCCCAGCACCCAGTAAAATCTAAGAACTGTGATCTCTGGCTACTTGACTAAATATGCTTATTAGGAATTTTTGTGTAACATTTTACTTAAGAGGGAGAGAAAGGTGTAGACATCCAAACACCTGCAGGCTTTTTTCTTGGCACAGTGAACAGAACTCTATGGTGTGCGGGTTGGGAAGGTACCAGTTTTTACCTGGGAAGGGTTTTTTATTCAGGACTTAAAGTTGTAGCAAGGAGCTGTTTTTGCAGCTTAGAGCACCAAAAAAAAAAAATAGAGAAAAACTCAGGCATGGGTGTCTGAGAGGAAAGAGGAAACAGCAAATGGATTCAGTACTGCTGTCTGGAATGTGAGTCTGGCTGGGTTTTCCGGGGGCGGGTAAGTAACAGAACAGAGCGATTTTTACATTCAGTCAGGAACCTGGGACAGGTGGAACCTATCAAGTTAAAGGAGCAAAACTTCAACAATGGCACGTTTAGGGATCAGTACTTACATTTTTCACCTTAATAATGAGAGGTTGTTGTGTATGATTCGAAGAAAATAACTATGGATGTAAAGCCGTGTCACTGGTGTTCTCTGTTTTTTTCCCCCTGCTGGTTATTGAAGCTGCTGTTTCTGTCCAGGAGGGGGCACTGTTTCCCTGGCATTCCCTAATTCGTCTTTATTCTGTAGCGGGAGGAAAGCGTTATAAACAGAGAGCCTTAATTACTGCTCAGGAGAGGTCAGTTATTGGAGTGCACCAGCACTCGTGGTGGAGCTGTGGGAATCTGTTATCCTCTGCATCTCAGCTTATGCATGAGTGAGGTGATAGGTGGAAAAAAATGCCGGCAGTGAATCACGTACTGTACAGACATCTGCCAACGAGAGGCAAAACTCCCTGGTAATCAGTGCAGAGGATTGGGTCTCTACCTCTCATCTGGTTCCTAGGTCCAACTGCAGTGCTTTTTGTGCTGTCCAGGGTAGTGACCTGATGATGGCAGAAACACTGACAAAAAAGGGTCGCATCGTGCTTTGGGTAGATGTAGGTAGGGTGGTGTGACATTTACGTTTGATGGACTCATTCAATGTCAGGTTAGCCATTGATCTGTGCCATGTAGAAACATGCAGCTTAAGTGTATTGCAGTACCTAAACTGACTATATGTGTGACAGCGTGCAATGTAAACATTATATTATATACAAACAATTACTTGATGAATCGTCAGATTAATCGGTTTATTATTTCTGTACTCGATATCAATACAGAGGGCCAGCTTGTTGGGAGGAGGGAAGGATTTCCTCACTGGTTCCTTGTTCGGTGCCTCAAAACGTGTGTAGAAGTCATTTAATGCATCCAGCATGGAAGCATCACTGCTACAGTCCGGAGGACCAAGTACTGTAGTACAGTGTGAGGTCAGCCTTTCACTGCTTTGTTCACCCCCTTTGTTTGCGGTAAGAGCAACTTCTGACTGCCGTTAAAATTTGCCTCAACTCTATCATGGATGCATCAAGTGAGCCGTTGTCTGCCATTTGACTTGTATATGAAGTGAAGTGATTAATTAGCAACACACCACAGCACAACGATGAAATGTGTCCTCTCCTTTTATTTCACGTGTGACATAGCAGTGGGCAGCGAACTCAGCATCCATGGGGGGGCGTATCTTGCCCAGGGTACCTCAGTGGTACCTTGCTGGTCAGGGACTTGAACCAGTAACCTTTTACTCACAGGCACTCTTCTATAACCATTAGGCCACCGCTTGGAGAACGGGAGCGAGCTCTCTATGGATAGCACTTTGAGCTTAGTGTACGGAGACACAGTCCAATAACAAAAGGTCTTGTTTGTTTTCTCCAAGGTTTGTCCATTTCTGAAATCTGTCAGATGGACAATGGCTAAATTGAGGGTTTAGGCATTGCTCTCCATTTGATTCACATGGAGGAAGGATGGCTTACACTTTTCTGCCAACGTGACAGTCACCACAGAGAACATTGGAAACATATTTCCCAGACCTTGCTGTGGGGATAAAGGGATTACTCACAAAACAGGGGGAGGAAGACCGGATGTCAGCAGCACATGAACGTCCCGTTGAACCATTTAAAAGATTGTGTTAAATGGGGTGACTGAACAATTTATCAGAAGGTGTGCTAGAATCCCAGTCAGAGGGGCTGTGATATATGCAAATGAGATCATTAATATGCTGGTTTGCGTTCAGTCTTCAAATTAAGAACTCATTAGTGGCACCGGCACTCTGCTTAGCTTGTAGTTTCATTAATAGAAATTACCAAACGATAATAACGGAAAACCCATATTTATTTTCCACAGAGATGGGATTTTATTGGGAGAAACTGGCGTGCTAAAAGTAATTCAGATTCACAGATGACTGAAACTCACATTCTTCACCCAGAGATTTGCTAAAGTGTCACTCCATCCATATTAACTTCATCCAGTGGATTTTTAAGCAGTGTTGGTGCTCCTTGGTCAGTTCAGAACTGCGTTCAGTCCTAAACTCATGCTCAGCTTTAAAGACAAAATCATGGGCTAAGGAAAGTAACCTCAAGGCACATTGTGGCTGAACTGTAATCAATTCACATGTTACCAAGAGAAAATCATGCAGTGCTTTTTGACCATAAACCTAACATCTTCATGGAGGTCAAGCTGCCTTGCCTTGGTAAAAGTCATATCTTTACTATTAAACGTCTTGTTTATATTGTTACTTTAAATATTTCACTCTTTCTTTATACTGATCCATGGTTTTCTACCCTGATTCTTGTTCAGTCTAGCTTTGAGCACTTTACTTCTTTTCACTCAGGTGGAGAGCGTGAATTTTTTTTTTCTGTAATAAGTAACGTGGCAAATTTGGCCGCGGTCTGATTTGTTTAAAATGACCTTGATTACAAGAGGACAAACATAGTATGTTAGATTGAAGTGGGTTGAGCTGCCCAAGAATTATATGGGGCAATAAAAAGTGAGTGACTTGCTTGTATTTTGAAAGCCACTGGTTTTATTTTATAGCGAGGAGGCTGTGTGTGCCCAGGGCTGGGATGTGCGGCCCAGCTAGCGCAAAGCCGGGGCTCGAAGTGGTTCCACTTTGCGAAACGCGAGCTGATCTGGGGGCCAGCCTCTGCTGACGCTACATTTTCTCCTCCTTCTGTAATCACAACAGGCTGTGGCCGGCGGGGCGCCAGGCCAAACGGCACGGAGCAGATGGTCCGGGCCGCTGCATCGTCAGGTAACCGTGACGACCGCCCCCCTGCCAGGCCACCTCATATTATGGCTTCTCACAAAACAATGCAAATTAACAACGTTGGAGGCCACGGCTAAAAATTACCAGAGGGCCCGGCGGTGTCGTCAGCAAATGCGGCCTCCTCCGAGACTCGCGAAACACATCTACGGAACACCCTGTCGAGGATACAGCTGTGCTCGGATAAGCCCTCTCGTGACGAGCAACGGTGATCGTTTGAGGTATGAACTGAACGGCGTTATATGTTTCTGCTAGCTTAATTAGCACTCAGCCTCAGCACCAAGGCCTGGCTGTGGTCTTCCTCTTCCAGGAGGATCGCCGTGGTTCTGTATTGCTTCTGTGATTGTTTCTTATCCAGAAGGCATGCAAGTAGTGGTCAGGCCGCGGTTGTTTACGGATGTCCATGTGGAGTTGAAAATCCTATTATTGTTGAGGCACATTATCCCACATCATCATACACAGAGTTGAATGTCTGTGGCTTTGATTTGGATTGTATCTCCTCCTCAAAGACCCCCAATCCTTTCACCCCAAGACTCATTTGTTCACATCATTGGTCAGACGTCGGTGGTGTGGATTGTAGATGCTCTGTTGTAAAAGCAATTAAGAGCACTTTGAACAATAGCATTTTCCCGATCGAGTAGTTTGTGGTGTCAGCGTGCAGCAAGCACTGGGTCAGGTCCAAATTTGTTTTGCTGAGGGAAAAGGAATATAAATCGGATAAACAATGAAAAATAGCAAACATGCATTTGTGAATCCTTGGGTCAGAAGTGTAGCGAAGGCATGCACTTCCTGAGTCTCCCAGAAGGAGGCAGTCTTGCATCTCTCAGGGAAAATGCAGAATTGGATTTTTTGCATATTTATTAATCCTGTCATGTGTATGTGATTTTAGAGTCCTGCAGCCTCCTTGAAGTGCCCCTCTTTCCTGTGTGAAGGACACATGGGGACTGAAGGCACACGCTGCCAGTGAATAATGCAGCCACCCACCTTTCTCACGACGGTCGATTTGTCACCACTGGCACTGTAGCTGGTGGCTGCAGGACGTCTAAAATGGTCGGGATTCTCATTCAGTGTGTGGATCACACACGACGTGATACTCAGCTGACATGAGAAAATATGTGTGTGCGCGCGCGTGTGTGTGTGTGTGTGCTGGTTTGCTTGTGTGAGTGTGCACGTGTCATGTGAATGAGTACATATATACTGTCTGAAGGGAGGAGGCGCGGCACCACTACAGCATCCATCCATTCATTCATCTAACTTCCATAGCTGCTCCTCATGAATCACAGGACACGAGGTGGCGGATGCACTGGATGAGATTCCCGCCTGTCATAGACCCTGCAACATGTAAATGAATGTGCTATGAATCACTGTGCTTCCATATTAGGCGGTAATATTTTAGCATCTCATCCAGCTAACGACTCTGCAGAAAGCTTACCGCCGTTGCTGATTAGGAGCCCATGTGGGTGTTCTATGGCTGCTGAAATGTTTATGCGCTGAGCCGTAAGTCTATTTCAAAAGTCTCAGGCAAATGAATAAACAAATCTAAATGTAATTCAATTAAACTGTGAACTGGCAGGGAGAGGGGGGGGGGGTCCCTATTTTTAAGTGTATAGTCTCAGGCAGGGAGAGGGTGAACATTGCTGGGAAAACTGGAGGTCAGGGCACACTGGCAGCTGGGTAGTCCAGGTCCACAAGACGACACCTGTCTGTACGAGTCTTCCTGATGAGGGAGCATATTCCTGCCTAGAAGAAAAGCAAAGCTTGTGGTGAGACTTCTAGAAGTTCCAGACTGGTGGGAGGCGCACTGAACATTAAACAGTGTGAATATGCTTGTGAGCAGACTGCGCCCAGTCACTGGGCAGATGTTTGCTCAAGTGAGGCCAGAGGAGAGCAGCCGACGGAATCCGAGATCCCCCTGCAAGGACGGGTTTGAAAGGGCTGCTGAATTTCCGATTGCGAGAAAATGTGCGTCTGTAGGCAATATTCGGAACGCTTTCGCAGAAGCGGCATTGGCAGGGGGGCGCGTACGAAGCCACTGCCAAAAATAGACCATCTGAAAGCCCAGCGTTACAGTTTGCAGTGAAGCACTTGAATAATCCTGGAAAGATGCGGTCAACAGTGTTGTGGAAATGAGCCATTATTTTCCAGAATGTGAAGCCTTTGGTTTGTTGCTAGACCTGTACAATTGCCAGACAAAGGAGGTTTATTCAGTATTATCACATTTTCGCAGCCAAGTTGCCAACAAAGCGCTAAAATTTATAAGTGTGCGAATCATGAATTTGTGTCATGGGCAGGTGAGACTTGACTTGGTTATAGCTGATCATGACTGGAGGGGTTGGTGACCACGGTCATGTGCTTTTTGTTATCAGGGCATAGGGGTGGATCAGCTGTGGATGTTCAAGGGTTTTCAGATCTGGATTTATCCCTCTATTACAAATGAAAATGAAAATTTATAAAAAATATAGGTAAACGCAATGGGTAAGTTGATGTACATTTTCTAGGTAACTAAAGTTATAAAAATGAATTAATTTCTACTCTCTGTAATTAGTGGTTTCCTGTAAGGCAGGAATAGTTGTTTTTCCCTCCCTGTGCTTCCCCACTGGGCCTGCTTTTGTGTTTTTACCTCATTGTAGTCACTGTTGACTATGTGTTATGCTTATCAGGGCTGCCGCCTCCCCCCCCCTGCCTGCTCTGAGCACGAGTTGCTGCTTCAGTCGACACCCCTGCCGATGCGCTTATTTTTCACATTGTGCATCGATCGCGTGAACGCACCGCGTTTCTTCCTTCGAGGCCAACATGCCCCCAGCCAGGAAAAAGTGATAAAACAGCCCTGGTCAGAATCTTTCACATTTCTGTTTTATTTATTAAAAGAATCTTTGGCAAACCACTGAATTTTACGGCACATTTACTGGACAACTAACTTTTTAAAAGTAAATGGTGATAATTTGGTATCTCTAGTAAATGGAAAAATGACTCTCTTAACTATGTTACCGATACAATAAGGGATCACAAGAACAACAAACCTCAACAAGCAATAATTGTTTAGTTATTTAATTGGAACAGCCTCCCAGTAACTAGCCTGCCCTTCGTTTACGCTGAGAAGTTTTTGTGCTTAAATCACTTCTATCCCCTGGGCATTTTTGATTGTTGGCTTTGCCCCTTATTTGTTCAGATGCCACCACAATGATGTCAGTGGAAACCAAAGCAGAGTGAATCATCTCGCAAGCAGAAGTTCACCCTCCAGGTGTGCTATTCTGAAAGGCCGGAGTTGCATGGGTGCCAATCCGGAACGTGAGCTATCTCCGCAATCCCTGCTGCTGCCTATTCCACTCCCCTCTCTACTCCCACAGATCTCACATGGCTGGTGCTCTAGCTTGGATGTCAGGTGGAGATTGGCCTGTTTGCCAGTCATTAGGATAAGACATGGAGCTATTTCTAGGGAGGAGGTGATCAACACAGGATTAGCCCTAGGGCTGCTTGCCCATCCCGCCCTTGGCGTTGGGGTTAACAGGGAGCAGGCAAAACTGTTAGTGACTATTGGAGTTACCTTCTGTGACTGGTGATGAAATCCTTGAGCAACAGAACTCGCGGGCTGGGACAAAAGAAGAGACTCGTAATCGAATTACATCAAGGCTTGATCTGTGCCACCTGCCCTTTTGAGTCAGCACTCAGAAAGACACAATAACCAGGCTTTTCCCTGGAGTATCTGTTGTCCTTCCCCATGGGACGTCTTGTATTCCTGCTGATTGAATTTGTGTTTCACGACTCTAGGGTTTACAATGGGAATAGTTTGCTCTATTTTAATGTAGATAATCTTAATATGTGTGCCTGCTGTTCTGTTCCCATTATGCAAATTCCCTTGGATCCACCTGAGATGGGTGACTGATGGTTCATTACTGTATCGGTTGTCCATCTACTGGGAGCGAGGCATGTAGGACCATCAGATGATTGTTGGGCCGGCTGTTTTACTTGAAAGTACGCAATGTGTGCTGTCTCTGCTTTTACTGGCATGACTGACTGGCAAAACCCATAGCTGACTCAGAGTGCCGTTAATGCCAAGTGACCCACAGTCGAGTGCCTGGAATTAAATCACAATGCAGTGAGTTGTTTTGGGGTATGATTTCACAGAGAGCGGCTACACTATGGTGAATATGACACCCCCTTCCTCCACCATGAGTGTGCCTCCAGATAAGCTGTCTCTAGTCTATCGTATGGTACACACTTCTATACATGGGTGAACTCCTCAGTTCCCCTGACCTTTCCCTAAAACTGACAAGTTGAAGAACGAGTTCATTTCTGACTTTATGAAGCAAGTCTTCACTGTATGCCGAGAATGCAACAAAAATTCTACAGTGACCCTTTGGCCAAATGGCACTACAAAGCAGTCACCCGCCGTTCCTAAACTGAGATTCTGCTCAGCATCTGTTGGTGATATTTGGACTTTCAGAATGTTATGTTTAGGGATTCACGTCTGCGGTTCATCATGTGATGCGGCGAACCCGGGACCTTGTATCGTGCAGGGTGGGGCTCTGAGGCTCAAAGCACTCTGCTGACCTCCCCAAGTGCCAGTTAATTAACGGCCAGGTGACGTTACCTTCATGGCTCTATGTGGCATGTATTGATCACCCATAAGCACTATCGGATCAATCCGGCATTCGGGTGGGGTTAGTGTGAATGAGGCAAGGCTGAAGGCTGAGTACCCTTACACGGTGTTCTTAGTGCTGCAAAGTGGCTGCAGATGTAACAAATTAAGAATAAGCCCTGAAACTGGTTCAATATTCAGAAATAAATATGCAAATGTTTTTATGTAGACGCCCGTACATTTTCATTTATGACCAATCTAAACCATTTTAGTTGCAGGTTTTGTGCTGCATATATAACAAATTTTAGCACCTCCTGTCTTCAGGAGGAATTAATAACATTCGTTCTTATATATGTTACAGCGATAAGTCTGCCTCCCACCCACAGTGCAAAGATCTGTCATAAAATATAAGTGTACCGTTACCACCTGCTAGTTGCAAAGAATGTTTATGCTTGTTTTTACAATAAAATATTTTGCGTATATACAGTTATGAATAGCAACAAAACAAGCTGAGGAAATGATAGAAGGCAGCCGCCTAAAACAAGAACATACTTTTAAATGATTTTTGAAACCGTAAATGATCTTTATTTAACATACAAATATCAACACCATTGACTGTGGCAAGTTCCTTGCGTTTACTTTGTTTTGGCACCAGAGCAGGTCTGCAAAGTACACTACCTAATGGCTGAATTCTGACCAATCAGCACAGTGAGGTGACCACTGTGAGGTGGGGCTGCACAGCCCAAATTGGGAGGGAGGAGAAGGCACACACACCTGTGACCTCAGGCAGGAAGTTTGGTCCCTCCTAATGAGGCTCAGTGCTTAGTCCTTGGGAGGGTTTGAAGATTTTAGCTCCTTAAAATGTCACTCTATGTCATTTATCGCAAAGCGGCTGAAGTTCATAGTTGTGTTAAAGTACAGTGGTTATTTATATTCAAATTGTAATCTGTATGTATAAATCATACGCAACTGCAGTCGCATTTCAATAAGGGTTGTGGGGGCAGTTTACTGAATGATCGTACTATACATTGTAGAGAAAGACCATGCACAGTGCAGAAGCATTTTAAAGGATATGGAGATATTTACCAAAGGTCTTCTCTGTAGGATATATTTGTATATATGCACACACAGCAAAATAATGTAGCGTCTTCATCCTTGTTAAAGTTCAATAATACAGCTGGCTGCACTGATCCGGTTTTATCCCTCCTTTTTTAGAGCCCAAAACAGATTGATGGGCCCCCCCACTGCCCCACCCCAATGTCTTTTAACAAAACTGCTGTATTTAGCTGTTTTGGAAAACTGGGTACTGCGTACAGCGTACTGCATACTTTGACCAGTATATACCAGGGTTCTTCAAATCTGGACCTTAATTCCAAATCCAGACCTTGTTTTCAGTTCTCCCAGGGAGTTAGTTTAATAATTACTGATTCTGATTGGCCAGAGGCTTTACACCTGACTGACAGGTAAAGGAACCTCGGCCCTCGAGGACTGTGATTTGAATAACCCTGGAATATACTTTGTACTGCGTATTGTCAGTCGGTATAGTATCTAGTATACCAGCTTTTTCATACTTGTTTTGTGGCATGCTACTTTTGTCATGAGCTCCCTACAAAAAATAGCTTATTACAGATAAATTAATTATAAATAATAACTAAAGGTAAACTTGCCTAAGGTGTCATATCTTGTTAAGCCCCATGTGTATTGAATGGACACGTACATTGAGGTATGTAGTCATTATAGAGGCGACCAGGGCAAACAATTATGCACAAACAAATTGCGAAAGAAAGTAATACTTTAATAAATAAATTACAAATTGTAAGTAGGCTATACATTAACACATAATTAGATTTACATAAGTGAATCAAAATGACAGTAACATTTAGTTTATCGTCTTGCAGGCTGTAATTAGAGGGTAGTATTTGGGGTTAAATCCCATCTCCCATATCCTGGGTGTATAGCTGAAAACTAAACAGCTAACCTAAGGAAAATGTAATAGGGAAATGTTAGCGGCTAACATTAGCTCGCTTGCTGATCCATGTAGAATACCAACTTGATTGGTCCAATTAGTTTGACGTTGGTTCGTTGTACTTTGCCCTCCCTTTTAAAAATGAAAATAATAATAATATAAAACAATGAATAAAAGTTTCAACAAATTATTTTTATTCAGTGGCTGAGCTCTCTTCCTGGGGACCATCAGGTCTAGCATTTTATTCCAAGTTGAAGGGTCAAAACGAGGCAGTGACCTTCTGCCATGTCATATCGTGGGGTGCTGTAGGTGAGGGAGACTGGTCTTGTGCATACTGGTGATGTTTTCAAAATCTGTACGACGTCAGGGCATCTTTGAGGCATTGAACATTTCATGTGTTTCTTGTACTGTTTACAACACTACTTTTTGGTCAGTATGTAATAGTAGTATAGTATGTGGTTTCAAAAACAGCCTTTGAGTTTCTAATGGCATCAGCGATGTCCTCTGTGCTGGTCCACACCTAATAATGGGCATGCCTTGCGGAGGGGGTTCATTGCTAAGCAACCCGATTTGGAAAGAGGGTGGAGGGGATGAAGCCAGCAGGGCACCGTGTCACGGCTCCCCAGGGAACAGAGCCCAGATCTGTTTAGCCCTGTGTCTGGATGGTCTTCGCAGACTTATGTGTCCAGGCAGGCTTGTCAGCCAGGCCGTGTGTCACAGTCGCTGGGCAGCTGGCAAAGAACCAGGCCTGGGAAGGTGCCTTGGCAAAGCCTTTCAGCCTGGGAGGCCGGTCCAGTAAATCTGAGTAGACATGGGTTCTCCCTGGTCTGACACATGACACGTTCCACCCATGTGCTGCCTGTAGCCTGGCTAGCTACAGCGTCCCTTTTGGACACAGCTGATTTATATCAATAGATCATAATTATTGTATGAACTACATGTGTATTTAACTTGAAATTGCTTCACTTGTGTAACTCTAATTTTCTTTCATAACGCATGGTTTAAACACTTGATATTATGCTGCATTTTCACTATACTTTTCCACTGAAATTATTTACATTTTCAGTACACTTTCCTCTGATATAACCTGTGGTTATAACCTGTGTTCTAGTTGTGTCTTCTTAATTCTGGTACAGAGTCATTGTGGCATGCGTTGAAGAACTCAAAGCACAGTACTCAAAGCAGGGTGGCAGGCTTTTAGCAGCCAAGTAGAGGGGGGCAAACTGGTGTTTTGCTGAGCTAATGGGAGGGCAGTGATGCTTTATGGTGTGAAAATATAAAGGCGCTGATGATGTTCTGCAGGAAAATGCAGAACTCTGATCATCTTGCGCTGATTATAAATCACGCCTCATGACAGCTGTAGCATGTTCGCATGCATTGATCCTGCCCAGATGTCTGGTTCGCTTCCCAAAATTTCCTCCTCTTTACAAAGCAGTAATATTTCCCCTGCTTTAATTGCGTCACGATAAGTTGTGATAAACTCATTTTTACCGCGGTGATGTTCTGCACTGAGGACTTTCTGTGTCTATTACACAGATAATTCATTCATTCCAGATCACTCACCCAAGCATCTTTCCGGAAGCTGTAATGTAATTTAATGTAAAGCTCCTTTAACGGGTTACAGTCTTGGGTAACTCATTGGCACTAACCGCCCCAGTAATCAGACATACTTTCAAATATTTGAAATAGATGTGCTAACATGAAGCAAGGGGCTGTCCTCTAGATGTGCTTTTTGGCATAATGTGATACCACAGCCTTGCACTTAATGTATCATAATCTATATTAATGTGTGTAATTCTCAAGTGATTTATTGCACTGTTTACAGCAAGTCAGTAATGATGTTCCAGGGAACTGGAAGGAAAGAAAGGTATGAAGATTCCAGCTATAATGATAAATTATTTTACAACCTGAACTAATTGTCTCAGAAACTTTAGTTAACAGCCAATATGAGCTGGCCCCAGGCATCCTGCCTGTAATGAAGAATAATGATGGATGGGATTACTGCTGGCACATTCTCCAGTGAGCGAGGCGACGCGACGCAATCCCCATCAGGCGGAGAGGGCACATCTTCAGGGGGGCGCTTAATATATATTCTGCTGGTGTGTAAAAGAGAAGGGATTGGTAGGGGTTAGCTGTTCGGGGCGTGACTGTAAAACCGCATGGGACAGGAAGTCTGAGCCTCTGCAAACCTTGGGGTGCAGGATGCAAACGATGTAGCACATTTTGGATTTTAATGTCTGATTCATTGTTTCCACGCTGTACATCTTTCTGCTGTGTATTAATACTGTTTCATGTGGAATGACCTTGGAGTACCCCCGGACCTTGGAGACATAGACCTTGGAGACATAGACCATGGAGTACCCCCAGACCTTGGAGACATAGACCTTGGAGTACCCCCGGACCTTGGAGACACAGACCTTGGAGTACCCCCGGACCTTGGAGACACAGACCTTGGAGTACCCCTGGACCAAATATGACATCCATACGTTACCATGCCAGCTAACTGAACATTACTACTATTAATACTTTAATGTCTTTGGCTCTAACCTGACACCTTTTTGGAAACTGAACCCAAATTATCTAAATATATCCTTTTTTGTATTTTACTATTTTTTTATTGTTGTTGTTTTTTGCCCATTGTCTCATTACTGTCACTGTCAGGTTATGAGGTTTTCAGGTCTCTTGTTAAATTATTGAAGTTTGGTTGGTCATGTATTTCACTGAATTTTTTTATTAATTCAATAAAGTAACCTTGTGTGAGTCAAATGCCAATCTTGCTCATGGCCCCTCTACATGACCTTCTACCCGTCCTCCTTTCCTTCTTCTTCACGGTTATCCTTAGGGTTGCCCAACTTTGATCAGCTGGCTGGTGAGATCTTCAGTCTGAGAGAAGTCTGCATACACATGAACACTCATCTACATGTGTGTAACAGCGTTATTACCTTGTATATAATCTGTAGGGCTTGCCAACTACCTCAGTGCTTTTGATGTGGCTAATTTTAGGTTTATATTGGAATAATATACATTTGGGGCAGGATTTTTTTTTGCGTGACCGTGAGAGTCTGAAAACATGTATGTCTTACCAGATGCATGAGACCTGGCAACCCTGGTTATTCTCCTCATGTTCAGGACACAAGGCCCGGCACGAGCTCTACATGTGTCCCTTTCAGGTTTCGGTGAACACACCAAGCCTCGAGTTGCTTAGAAACCTATCACTGGAACAGGGCACCGTATTGCCAGATTATTACATAGACAGCGACTCCACTGGCTTTATTCGCCTTACCGAGTGCTTTCCTTGGGTGTGGGATGGCAGTTCTCTGCCTAACAGGCCCGAGACACCGAAGGCCTTGCTATCTGCATGACAGATTCTGTTCATGTGAAAGCGAGCTCAAAGGTGTGACAGTTCTCTTCCTGGTGCAGTTACTCTGGTAATTTGCAGCTGTACCTCATTGGCCCTGGAAGCCAATCAAAATAGGCCAGGAGAGTCTTTTGGATTTGACAGTTTTTAAACCGACTGTGGAACTTATTGTGCAAAAAGATTGAGTAGCTATGAAATCCTTGATACTCAGAAAGGTTCAACCAAATGCAGGCTAATGGATAATGTTCACAGCTGGTGACATTACAACCCTGTGTAAAAAAAAACACAATTTAATACTACATATATCTGCCTTCAGCAGTCAGCTTTAATGCCAAATTGTAATTTTTTTAAATTCCAGCAATGCCTATCTTTGATCTTGAGTAAGGCTATTGTATGAACGAATGTTCTTGTCTGTTGATAAGAACCAAATAAATCCCTTTCAGCCAGCCCACAGCAGGTATCTGATGGGGTATGCGAAAGTGAGTGTGGAATCTCAGGAGGGCCTGGAGACCACAGGATAGCCTGCTAATTACTGCCGCCTGTCTCTTATTTCCTGCTGTACATATACATTGGCTTGGTGTGCCACTTTGGCCTTCGGCGATCTGAACACCCTAGAAAGCAAAAGCCGTTCTCAGGGTTGTCAACTTTGGTCAGGTGGCTGGTGTGAGATTTTCAATTTGAGACGAGTCTGCACACACATTTACTTCTATAACAGTCGTATTCCTTGTAGATAGTCTGCAGGGTTCGCGAACCACCCCGGTGCTTGTGATGCAGCTCATTTTAGGTTTATAATGGAATAATATAGATTTGCTGTAAAATTTCTTGCTTGTGTGCGAGAGTCTGAAAGAGTGTCACGGCAGATGCGTGAGAGTTGGTTTTTCATAATGTCACATTGCCACTGAACCCTATTGCCACTGAAAAAGACGTCACTTCCTTGAAGAAGGACCCCAGAGCCTGGTGGGGGGGGGGGGCGCCTGATCACCCCCCCCCCCCCCCCCAGAGACTCCAGAGACGTGGAGACAACCTGGTATTATATGCATGTCAGACACTAGGCAAGGAAAATCTACTATGTGAACCCTACTACCTTTACGCCTTTGAAGAGTAGCTAAATGATTACACAGCATGAAATTCATCCATCCCTCAGCCGCTTATCCCGGGCTACATCGCATAGGATAACAACAATATGCATTTATTTTTTCGATATTCCCATCTTCTTGAATGTTCATCTAGCTTCGTGTCTGGTGTTACCAACATAACTGAACTGTAATGTCTGCACATGTACAGCCCGCAGCTTAATCAGCATTAAGTGCAGCTCTAGACCTTGAGTTGTACTGGTGAATAGACCAAGCGGGGGCAAAACCCAACGGCGTATTTCATTTTAGTGACTGCTGGATGATGCTGATTAAATGTATTCCGTTTGAACTTTCTGGAATAGCCCCCCTCCCCATAGCCTGCCACAAATTTTGGCATCAAAATCAGGCACCACTACACTGGTGAAGAAGGGACACTACAGAGGGGCGGAGCAAGGGGCGGGGGGGGGGGGGACTACAGATTATGATGCCATGGCTGAGATCAAGTTGCTTTGGCAGAGTTGTTCTGCAGGAGCCTGGGTGGCTCTTGAGCCCAGTCCTCCTCATCTCAACCCCGACTGAGCGTTTGTGCCAGGCGGCACTGCTCAAGGGCTTAATTAGGACAGATCATTTGGTGCTGGTTATTTTCAGCATCGCTACACGCTGGCGAGTGCCGGTAATGAAACAGCCTGGATCCACCAAAACGTCTGGCTCGGCTCACCGACTGACGAGCGGGAGCCGGGTGACGCGCCGGGAACAGCATCGATCAGTGTCGCGTTTTGGAGCAGGATGGGCAGGATGCGGAGATGAATGGCGATCAGAACATCTGATCTTTAATCGCCAGGCCTTCCTTTGTGAAGGTCTTTTCGGGTCTTGAAACATGCATCGTCTGCTGTACAGTCCTGGACCAGACTGTTGGCTTTGAATCCGGGATGCTGACACGCTGGCCTGATATCTTCTGTCAATTAAAAGAATATGACAGACATCTGAAAAGACACTTAGTGGAAGTTAATGGATGTCCAGTGGATGGAGCCTGTGGTTTTTGGCAGATCCTGGACCTATGATAGCAGAGCAATAGATGCTAGTCCTTTTGGTTCTAAAAATACCACTACTCTTCTACAGTCAATGGGAATGGCTTGGTGCAAGGACCTGACCCTGAGGTATTTGCATTAGGATGTTGGCACTACAGAGTTGCAGGGTGGGGCACATCTGGGTTCCCGACAGCTTGATTGGGGGTGGGGGGAATGGCAGAGAGGAGCATTACATGGCAAGAGGTGAGAAAATGGGGCTGCTGCCTTGTGGAATGCGGACAGCTGGGGGGGGGGTAACTAGCCGGACATGGGTCACCACTGAGACTCGATGGGGGAACTCACTGTAGTGTGGAGCAAGCTGCTTTTGTAAAAACTCAAATAAGCCTTCGAGTTATTTAAATTGCTTTGGGTTTTGTGGCCTTTTTCCAGAGGAAGACTGAACAAATAGGGTTATGTAATGTTATGTGAAGGTCATTCTACAGCAGAATAGTCTAACACGGCTGAAATTGCTTGGGGAGGGGGGATCTGTCCTTGAATAATTATCTGCTTTTCATACGTATTTTTTTTTAAGGCATCATGACTAAGAAATGGGACGCTGTGCGCAAACTGTGACATTGTTGCGCGATCATACACTTTTATGTTTTCACTTTGCATTAATCAGCCCATGTTCAGCTTAGGAGAGAAGCTGTTTTGGACACTAACGGGGTCTGGGCCAAGGGGACCCCGGATCCTGGCTTGGGAAGCCCGCAGAGCCAGCCGACGGTCATGCATGGACTCTTTCAATTTGAGCTTGATCCGCTTCGGCCCCACAGCCTGTAATGCCTGCTAATGGAAGTCACATTAGGTTATCTAGTACGCTTGAGGTTTTTATAGCTGTGAAGGAAGCTAACAGGCTTAACCGTATCGCGCTGGCGAATCTCCCCCACCCCCAAAATGCATGGGGGGCTGTGGCCATTTCCAAACCAGGTCAGAAACAGTGGGTCTGCTCTGTTTCCCATCCCCCTCCTTTGTCCAACCCTCTGCCTCTCACATTACTTAAGTCAAATAATAGCTGTGGGTGCCTTTTATTTTACATTTCGTTAAAGGGCTGCAATCAGCATTTTTTACTTTTATAATTTATAGTGAGTTAAAGGGAATGTCCTCCCGGTCCATAAATAATTGACCTTTTATTAAAATGCTTTTTCGGAATATGGTAGATCTGAAGATCCAAAGGACACCTGTAGAAACGTTCAGTATAATCACTGAAACAATCTTCTGACATTTTTACGTACCTGAATACGTGGATATAGATTTGTGGCGATTAAGCGCTTTCTGGCAGCATTGTGGGTGTGGGTATGCATATGTGTACCGTGCGTGGTGCAGCCGTTTAACTCTGCATCCTTATGTCCAGAAGCATCTTAATGGGGCTCACTGTGCTTGTTGTGGGCCTGTACTGTCCATGCCATAACTCCCAAACGACAGAGAGAATCCTCTGAAACCCCAGCTTTATCGCACAGCTGCCTTGTTTAATCCACGCGGTAATTTTCTGTCAAGTTGTCTTGCTTGACGTAGCACATATCTTCAGCCGTACCTGCTTTCATGGAATGATGTGCAATTAGATTCAGGCTTGTGGTGTGTACCGACCTCTGTGTGAATGCTGCTAGCATCCCTTTGAAATAAAATGTGTCTTTTTTTGTTGTTTTTATAGTAGAGCGATGCTCTGAAACTTACTGGTTCTTGCTGGTTCTTGTAGGTTCTTACTGGTTCTTGCATTTTCTGAGGTTTGAACTGAAGATGTTTTTTTTTCCTCTTGGGAGTATTAAATTATGTGGGAATTTGTGATTAAATTACGGTTCTGTTTATTTTCAGTTTGCAGCCTGTATCGATTGTTTTGCTCCGTGTTCTTGTTTTATTGTACGCTTTGTAAATCACTCCAATATAAAGGTCATTTGCCCAGTAAATCAATATCATAATAACATCTGTTTCTGATTCTTACAGAATACCTTGGATTTTTGTGCACTCCTCATATGGAATTGCCTGTCATAAGGTAGGGAATACAGTGTTTTATTACTTTAATGGAGGCTTCCAGGTCCCATGTGACCCAGAAGCGGATTCCTGCATGGAGCGAGGGAGTAATGGTGATTCGGTGTTGATGGCCCCTGTCATTTGCTGATAGGTCCAGGCCCGCCGTCCACGGCCGCTGCAGTCCACCGCAGACTAAAGCCTTGTAAATATGTGGAAATGACTGACTATCTATGGCAGCCATTTTTAAAAGGCATGCCAAGACCACGGGTTTGAGTGATGGGTCGGGGCCAGCAGGAATACACAGGCGTCCCTAATGCTGAGCCCCCACCTCCCGCATCGGTCCCGAAGCTCACATCACTCACACTGTTATACTTCTGAACCCAACACCAGTGTTCTGTTAAAACACTTTGTTTTCAGAATGTGTTTTAAATTTTCTTTGTTTCGTGTTTAGAAGACTGAAGGCGGCCATAATTTTCATTCGTGTTTTTCCTTGCTTATGACGCGTCACATGAAGGGTTACATTTCCCAAATGTTGTAATGCTGTCTAGTTAAATATTTTGCTTTGTTAAAATTTTGAACAGATTTTACATTATTGATATTGTTTGAATTTGGTCCATGTGCCATGGTGCTTTCTGTGAATTTTTATTATTTTTAACAATAATAATGTTAAGAAGGAAATGTAATTATTCAGTTTATGGAGCTGGATAGTTGAATCAAGGCAAGTATTTTTAAGAGACTTTTAAGCAAATGATATAAGTTTGCAG
Organism: Stomatorhinus ivindoensis; assembly: GCA_019775895.2. NCBI lineage: Eukaryota > Metazoa > Chordata > Actinopteri > Osteoglossiformes > Mormyridae > Stomatorhinus > Stomatorhinus ivindoensis. The sequence goes on along the minus strand of JABFEB020000045.1, from coordinate 3,710,662 downwards.
TTTCTATTTTCTTATCCATGATGTTTCTTATGTGCCAGATCACAGAAGGGAGGTATTGGGAGGACTACCTACCCTGTCTGATTAGCTAGTCAGAGTTACCCGTAAGCTCGGGTCTGGGGTAAGTTGGAGCCATGGAACTGAGCTGTTGCAGCTATGTAAGTTGCTAACAGTACCTTTAGGGAAATGAAGCCCTTGTGATTACTTGCCATGGCAACACAAACATCCAAATTCCATCCTTGGTTGACATGGTCTTCCAAATTAGGTCTCTCTGATCAGTGAAACATTGTAACTGGGACACATGACCATTTGCATTAATTTAGTACAGTTTTTTTCTCCCACAGTTGCTAAAAGGGTGTTGATTCACTGGGCAATGCAAACACTCATTGGCTTCCATATTGCAACTCTAAAACTAATCTATGAAAAGTGACCCCTCGACGCCCTGGTATAACCACCCTTTGTGTCCTTGAATCCTTGATAAATGGTCTGCTGCCCATTAGTGGATTTCTGTAAACAGAGCCCCACATTGCAGTCTGACGCAAAACTGTTGTAAACGAAGGTAAGCTTTGTGAATTTACTGTGTGACATTGTTCGGCCGTTTTGGGATGAGTCAAACCCCCCCTAGAAGGGCTTTTCATATAGAATGACATAGGTGAGTTTTTTGTAGTTGTAGTTGTATACCATTTGTGTCTAGAAAACAGCACAGACACTTGTGGGGAAAGTCTGAAATCTGTGGCCTTATCTCTCTATCCACTCACCCCAGTGAGCCTGGAGCTTGTCAACCCAATATGATTGAGTTCAGTCTTTTTATTTCACTGAAATGTTTTGTGGCACTTCCCTTATACCCACAGGCTTCACACAACCTCCCTGCAAATTAGATAAGAGGAAAAAGAATGTTTCAGAGGCAAAGCAGATTGTTGCTGGTCACTGAGATGCATTTGTTTCTGTGTCTGTATTATAAATGATGTCCCCAAAGCACAGGTCCCACCATTAGGAATGCATATCTGTCTCCCTTTTACCGCCACACTTCAGCCACAATTGAGTTATTCCGTAATACTGCTTAAGAAATGACCTTTATGTATTCCATTTAATATATATTCTCTTTCATACCCTGGTGCTTTATGTTTCATTTTGTGTCTGTTCTGTGTCCCCGTCATTATGCCCACTGTCACGTTTGCTGGAGATTATAAAGTTACCAGAGGTAACACAGTTTTTAAAGATCTTGGCTCATAACTAGTGCTGGGGCCAGTTCACATAAGCTGTTGCGCTAAACTGAACTGCTTTGGTAAATGTCTAGCTGTGATATATAAGGTTTTCATCTTCTCTCTTGGGCTAAAACTGTTGGCTGAATCCATTAATTGTGTACCAAGGACAAATTGAATGCCTTTGCTTTTATACAGAATTGAATATGCGCTGGGAACAGTTTATGGGTTAGCAGGTAAATCTCCAAAGGGTTTGATGGCGGCGTGCTTCTTAACTATTGCTCTTTTAAAAAACGATGCCTTTGGAGAGGAAGTAAATGTAGGGCTGGAAAAATGAATGGTTCAAACAGGAGAGTATGGGGGTGCCGCAGTATGTCTGGGCTGACTTGGGGACGTGCTGCCAGGACCAGGAGCCGGTACTGGAGCAGTACCATAGACTTTCATGGTAACTGCGTAAGTGACCATGGCCCTAACCCCCCCTCATCCCCCCAGGCTTGCACCTCTGTTTCTCTGGGTCGTCTCTCTGGAGTTTCAGAGCTCTCCCCTGTGACTTAGGGCGGCAGCGGCAGTCAGCTCTGCGCGGCATTATAAGCAGCGTGGTAGTAACACAACGGTCCAACTGCCGTGCCCGTTTGATAAGCTCATAAAACACGTTTTATTCACACCGATGTAAGGCCCGACAGAGGAACTTCGTGGACCCTTTTCCCAATAGAAGAGAGACTCAATGCAGAGATGTTCAGAAATTAATGACCCCATTAATCATATCAATTGTTAATAGCGCTTCCTAATTAATCATTGAATGCCCTTAAAAGAAACCGTAGCATTGGCTGTATGGCTCGATTAATGTTTGCTCTCTGTTGCTTGGGCCCAGCAGGGAGTCCGGGTTGTTGTACTCATCCCTCTTTTCCTCGCCAAAACTGAGGAACAGTTTCCACCAGTACTATTCAGCTTCATTTGCATCCAGAGGAGTACAGTGCAATTCCGTGATGATGCAGGCAGCCGTGACTGGTGCACAGATGCTGCCGTATACACCCTGCTCGTTAAGCCCCATGAGATTGCGTCATCGGGAAGGACTGCCAACCCCTGGGCCGTCTTTGAGAAGGAAAACGGAGATTAAACTTTGAATCAAAACTTCATTTCACATCACGATCCGAACATGAAATGCTTGTCATTTTGAAAATGACATGCGAGATCTTTCGGGGTATCGGGTTGGAGTGTTAATTAGCAGCTTGTGTTTTATATGAAAAGATTATTTTAAAAAGCAAAGCCTAAAATAAAAAAAAGTCAGAATTTCCTTGCATAGAAAGTAAATACTAAATATTTAAATACACACGATTTTATTGACTTCAGTAATGGAACTTTTGATTGGAGGTATTTAGCCCACGCTTACACTATCTAAAAAGTAGCACACGGACCCACTTTTATAGCTAATGAGGAAACTGCTCACGGTATCCCATAAATTCTCTGGTGTATGATGTCCGGATGGGGATCAGCAACTTGCTTCAGCAGCTTCCAGCGGGGTTCCCGTCCAATCCCAGGAGAGCTCTGAAAGCACGTACTGCCTTGGTCCAAAGAAGTATTCCTACTCCAGAATCCTGTGTAGAAAGCCATTGAAATATGAATCAATGTTTATTTCTTGGATGTTTCAAATTAAACATGAGAAAGAAAAGGGGCTTGCATGGTGATCAGTGACAGGTTTTTACAGTATCCTGCCTTCCTTTCATTCTAGTGTCTGAAACGTTTGGTGCTGCGTGTCCAAAGGATGTGTCTCTATTCCCGAAGCCATTATCTTACATGCACAAATACGTGATATCTTTAGACTTTGCTAGCTACTGGCGCAGAATTTATAAGCGTGTCTCTGTCACCAGACGCTTGGTGATGTATTAAACCAACAAACACCCTTCAGATTTATGGCCCAAAAAGTATTTATTTTTGAATAGCATCTGTCTTGGATTTTTCTTGCTTCCTTTTGTCTTCCTGATATTCTCTTGGATTGGCTAGAGCGTGTGCCTGGCATTACGAGGACAGGTCTGTTTTGGATTCTCTCCTATGTAACTGATCATTATCAGTTTGTTAATGTGAACAATGAATCTTCCAATCCGGCAGCATTTATTTTTTTATACACACACATACACATACATACGTATCCCAGCTCTCTTTTTAAAAGACTCTTTACTAGGCATCTGATGCTGCATCGCTAAAAAACAGTACGCCTTGGAGGTCGGTCTTAATAATGCTGCTCAAAAAAGGTTGACACCCTGAACCTTGTCTTCCTACTCAGCTTAACACAGTTGGTGTGAGAGCTTGGTATCCTAGTTGATTCAGGTCTATGTTCACATAAGTGCTTTTACTATAACTGCTTTCCACCATCCACGGAACATAGCCAAGCTTTTATTCTCCTTCCATGATGCAGAAGAGCTAATACATGCCTTATACTTCCATGCTGGACTACTGCAATGCCCTCCTTTCTGGTTGTCCATCTGGATCCTTATAAAAACTGAAAAATCTGATCGTTTTAGCTCTGTTCTATACTCCCATCACTGGATTCCAGATAAGTCTTGGATTGACTACAAAATATTGCTATTAAGCTATAAAGCACTGAATAGCCTTGCACCGGAATATCTTTGAGATCTACTGGTCTCTTATAACTCTCCTTGCCTGTTACAGTATAAAGGAAGAAGTATCTCAAGGATATCTCTTAGTGACTAGGGTAGGAAAGACTACGCCAGGTTGCAGAGTGTTCTTTTACAGAGCTCCACAGCTGTCGAATTGTCTTCGAGCAGAAGTGTGAGATTCTGGCTCACAATCAGTCCTAGGCTAATAAAACAGTTTTGTTTAGCTTATCGAGACTCTGGTTCGAGCTCTAGGCCTCTAGCTACCTGCTCACCTTCAGTTAGGCCTGCAGTGTGAGGCGTAGAGCTGGGTGGGGATCGGTGCCATTAGCTATGGGTGAACTGATCTGTAAGGGCTGTCACTGCAGCTTCACGCTCCCTTGTGGAGTTGGAGTGCTGATGTTCAGGGACTCCCCATATCTATGTTTCTACTTGTCCCCATGAAGCTTAAACTCATGGAAAGGATTTTTCCATCTTGTTCATTTGGCCTCCTCTGCTGCCCCCTGGGGGACAGGCTGTCCCGTTGAGTTTGGTTCCTCCCAAAGATTTTTCCAGCTAGAGAGTTTTTCCTTGCCACCTCTGGCTTGTCCCGTGAGGCTCAAGTGACCCCAAAAAGTGATCCCCATTCCGAGGAACCGCAATCAAAGCAACCCACGTCTTCTGAGTATCGCAGTGAAAATCCTGGAGGACGATGCATCAAATGAGAAACACATGTTCAGTCAATACAGGTATTTTTTGTTTAACAATGCAGGTGATGGAAAGAAGAAGGAGGCACATAGAAGGAGAAAAGCCAACGGTGACGCCCATTGTGCTGATCTATTGATAGCTCCTCTAAAATAGATATAGAGAAAAAAGTGAAAGTGGCCAAACCGGCCACTTTCACTTTTTTCTCTATATCTATTTTATAGTACATGTACAATGGCAATAATGATATTCTATTCTGTTCTAATGGAACATGGATGCCCTGGAGCCTATTTCTGGTAGGAGTGCCAATCTACTGCAAAATCCCTTCTATATTCCCATTTTGCCCTCATGCTGTCTTCTCCAGCTGTGTTATGGGAAAGTCACGTTATTCTGCATACCATGTAATGAAGGTCCACCTCCCCTTTGGTGACTCACCAGGATCCCAGGGCTCTGGAGATTGAAATGGGCCTTCAGATATTCCCGGCTTCACTCTTCTTCACCTCCGCCCTGAATTTAGGATCCCCAGGAGGGTTCAACCACGTGTCCGCCTGGCGTAGCATCAGACAGGCTTTAATAGCAGATTGCCCTTCTTCTGTTACCAGGGGGCGGAGGAGAATGTGGTGTATCAGACTAATGCAGGTGTCTGTGTGAGTGTGCATATGTATGTGAGTGTTGGGGGGGGGGGGGGGGCTGTAAATATGGATTGTTGATGCAGCTGCTGGTTTCTTGTAACTAACAAATGAAAATGATAACCACGATAAGTCTGTAGACGTCTTTACGAGGTGCACAACTCTCCTCATCAGCTAATCCCTATCTGCACCCCCCCCCCCCCCCCACCC
>JABFEB020000045.1:3689891-3703757 GCA_019775895.2 Stomatorhinus ivindoensis | reverse complement strand
TCCTAGAGAAGCAGTGAGGACTCCACTCTTACATGGGGTAAGGGTTAGGGTTAGGGTTACTCCTAGAGAAGCAGTGAGGACTCCACTCTTACATGGGGTAAGGGTTAGGGTTAGGGTTACTCCTAGAGAAGCAGTGAGGACTCCACTCTTACCTGGTGAAAGTGGCTCCTCATGAACTAAATCACCACTCCTTTTTTGAGTTACTGTCTATGCCAGCTCCATTAGTTGTACCCTCGACTAAGCTCATGGACCTGACTTGTCTCAACCCTGTGTGTGGTTCTCTTACATCTGCTACAATTATGACACTGTAGACATTTTCCCCTGTGCTCGCCTAAGTAAGAGGTTTGGTAAATGGATGGATGGACTGGTAGATGAAAATGGTCCTGTTGCTGTTCTCTGCCCCTTTTCTGCAGCATTGATTCCAATCTCACGCCGCTGCAAATTGTGTTTGAATTTGAGGAAGGTTGTTAGCATTATTGCAAAGAAAATTGGTTTTGCAGGATCACTCATGTGGTTCAACCCACCGCCACTAATGGTATGTTCTGGAGCTCTTGGTTGCACTCAATTGAAGATGATGTACAGCTTTCACCATTAAGAGTCACTACATAAAGCCAGTGGTGGACTCACCTGACCAACCTCTGCAGGAAAATATGACTGGCTGTAAAATGCCAGGCTACACTTCCCATGTACAAAGATTCTGGTTTCTCTTCACACGCTCCACTGAGAGCGAGTAATCGTTGTCAAGGCAATACTGTTTCCCTTCCTTTTGTTACTCTGTGCTGGGAGCTACCTTTGGCCTCCCTTTAGTTTGGCATGTACACAAAAGAAAACACGTAATACCCACATGGGAGAGTTGTGTAAAACCCACAATGTTTTAAAACAATAAGTCCATGTCTTCAGAAATTACTATGTAGGAGGGGAAGGTGGATGTACTTAATTCAGACAGTTCACCTGTTCTTAAAGATTGTTCTGGTCAGACTGGGTAGTGTACTTAGCAAACGGTGGACTCTCGGTCGTGTGTACTCCCCCTGAACTTGGCTTCCGCTCTGCCACCCCCATGCATGATTACACCGTGTACCCATGCTCGATTGCAGCCAGCCCAAAAACTCCTCACTCCCTGCCGGTCCCGAAGCCTTCCAGGACCCTCGGTCGGGTATCAGGAGTGCGTCACAGGTTGTCACGGCACCCTGGGACAAGCCGACTCTTATGACCCGCGGGCGTGATGATTTCCTCACAGCTCTCGCTTGTCCTGTACCCCTCGTCCCATCTGCCTGTCTGCTGCTATTCCTCACTGTAAGCCACTGACGAGAGCCTGGGGAGGGCTCCCTAGAGCCCCAGCTGTTTGGTCAAGCTTGTAATAGTGAATAAATCACGCAGGATTCCTACCATTTGTATGTTTTTCCATGTTATTGCTCTGACTTGATGTATACACAAGCCACATGGCATCTTCCACTCAGGGGAATCTCATATCTGAACTTAATTCCTTCTGCTTTCTTCTGCTGCTGCCCCTCTGTTATTCTTTCCTGCGCTGGTCATTTTGTTATGATTTTTCTTTCTTACCAGTAGTGAAATTATTTATCTATATGATATATTAAAAGGGTCAGGACGCAGTAGCCTTTGCAGACTGGTGACACATACGATGTTTTGTGGAAGTTTTGGGAGATAGAGGAACAAGACCGGCTGCACACCTGTAACTTATCTTTAATACAATAGTGTGTGTAAGGAGAGACTAGGTTCATGACTTTGAAGGTTTGCCCATTTAAGTTAAACTTCTTGTTTTTGCCTGCACAAGAGCGCTAATAAAATCAGCCCGTTCCATTCTCCGGCCCTCGTATTGCCTTCTCACGCTCTTCTTCTTCACGTCTCTATTTTATTGCATCAGCCAAACGTGTTGATTTGGAGCCCCATTCATTACGTTAAGCCCAAAAGCAAGCCATGGAATTCAACTTCCAACAGCATTCGCTAGACAGGCTTTGGTTACATAAACATTATTAAACAAGCAGATTATCTAGCAGTCTGTGCGATTTGTAGAAGTTATTTAGAGAACCCTTCATGTGGAAGACCTCTAAAGGAAACCATTATGTCAGTCTGACCTATTACATTTCTTTCTTTCTCCTCTTGGTTGTCCGAAAACTATAGATTAAGAGGAATTTTAATCTAAAATGGAAGAGCACCTTTAATATTCAGTATGCTGCCGGCTGACTGTAGCTCTGCACTGGGTAAATGGTACGGAAGATGGATGCGTTTTGGCCTACAGAGCATCTTCAGAGCACTGTGGGCTTCCCGTCATTCTGTTCTCTAACCCGCCGCAGCTGCTCCTTTCTTCACTGCCAGCTCAGCTTATCTTAGTCTCATGCATCCAGACCTCCTGCTTCACCTGGATGTCGTCCGCGAGGTTCGTGTGTGCGGCACCGGAGGGAAGGGAGAACAGGTAAGAGCTGCAGGTCCTGTTCAGCATCAAGCACATGACCTTCTTCATGTGTTCCGTGGACCATCTCATCATGAGACGCTTTTACTCACGGAAACCTTTGTGGCTGAAGTACGAAGCACCACCACCCTAACCCCCCAAGGCGGACCACCCCCACAGTGAGCCTCAGGGATGAATTTACTGCATCATTTACTAATCTGTTTTTTTGTCATTTGCTAATATCCCTCATTCTTCCGTGTATATCTTCCTTGCAGTATATTTTTCACACATGGCTTCTCACTTTCTCTGGTTTCAGTGCCATCGCACTATTCCTCATTTTTTTGGTGCATTTTCTGCTCTCTTTTGCCCCCGGAAGGCTCTGCACATGTTAAAATAAGCTCCTCCCCCTCCCACTCTGCAATGAAATGCCGAGCCCAGACACAGAAATCGGACCTGCCAGGACTAGTTGGATATCTTCCTGTCTGCATGAGGCACGTGACTGAGAAAAGAGGAATGAAGCTTCACTGCATTATGTAAACTGCTAAAAACCTATAAATACATCAAGCTTTCTTAGGTATATGCATGTGTTTGTTTGTGTTCCTCATAACACAAGGCAGTAGTCACCCGGCACAGCTGTGAAAATGGTCACCTGAGGGACTTGCTTGCTGACCTGCTTTACCAGGGAGGTACTGGGAATTCTCACAGGGCCAGCCCGTCTCGCATTTCTCCCATCCCCTGCATGATGGGACGAGTTCCTGAAAGTGCCCTCGGTATTCAGAGCAGGCACTGCTCCAGGCGACCTCAGTGACAGCATTCAAATCGTTCGTATCTTTGCTCTCCCCGCAATGAGGAGGACGTTGCTGCAGCTAGCTCTACTAGTTTGAACATTTTTATTCTCTGTCCTTTGATGAACATTGTTTTGTTTGTGTGAAGCCATGTCGGAGTGATAGCATCACACGTCACACTCCAGAGATTTGGGAGTCTGTACCCAGTGTTCTCCAATGTGTGATCGTGGCAACACCCCCATTGGATCAATCCCTCCCTGATTACAGCACGCAATTTGTTTATGTCAAAGCAGAACTTTATAGCTTGCGATCCTATCCTTTGTGCCCTATAATCAGTTCTTCAGTGAATAACAAGTGTCTTTAATGGGTTGATACATGTTTTTCACGTCACCCTGCCTTTCTTCAGCAGAGATTTGACCGGCAGGGCAAAGAGTGATAAGGCTCAGCCTCCTGAGATTAATTCAGCAGAGTGAAACCGATCGCTTTGTGTGTATCATCGCCACGTTAAGTTCATTCCGTTCCACATCCGAGTTGCCTCTTGCAGAAAGGGTACTGTGCTTCTATACGCTTCCTGGGGCCAGCTGTAAAACCGTGTCCAAGGCTTTCACTGGTGTACAAAATGTCTGGCTGCTGATCCTGCGTTTTATGTGCAAATTTTTATCCCTACAGAAGATGTTAGGCATCAATTGAATTGTTATGCTGTTCTTCTGAAGTCTGTGAGGGCACTTCTCAGGGGCTATGCATAAAAAAAAAATGGCATTGAATGATCACAGGGTGCAGTGTTAATTTAGATCATTTAGATAAGTTGGAATCCATTATGCATTATACAGCTAATTGTCAGACTATTGTACTGTTACATCATAATAACGTGGAACGTGGACCTTTTTTTTTTTTTTTTTTACAAAGGCCTTTCCTGAATAAGTGCTGATAATTTTGCGGGAGGGGGTATTTAGGGATGTTTTCCTTCCGTCTGTGGAGGTGGGGGCATCTCAGGTATGGTGAGACAGCTGGCATGCGGGGGGTGATATTGCACTGTATTTTGTTAGAGAATACAGTATTGATATGTAAGAAGATGCTGATGGCGAAGGAATAAGTCCCGAGTCAGCATTGGTCCTCACCTCACACTTCCCTAACTTCGCTGGCGGATTATAATCAAGACGTGAATTCGTGAACGGAATCTGAATTGCTGATGGGCAAAAGTGACTTGATGCAGAGTCTCGTTTTCCCATCTTGAAACAGTGGCTCCGTTTTCAGAGCGGGATCGATGTCTTTGGCTAATGGAAATGGGGGGGGGGAGGTTATTTTAGTGCCCCCCACCTCTTTAGATCGGCTTTAGTCGGCGAGCGAGTTCCGAGCAATTAAGTATGAGAGGAGGCGCTTGGCTGGGCGCTCGCCGTGACGGCCTCAAAGCCGCTCAGCTGTGACATCGTGTTAAAGACCCGCGCTGCTTATTCGGGAGGTTTTCACAGCAAAGCTGTCTGAATGTGGTCCTATTATGCTGCCATTATAAATCACAAACTGTCAGAGTAACTTACGTGAAATCAACCTTTTTCAGGATTAAATTTGATTCTTCCCTCTTTCTTTGTGTTAGGAAGACTGATAACATATTTGTTTTATTGATTTTTAACTGAATTATTTTTATGGGCAACTGGCATTGAAACTGATGGCTTAATTGCATTCTTTTTCTGTAATGGGAATGGATGTCATATGTTGGGGGAGTGTGATTATGATAAATAACAGAGTAAAACATTAACAACTAAAAACAATGCATAATGTTTCTCGCGTAGTACAGAATGCCTCTTACTGCATCTTAACTCGGTGAGAATTAGTAAGTGTCAAACCATCTTTCTTCATCTATAATAGATGTTTGATCCCAAGGTTAATTTGCATGGTAATTTATTGTAATTACTATTTAAATATTATTCAATTATTGGCATTTCATTGAGAGGCTCCATAAGGGTATATGCATCTTACTTTTGAGCAATTAGGGGGTGAATAAAATGCGTAATCAGAGAACGTGACCTCGCAAAGTGGACTTGTGGGGTCAGGCAAGCTGTCAAATGAGAGCGTGAAGTAGAGTTGCGATGCTACGGAGCGACTGCAGTGTGGAGGCCTGAAGGGTAGATAAAGGGCAAGACACAAACATTAGCGAATTAGACACAGAATCGGAATCAACACGGGTCACCAAGTACATTGACTGAAAATGATATGGAATGTGGCCTGGCACATTCTGTCCTGCTGAGGATCAAAACATCATACCACTCGCAGAGAAGATATGAGACACTGCGTGTTAGCAGATAAGCACATAAGACTTACGCTGGGGAGAAAGGGGAGAGGGGGGGACACGCGCAGGAGGTGTAACAGAGTTCCCTGTAGACCAGAAAGGTAGATCTTCGAAGGATGCTACTGAGATGTTGAATCGTCTTGATGGGTCTTTCGCGTTTTCCGAAACCGAAGCTCGGATAGAGGCGCTCTCCTGGGCGGCAGGGCTCGAGCACAGTCTTGCCAACATGCGTGTTTACTCTGGATCTGTGTTGGGTATTAATGGGGGTGGGAAACTGCAGCCAACGCAGGATTGATTTTACATTGCAGCTTGACCTTGGAGCAGGCAGATGCAGTGACAAACCAGACTGTAACAGGGGTCATAATCTGCAGCAGTGCTTCATGGCGGCACAGCTTTATCAGTTAAACTCAGATGTGCATGCATCGCTGTGATTCCTTTGTGATGGGTATGAAGTTCTCATTCCATTTGAGTGCTGGACGTGGTCCCCCCCCCAGGAAATTGAAGGGCTCCAATGTTTTTCATCATAACAGATGGTGGTGCAAGGGGTTGTTATTTTTTGGAACCTGATTGATGATGGAAGATTAGCGTCATGGCCTTCTCGGAGATTGCTAAATCTATTGACAAAGGGACTTTGTGCAGTCCGTTTCCCACGTAGATGCATGGCAGTGTTGACTCGAGGCGACAGCTCAAGGGTAACTAAGGTTGGTGAAATCAAAATTCTCATGCCTTCATGGAATTTTTAAAAAGGGTCTTTTGTCCTGATGCTAGTGTGTGACATATATAACAAACCCATTAAGACTATTTATTCATGGTTATGCCTGTGGATGTTTGGTTTTGTTTGTAATCCTTCACTCTCTGTAACCAGCATTAGTGTCAGTTTCATTTCCACTAACTCCTGTGTCTGTCACACATTTCCAGTGACACAGGTGAAGGTTATCACTATAGCTAAACGTGGACAAAACATTTTGCTGACACGAAGGTTCGGCCTGTGACGCACAGTGGATCTGTGTGATGTCATGAAAGGTAGACAGGGTGAGAACGTAAACTCACTATTACTCCTCCGGGCTTGCTCCCACATCTGCTGAGTACAGCTGGCTTCTGTCGCTCCATGTCCGAAGGAGTTGATCTTGGACTGGATTCCATACGACTCTCGAGTTTCTCCAGGATTGGACACAGGATTGGCTCTGTTTATGGTTAGCCAATGGCCTGTGCTGCTGTCCATCCTCTGAAGCAGCATATTATTGGCTGGAAACAGGCTGGTCTCTCTTCGCAACTGTTGGAAGTAGTTGATACCCGCCCCCTCCCCCCCCCCCATTTTGCTAGAACTTGAACAGATGGTTTCAATCACACAATCTAAAGAGAGCTGCCACTGAAGTGCATTGTCTCTAAAAAAAGGCACCTTATTTGTCGGAAACCAGCGCAGGAGATTAAGCATCCTTGGCTATGGCTGGTCGACTGAAAGACCTCATTGCCGTAGCCAGTGGCCAGTCAATGTAATGTTTTCCGCACGGACTCTCCCGGCTCACCGACGATTTCGATACACCTACCATGTGCCACGTTGCAAATGGCCTTTTCTGAAACTGGCAATTTTCCTAAAACAGCTCCTGTCGGGAGTCTTTCGGTGTGTGTGTCAACTGGAAAAGGAGTCTGCGTGCCACCTGCGCCAGCCATTTCTCGCTTCGGTTGCCAACATTCTGGCTGGGCTGCCAGAGCTCGGGATGCCAGTGAACGTACATATTGGAGGTTTGGCAGGGCTTCAGAGTTTTATAAGTGTTCTATATACATCTCTCGTCCAAACGCTAATCAGGCCAAGTACGTTCTGTGTAGGCACACATGTTCTATAAAGTTCTGTAGTTCCTTGTTTCAAGGTTTCAAACAATTTGCATAGTTTGTTTATTGAAAACAGTTGGATGTGAATGTTTAAAACAAAGTAAGTGTTGAAATGTGGCATTAGAAAAAAATCTGGGCTACAGAACCACTTTAGCTGTTTGTTGAAACCTTCAATTGTCAAAAACCAGCTGGAACAATTTCATTGTGGTTCTGGGTACCTACCTGTTCATCCCTACATTTCTCCTATGGGTCCAATCACATGCTGAATGTTACCCAATAGAAGAGCTCAGAACTTTGTTGATCTTCATCTAAATTATTGTCCGTGCCTTTTTTTGTGACCAAGTCATGATTGTGGTGGTGGGTGATGGTCTGGGCCTCTTACAGGCTTCTACACTGCAGAGGCGTCTTGGAGAATATGTTGTCTTTAAACTTTTTTAGTGGCATGTGTGTCACTGTGTCCCTTAAAGACTCAGAGACCTTCCACGTCCCCTGGAATAAGCATGCCTCTACATTTGGGGATGATAGTGTAGCTGAAGTTTAGTATATCTTGAGTTATTTTACCCTTACACTATGTGTATCTTTCCCATAACAGTGCAGGTAGTAACTGGAAGGAGACAAACGTTGAATCTGCAGGCAGGTTTAAGCACTGCTTCTCTGCGCTGACATTCTTGGAGCGGAGGGGCGACGGGGGTGACAACTGCAAGTGTTGCTATGGTGACCAGTGCCAGGGGTCCTGGGAAGATGACACGATCTGCGGTTGATGGACGTGTGCACATGCACATATACCCAGTTCCAGATCCCAAAATGTCTGTGCAGTGATTCTCAGCAACTGTCCAGTCCTCTGGAGTGCCACTATTTTGATTCTGGTCCTGGAGATTGACAGTCAGGGAAGGGACTTAACAAGGCTGGAAGATAGCCGTGGAGGTTAATGAGACTTAATTATAACTTACTCTCCATTTCATAACTCTGATCTTCTTCCTCAAGGCGAAAAAAGCATGGTGGCTCAGTGCATGGGGGAAAAGGAAATATGATTCCACCCCCCCCCCCACCCCCCTCCACTGCTGTAAACATCAGACACCTAACCAGAGAATGAACCGCTGCAGTGACATACTCAGCTAACGTGTGACGTGTGAGATCTGCATGGCTTTCAGATTTGGGGTGAGTTTAGATTAGCATTCGTCTGCCATGTTGTCATTGATACATAGCTAGCTCTTTGTTTCCCAAAGGTAATTCCAGTTTAATGATACCAGTATCCCAAGTTGAGTTTTCAGTGTCATTTCGTCCACTAACTACTATGACGGCGACTGTGCTAATTTATGGAGGTGACCCCTCTCAATTTGTAATCCCATAATTCCAGTCTGCATCGTTCCCTCCGTCTGGTTTAATCTATGATATTTGCTGTACCTTTCTATATGTTAATGACATGTTATTCACAATTTTGTTGTACAAAATACTCTTTAATGATTACCGATTCTGCCCCAAAATGCTCACGTGTGTCTTTATTCTGTGGGTTTGACAAAGCCAGGAATTACTTTGAGGACATTTTTCACACGTGATTAGGATTTGATTACTTATTACTCATAAGTAACTTGCTACTGTGCAAAATGTTAATGCTGAAAACAACAAATGTTGACTAAATGAGTCACTGATTCTGAATTACATCTCAGACGCATGGAAGGAGGGGCATTCATGCAGTGCAACTTTCCCACTGGGCATCTCTGAACCGGCAGATCTTTAAAAGGAGAAACCCTAACTAACACAGCTTCCACGGTGTATTCTTTGGCTGTGGACGTGTTCCCAGAGAGGGACGTGTTCCCAGCGAGGGACGTGTTCCCAGCGGGGGACGTGTCCCCAGCAAGGGACGTGTTCCCAGAGAGGGACGTGTTCCCAGCGAGGGACGTGTTGGCAGAGAGGGACGTTCCCCAGCGAGGGACGTGTTCCCAGAGAGGGACGTGTTGGCAGAGAGGGACGTGTTCCCAGCGAGGGACGTGTCCCCAACGAGGGACGTGTTCCCAGAGAGGGACGTGTCCCCAACGAGGGACGTGTTCCCAGAGAGGGACGTGTTCCCAGCGAGGGACGTGTCCCCAACGAGGGACGTGTTCCCAGCGAGGGACGTGTTCCAAAGCTACGTTCTTCATTATTTTGGACAATGTCAGGATTTAACCGCAAACATGAATTTAAATTTGAGATACCTCACTAATAGTTAACATGCAGAAAGAACTGCTTTGTTTCAAAACTGAGACCTTTTTCTAGGCATCCACAGTCTACTTGAGTATATTAGCTGGAGAATGGTGTCCCTCTTAGTGTTTTTGTCTAATGCCTCATTCCAGGGGAGTGCTTAAAACGCCTCTACAGGCACATTCAGTCGAATTCAGATGCTCTATAAAACTGCATTCCTCCTTTCTGTTCTTGGCTGACCATCGCTGTCATTCTGGAATCAAGATCAGTCGTGAAAGGCATCCTGGGATTCTTTGCAAATGATCTGCGAGAAAGTAGACCTGCCTTATTCTTCCGAGAAGAATCTCAGTGTCAGTCTGGCTGTGGCATGGTTTATGGTTGCAGCTACCTTTCCAGTTAATGACTAGAAAGCTCACCTCAGTTCTGGCTTTTTTTAAATTCTGCCTTTGTATTTTCAGTGCTGATGGCGACATGTTTGGACAGTGGTTCATAGAACGCCATGTCACGTAGAACTCCAATGAGTTTGGATTGATTACAGGTTCAGAATGTTGGGTCATTTAGAAATGACATTTGTGGATCATTGTCATGTTCAGAGCGTAGGGTCATGTGGAACACCAGTGTGCAGAGCGGTCTTTGCATACAAGTATACGTATAAAACTAGCCATTCCTTCCCCGACTATCTGTAAAACTGACAGTCACCTGCACTGCTTGCGGTCTTCTTCTAAATGCCTTGTAAAATGCTTTTGTTTGTCTCACTTTCAGGTAATAGAAGCAAGAGACGCATGAATAAATTTGTTTTGATCACCATATTTAGTGAAACGTGTATCTAATTTTATGTTTACTGAGTGAAAACAAAAGAGTTTCAGCTGCTATGAAAACATCTTTATATGGATGATTTTTATGCTTTCAAGCTAAAACGTCACTGAATGATCTTGCTTGTAGGGTTTTAAAAATTTCATCACGACAATTTTGGAGAATCATCTAACGGAAGAAGTACCTCTGACTGTCAGCATAGGACCATATGGAAAAATTGTAAGACAAATTCCTATCGAAGTGAAACGTTAGAGAACATGGTGTCACAAAGGGCACTTCATTTTATATTAGTACCTGTGCATGTCTTTCATATGGCTGCATAACTGCTGTTGTGGGGAGAACGGAGCGAGCGGCCCGCTAACTAACGGGACGCTAATGAACTCCTTCCTTTCCGGGTACTTCCTGTCTGGCCTGGTTCCATTAAAGATGGGGGGTGGTGTACGGAGGTCCAGCCACGGATGGCTCACTGAGAAAGCGAGCATGCGGCAAAAGCATGAGGCCAGGAGGAGGAGCCACCAGCTCCGTTTCATCGACAGCCCCCACGGTGATGACTGGCATCTTGGAGAGCCGTCGGCGGATTGGGAGCCGGGTAACGCACACGGTTCCTTCTCACGTGCGGCGTGTCCACTTTTCTGCAGCTGCCGGAGCAGCGTGGACCATATGCTGAGTGTCCCCACACAGGCTGTGGCTGCCCGGGCCTGTCCACTAATCCCTGGTTGGGCCCGTCACTGGGATGTTACCTGTGTCTGCACAGCAATTAACAGCATGGTCACTATTTATAAATGAGGACCACCGATTAGTTATAGATGGGGGGACATTCTGGGTTTTGTGCGAATGATTCTCACCTCTTATCTGTGCTTAGAAAAGGAAATGTTTGCTTGCTGCCTGCCCCCCCACGCCCCCTGCCGGAGGTGTTAATCTGCTAATCCACAATCAATGGCTGCTTCTGAGATAAAATGTGACGATCTGATAATTACGACTCTCTTAAAGGGAAGAAAGGTCTTTGCCACCCATTGTCTCAGGCGGGGGGTGTTTTTCTTGGAAACTTCAACTTTCTTTAAAAAAGAAAGACAAATAAATTTAAAAGAGATCTATGCATGGAATGGTAGGGATTTAGAGTCCATAAATCTGTTTTTTTGTGTGCAGAGCGTGGTCATGATGTAAGACGTATATATTTGAACTTGAATGGGATCCTTAGCAGAGATTTGCAGCGGCGTTTAACTTGCACCGGCTTTTAACAAGTCATCTGCGTGTTTGGTTTCCGCATAGGAAGGGGTCACCACCCTTGCGTGTTTCCCTTAATGCGATATACACCCTGCCGGCTGTGCAGCCTCTGATTCAAAATGGTGGTTATTACGAATTACCATTTTCAATGACTCACTGGACATTCTGCATTGTATTATGTGACAGAGGTTTTGCGAGAGAGCTGCTCGGTGATTCAGCAGGCAGCTCAGTCACCTCCCTGTTTGCGGGTTTGAATCCGGGCCTTGGGTCTGTGTTGGGAGCTCGCTTGTTCTCCCAGTGATTAATCAGGCGTCCCGAACTGGTTTCCTCCTCTTGTTAAAAAACACACACGGTTTGCTGAATGTAGGTGTCTCTAAATTGTCCAGAGATGGAGTGTGTGCCCTGCAATAGGCTGGTGTCACACAGATTTGTACCCCTTGCTGCCTGGGATGGGCTCCGGTCACCTTTGGGATGACTGCGCTTTACCGCCCTGGCTGTCTCTCCGTTTGCTTCGTACCGTGCAGCTTCTGTAAAACCATTCTTCCATTTCCGCAAAATTAGAACCAGTCCATAACCGATCGCCAGAATTAATTTGCACCTTTCAGCAAACGTGTCAGCTAGTGTGTGCAGGAGAGCGTGAGTCGGTGTGAGAGTAGGAGTGTGAGTGCATGTGGTATCGATACGCCGGGACTCTCAGGATCCCCCCCCCCCCCCCGTCCCATGCTTGGGAAGCTTCAGGGCGGCCCAGTTCCTGGGGGGGGGTCACGGTGTAACCTGCAGGCCCCCTGGCAGCACGTCCTCTCTGGGACAGGAGACCCTAAAGGTAACTTGGGCTGACGACCACTTTCCCACTTTTGTTGTTGGTTCTTCACAGCTCTCAGTTCTGTCCATTTCTGAAAACTATATTTTTTCAGAGTGGTCCAATGTCTGTACCTGATAGGTGATAGTTATTTATATGTAAATGAGGGGGGATTAGTAAGACGCTGTACATCCGCCTTTTTGTGGTCTGGCTGTGATGAGGCAAAAGGAGGCTCCACAGCGACGCCGAATCAACAAGGGGATTCAAGTCCCAGTCAATTGTGACCAGATAACAAAGAAATATGGGAATATTTCCGCCCCTGGGGCCCCATAATTTACATGTAAATGCCAAGGGAGAAGCGAGGGTCCTGGCAGCCAAATCTGCTTATGGAATTTTACACCACAATACAATAATAATTTATATGATTTATATGATGTGATTTCTTTGTGCCTGAGTAACGGCATTTGGAAAGACACACAATTTCATATTGTTTGCCAAGCAATCAGCATTGTTCAGACACTGCAAAATAACCCTCTTTATTTTAATACATACCTACATTTTGTAAAAATCTGTAAAAAGCTACACTTATAAAAAAAAACCCAAGAATGCAGTTTAAATAGGTTGCACGCCTCAGCTTAACTTAATTTCCACGACAGGTAGACGAAGCTGTCAGAGGCCGACTCCGACGCCCGCTGTTTTCACAGGCCGCCAGCAGGGGGAGTCGTGGCTCCTCGAGCGGCGGCGGCCTCCATCTCGTCTTCCTGCTCCTCCCGCTCGGGAGTGCGGCAGCCCTCCGGACCGTGCCAGAGTCGCGCGGAGGAAAAACCGGCGGAGCAAGTCCCCCCCCTACCGGCTCGCAGGGAGGCCAGGAGAGCGGCACAAACCTCGGCGCGGCTGAGACGACGGGGAACGGGTGGGGGAGAGAGAGAGAGAGAGAGAGAGAGAGAGACTGCTGGGAGGGGTGAGATCCGCCGGCAGGGAGGAACAGAGGAACAGACACAAGATGAGGAGAGAGAGGGAGGACCTTGCTCTGCAGAGTGTGGCAGAAAACCCGGATTAAGCGCTCTGTACTTTTTCTTCTTCTCCCTCCCGTCCTCGTCTGTGGCTGGACTTTCTTTTGTTTTTCTTTGGGTTTTTTCCTCCCTCTCTATTTCCACCACGTCGGCGTCGTCTGGGACCGGCACTCGCTTGTCCCTTCTGCTCCCCGGCTCGCCTTTTGTTCACCCCCCCCACCCCCCCCCACCCCGCCGTGCCCCCCCTTCAAGTTGGTGTCTGCCGGCACGCTCGGCGAAGAGGAGGAGGTACCCGGCAGCATCTGACAGGACGGAGCCGCGGGGAGCGGAGTGTCAACGGAGCGACGGAGAGAGAGAGAGAGAGAGGGAGCGAGAAACGGAGAGAGAGAGAGAGCGAGAGGGGAGAAGGCAAAGAGACTGGAGGAGCGAGGAAGTGAAGGGGACGGCTTCGGAGAGAAGTGAGCCCTGCTGGGGGGGGGGGGGGGGGGGGGGGGGGGGGGGGGGGGGGGGGGGGGGGGGGGGGGGGGGGGGGG
>JABFEB020000045.1:3579590-3590895 GCA_019775895.2 Stomatorhinus ivindoensis | reverse complement strand
CTGGCAGTACGGAGAGGAAATTTTAAAAGAAAAGAAAACAAAACTATTAGACATTAAATTTATTAATATAAATTTATTAAATTTAGAGATTAATATTTATGTAATCCTTTTTGTGGGCATGTTTGAAAGAGTTCAGCTGAACAAGTATTTCTATGAAGATTATATTTATTATTATTTTTACATTTGAGATGCCGTCACGGTCAACCCTCGTGCCCATTGTGTCTTTGGATGTGATACGGAGATTTTCTGTCTATGGATGTTAATTTCAAAATTCTGTTTAAGTTCAAATAAACTCTTTGAGGAAGCTTTCAATAAAAAAATTGAAAAATAAAAGCTAGCGTATGTTTTTTATACATGTTACTGTTATCCGTTTCTTCTAAGTCTTGAGTTATTTGTTGTTGCGGATTATTCAAACGTTGTGCTTTATTTCCTTAGAAGACTTTGTGTTTTATGAAGTGTGGTGATGGACAGACCCCCCCAGCCCTGCTGGAGCATGTCCACCCCCCCATCTGTTCTGTTCACTGGTGGTGCTGTCATACTTATTGCACTCCTGTCTCATTCTGCCTGTCTGGACCACCGGCGCTTCCCGGCAGAGCCCATCTGACATCCCAAAGGTCATCTGCACACGCTGACTCGGCCCAGTCAGCCAACAAGACAGAAAAATGGGGTCGAAATCCAGCCCGTCCGGTTACCGATGACGGAGATGGTCAAAAGAGTGTTCACGTCGTTCCCTCGAACCCGAACCCCGGAGCAGGCCGGGTGTCTGAGTCAGGGTTCCTGGTGGCACATACTTCTTCGAGACGGAGATCTCGCTATTTGGTGAGCCATCGAGCCTTGAGCTCAGGGGAGGGATATGGTTGGGTGGGGGGGGGGGGTGTCAGGTTGCATGAGAGTCATGCTGTCGTTTGAGAGGGGATGCATCACACTGCAACCAGTAAATTATTCATGTGTCCCACCGATGCCCTTATGTGTGTCTGATCCTTCTTCCCCTGATTCTGTTTCTCTGATTCGCTCCTGAGTTGTATGTGTGGGGTGGGGGGGCTACACTCCTGCGGGTGGGTGTTCCCTAGGCGGCCTGTCACACTTCTGAGGCCTGCCGGGAGGTCCTACCCCGGGCTGGTCTCGTCATGCGCCATCAGCCGGGATCACCCCCGGCGGTGCAGAGATCACAGAGATTCGCATCACTGTGCCCCAAACCCGCCTGTGCTTCCACATTCACTTTTCAACTAGAAAGGACTGAATTAACTAAGTGGAGTCGCTCGCGTCTGAAATTGCACTTCTGGTACAGATCCGAAACTCCTCAAGTACATTCTACACCCAGATTACTCATGTGTGTCTGAGTCTGTGAGTTAGGGGGGGGGCACAGGTGATCATCTGACAGACAAACAATGGATTTGGTGGCACTGACCCCACAACACAATATCAGTAACTTGATCTGAAGTTTTTAAACATCCTCTGAAAATGCTTGCTGCCCCCTCATTGGTCGATGCCACCTCAGGGCGAAGCCCTCCGTCGCCCCCTCCACGTCTCCCCATGTGACCTCGCACGCTTCGGCTCTTGCTGACAGCCGGACGCTCTTAACCTCCCTTCTTGTCGGGCTCAGATTCACTGTCATGGCGACTTGTGAATTCATACGAAACCTGGGAGCAGTGGGGCTGCATCCGTGCAAACCTGCGGTGATGTGATATGCCATCTGGCTGCAGGCGGTGACCTTGCTCTTGCACACGCCCAGCAGAGTACAGCTAGCCCTTCCTCAGTTCCTCCTTTCTCTATTCTCTCTCTGTCCATCTCTCAAGCCATTTATGATGAGGGATCAGTATGGGAGCGGAAAGGCACCGCAGATCATCCAGTCATGCTCCTATAATCCAGTCAGGGATGCCGGTATCCCAGTGCTCAGGAATAACGCACTTAAACTGAACCACTGTAATAATGTATCCAGCTGTATGAATGAGCTAAGGTTTTAAGGTGCTGTAGATAAAAGCACTGCATAAAATGACTAAAGGTTGGTACAAAGGCTTCACATTTGCATCCCTTACAGTATTAAGAAATAAATTACAACCCCTTATTCAGAGTTACCAGGAAATATAATCAATCACAGATCAACTGATTTATGGCTGTGACAGGCTGTTGTGTTTATGAATAGACAGTTATTGAATGTAACTAATGCCTTCTTCTGGGTGGTATTTATTTAAAGAGATCCAGTTTGTGATTCAGGAGGCATTTTGGGGATGGTGTGGGGATGGAATATTTCATTGTCGTGTGACAGAGTTTCCGTGACAACGTTTTTTCCAGTTTTAATGAATGCTGCCCAATCAGTTCAACCCAGTTTGTGGCTAATTCACGGATTCAGTCTGAAATGAAAACAAACACAACTTAATAGCAATCTATTTAAAATTATTGTCATGCCCCAACCACTACAAATTCGATTGGGTAAGTGTGAAAGAATGGCCTGTGAACCAACCACTACAAATCTAATTGTATAATTATTTATTTTAAAGGTTGAGTGGATGGATGATTTTATTAATCCAAAGTTGTGTGTACCATGCCCCAGCTGATTATTATATGCAACCTGTTATTATATCATGTTGTTTTCTGTATTGTGAATAGGCGCGGCCTTGGCACACATGGAGGAGGGGGGCTGGGGTTTGACACACACCCTCCTCCCATCTCACTCAGAGCTGAATTGTACCCAGCTTACTGTAACAACAGAAGATCAGCTGTCACCTAGTAGGATGTGTGTGTGTGTGTGTGTGTGTGTGTGTGTGTGTGCACACAGTCGAGTGGCCACGTGTGCCGTTACAGTCAAAGTGAATTCCTTCCGTGACACATCCAGGGTCAGATGCTAACCGAACGTAATAGGATTAGTTTAATCGCGTAAAACAAAAGCTGGCAGAATGGTATTTATTCAAGCTTTAGACACTCAGGCTGACCTTGACGCTGCCGCAGTGTAATTGAGCCGGGGGCATATCCATCAAACCAGCAGCCGTAAGAAATGAACAAAGCCTGAAATCCGTATAGATGTCCAGCCAGTGTCATAAGTACAGCATGCAATCTGTCAACAGATCGTCGGCTCAATCAGCCATATATATGGCTGCGTAACAGATGTTGCTGAGGTATCTCTCATCCCTGTACTTACAGATGAGCATCGTTTTCACAGCAGAGGCTTAAACAGACGTTTCTTCTCGTCTCGCTCCAAAGGCTCACGTCTAAAACACCCCGCTGCCGCTCACAGTCAATCTTATCGATTTACTGCTTTAAAAGTTTTGCAGTACATTTTCGCCCCCCCCCATCACCCCCCCCCATCCCTCACCAAGGAAAAATTGCACGTTACAGATATTTTTTTATTCACTCCACGGGCTGTGACTCACAAGCTCATTGTGGGGCTGGTTTCAGGCGTAGCGCTAATACGTCACGTGGCATCTCCAGCAGGGCGGCGCCAAATCGGACCGTAACAGGATGACGTGTGAAGCATCTCCGGTCAGACAGCAATGCCTTCGGAGTGCGACGCTCCCAGGCAGCACTGAGGCTCGCTGGCTGAGTAGCGGGACATCCAGACGGCGCAAGGAGGTCCGTGAAGGCAGAGAGTCGTGATGCTGAGGGTGTGCGAGTCGAGCAGCACAGATCTGGCCGACGGAAACAGGGGCGCAGTCCCACACCTGCCAGAACTTCTGACAACCGAGACCAGCACTGAAAACAAACAAACATTTGAACAGATTGGCCTAGAAATTGGGGGCAGATTTTGTTTTCACCTAGAGCAACACGAGCGACCTTGAACTCGTTAAGAATTGTGTATGGCTATTGGTAGCCTAGGTGATCCGACGGCCTTAGCGTGTCAAGGTAACACCCTCGTTGGGCAGACCAGCTGTGGGGAGTCCCGTAGGGTCATGTGCATGGGGGGTGGCACCTACCCATGCGTATAAGCAGAGCCAGTCGCTGGCTTGGTTTTATTTAACGCTATTGCCACCCTGTGGTGTGTCTGCACCTGTTTGAGGCAAAATAAGGGGAAGCTTCGAAAGTCAAATTAATTAGCCAGATCAGCGTGGTCGAGCAATGGGACGAGACGTTTTTTTTCCCTTAACAAGCGGGCCTGGGTTACCAGCTGCCTGTCAAATTCCAGAACAGACGTTTAGCTCCTGATCTGTGAGGCCGCAAAGGGTTGGTCATGTGGCCAGGCTTTGAGTAAGCGGACCCTGAGCAGCCATTAAAAAACATGGCCCCCCCCCCCCCCCCATTTCGGCACACTGCCCACGTGTCTCCACACATGGGCTCCACCCCCAGCCTGGCTACACACAGCACATGACTGCCCCCCCAAGGCCAACCGAGTCTATCCCCATCCTGGCAGTGTTTCCTGGGAATGTTCCGGGCCGTCTGCGCAGTGGCGTCTGCAGTGCAGAGGAGCTGCTGGACCGCAGCTGCACTTCAAACGGCACCTGCAGGAGAGCCTTCCTCCTCACGGGGGTGAGCCAGCGCCCTACTGGCTGACCAGCAAACAGCGCAGCCCCACACTGTGCTAGGAGCAGCTCGGATTAGCGGCAGGGTGGCTAGCGGCAGAATGCAGCCAGACAGCTGCAGCCCAGATGTCAGCCTGCAGCGCAAGTATGAGCGTGTGTGTGTGTGTGTGAGCGTGTGTATGCGTGAGCGAGTGTGTGTGTGAGCGTGTGTATGTGTGAGCGAGGGTGTGTGGGAGCGAGTGTGTGTGTGAGCGAGGGTGTGTGTGAGCATGTGTATGTGTGAGCGGGTGTGTGTGTGAGCGTGTGTATGTGTGAGCGAGGGTGTGTGTGAGCGAGTGTGTGTGTGAGCGTGTGTATGTGTGAGAGAATGTGTGTGTGAGCGAGTGTGTGTGTGAGCGTGTGTATGTGTGAGCGAGTGTGTGTGTGAGCGAGTGTGTGTGTGAGCGTGTGTATGTGTGAGAGAATGTGTGTGTGAGCGTGTGTATGTGTGAGCGAGGGTGTGTGTGAGCGTGTGTATGCGTGAGCAAGGGTGTGTGTGAGCGTGTGTATGTGTGAGCATATGTACGTGTGAGCGAGTGTGTGTGTGAGCATGTGTATGTGTGAGCGAGTGTGTGTGTGAGAGAATGTGTGTGTGTGAGAGAATGTGTGTGTGTGAGAGAATGTGTGTGTGAGCGAGTGTGTGTGTGAGAGAATGTGCGCGTGTCGGTGGGTCTGGGTGTGTCTCACGTTCTAAAAGCTGAACCGATCCCCCAAACAAATGCAGTTCCAACCTTCCTCTTAGGGAGGGCACAAACTATCAGCACGTCTCAGTATTTTCAGTTCTGGCGGGTTTGGGATACTGACCTCATTTGCCTCGGTTGAGGCGTGAATCTCCGTAGCGGAAGCAGCTGGGAGTCGACTCCAGGCTGTCAGCTCGCCGCCGGGTCGGTCCGCGCCCCCGTGCACTTCCTGTTTGCCTCTTGGCTCTAGGCCTGAACCACACGCTCGATTTGGCTCGGTGATTAACCTGTAAACAAGCCTCCGGCCTCTTTAAGCCTCAGCAGAAGAATGGAGGGCAGGCACAGTTTGAAATGTTAAACCCCCGACACAATCACAGAGACCACACAAATAGGACACGCTGGGCTCTGCTTTTATCGTCAGCCTTGTAGATACACACTCATAGATGCGAGCAGTCAGCCTCGAATTTCCATGGGCTTATACGTTGATCTTCACTGCAGCAACAATAATTACAATCAAAATAATAATAACATTATTACTGTCCAGAAGTAAGTCAGCCTCACCTGACACTTGAATTTCGGTGACATTCTGCAGTTATTAAACGGCAGCTTGAGTGTGAGAAAAGTAGTTGCGTGTCTAACGTAGAGGCGAACCAGAGTTGAATTTTCCCTCATTCCCAGTCACTTGAAATTAGGACAGCGTATAAAGCAGGAGAGGCAAGGGCTCGTCAAAGGTCAAAGGTCAAAGAGCACCGCTGCTAAGCACAGTAAGCTTGAGAGGAGGAAGAATGGGACAATGTGCTTCTGTGGGATCTATTTGTACATGAAAACCTTTGCTTCCATAAGTATGAAATCACCTCGCCCACACATCAAGTCCTCTCACGCCTCTTCTCTTTTCCACAAGTCAGTGAGCCCTGCCGTTCCCCAAAAAAACATCACCTGACCTCTGACCTTTGTGTGGAGGGCCCCAACCAGCCTTAACCAAGATCTGAATTCCTTAAATCCACCAAGAAATGCCCTGACAGCTGTGAACTGCTTTAAGACCATAAGTATATCCAAGTAATTGTTACATCTTATTTGGTCATTAAACCCTACCTAGGATTTAGTTTCGCAGCCCACACTGATCAAGTTGTCAGTTACCTTAATATATCCGATCATCTGCAGAATCCAGGCACTGGATCATCTACAAACGGTTCTGCTCATCTGGGTCTAATGATGAAGAGCTTGCAGGCCCGGCGTCATCCATTCCAGATGGGCCCTGTTCCAGGTCCGTGACTAACTGCCCCAGAATTCCTGTGGACGTATCTGGCCCCCATTTTAAACCAGTAAGTATGCTCTGAGTAATACGCTACACTCACATTTAAGGGCCTTTCTCTGCCTCAGATATCCACTGGTTTAAGTTACTGATGGAACTTCCTGTAAGAGCTGCACACCAAGCAGGAAGAACCACAGACTTATAGATGTTCTGCTAAAAAATATTCTATGATACCTACGCACTCACATATAATACCCACTATCAGACACGTGACGCACCCTTTTTAAACTTTAACTTGATCTTGTCTGGCTGAGGTCCTGAATTGTTGCTGAAATTTGAATGGATTCAGCACCTCTTAATCTGTGCATAAATAATGTTACTAATTTGCATGTGTCACTGTTTAGAAGTTTTAAGTGCTGAGTCAGTCATGGCTGAAACCAAAACGGCAGCCTGCTGGATATTCTGTGAAGGTGCAGCTAGCCAAATGTAAATCTGCGCAAACAGCTCCTCTTTCTCCATTTAATATTTCATGTTAAGTTTTTCATGTTGCTTTTTAAGATCACAGAAAATGGCCCATTCTAGAGGCTACAGACCCAAGGCAGAGAACAAACCAGGATGGGCGCCAACCCATCACAGGGCTCACCCACACAGCATCCCCTCGCGCATGCACACCTACGGGTAGTTTGATAACGCAAGTAACCATATTTTGGACAGTGGGAGAGGCGCCCAGAGGAAACCTGACCATTACAGGGGGAGAATATGCAAACTCCATGTGTATGGCAACAGCACCACTCTAATCAGCAAATATACTGAAACATGATATCAATTAAAAAGATCGATTAAAACAAATCTTACTAAATCGTTTTAGAAAATAGTTAGCAGAGGGCACGTTTTAAAATCGTGTGCGCTTGTTTGTGAACGGTTGTGCTGTCGTCTGCTGACCCCTGCTGGTGACTTCCTCCTCCTGCAGGTCACTGTGAACTTAAATCGGGGCTTCAGTCCATGCTTACACGTACGGTTACTTGCGAAACGAATTAAGGACCATTTATCTATTTACTTTGTGAAATTTATTGTCTTTCTCATGTGTGCCGGTCTTTGTGGTTTCGTATCGATTTTAGGCATTTGTGTCCGCAGATTGCGGATTAGTGAACCTCCGAAACGAGCTGCTGCGACCAGGCACCCAGCCCCAGCAGCCTTTGCCTGTGCCTGCCTCTAAAATACACACGAGGGCGCTCTTGGCACATCTGTTAGACAAGTGGTTTCCAGAACAAAAAAAGTCCGTTTTTTTCCTTAACTTTCGCTGATGATACACACGTCTTCTGAAAGGGAGGATGTTGGAAAGAGAAACATGGAGATTCTGCTATTAAAATTTGTCTGAAAAAGTATCACATAGTGCAGTCTGTGACTCTGAAGCGATTCCATCAATTTTCAGAAATTATAAATTTAATGAGCCAATCAACAAGTCAGTCCAAGCCAGCTACTTGACTGATTGGTTGGTTGATTAATTGAAATATATTAAGAATTCCACTGATCGTCCCTGTTCTTATCCTGACCCTAAGGGGTATGCAGGTGTTACTTGTGGCGGCACGTCACCCTCCTTCTTCGTGGCTGTTTATTGGCTAGCCATGTCACGTGACCTCATCACCAGCCCAGTCCCGCCGATTGACCTTCTTGAAGATGGAGGAAATTGCAGCCGTCACTGCTGCGTCTGTGACCCTGGGGGGCTGCCGTCACGGCCACATGCTCCTGGACACCATATCCACAAATGAGCCTCGTCAAACCGGGGCGTTGCTATGGAGATCTGCCCATTTTAGCCTCATGAAGGTTAGATTTTGCGATTTTTTTGCAGACTATGTCTAGTTTGGAAAAAAAGACCAAATATTTTGTTTAACAGTTACAGCGTCAGCCATTAACAGTAAGACTGTTCTAAGTTTTATACCACTATAAAACTGTCCTGTTTCCCCCAAAATGAGTATATATAGTGAGAGCAAAGGCCCACAGTGCATTGGGACTGGAGAGTGGAAGAGGGAAAAAAACTGTATCTCCTACACAGACACAGAACTGTAGAGCTGAAAATATTGATAAGATGAAGACCAAAATGTGCACAGGTCCGGAACTAAAAAGCCACAAACTCACCATCTGCTGGGAGACGGAACTAGCCCCCCCTCAGTCCACCCGAAGCACAGCTCTCTGTCACCAGGACCCATGACCATGCCGCACGCGTGGCCTCCTTCTCGGTCCCTGGACTCCCGAGCCTGCAGTGACTGGCCTGATCTACGCACACGCCTCAGTTCGCCTCACCTGCCCTTTCCCTCCCACGCCACTTAGTCCTGCGGGGGCAGTTTTGACACTGGTAGCCACCATCGAGGACCCGACCTGAGTGGGCAGATCTTCAGCGACGGTGGAGGCGGATTTCAGGGGAGACAAACGCAAAGGCCTGAGCGGAGGCAGGCCCGTTTCTGGGGGCACAGGCCTGCGCTGGGGGTCAGACCACCAGCGAGGCCTCCTGTTCTTCCTGTCGGGCACAAAAGCTGCATCAGATTTGGCTAGAAACTGCATATCAGTGCAAGGACACAAAGACAGAACCAGCCTGCGAGCTTGAAGCAAATTAAGGAGGTACGGTATGGCAGGGAACCAACTGGCTCAGCTTATGGGGACGCCAACGTTTGAAGGTAAATCTTACCGACGAAGACCCACCCAATGCTAATCTACGGCCCCTCGAAAGCAAGACCAGCCTTTGAAAATGGGACAAAAATGTATGCTGGCATTGCAACATGAGTGAAATCGTCCCCTTGCTCTTTGTAAGACAGGACTGCTTTCATCTGGGCGGGGGCGGGGAGGGGGGGGTATTTAATGACTTCATCACATTTGATCTAACACACATCTGACTTGGAAACCTAACAATGTTATGACGACCATTCCTACAGAACCGGTACTGCTGGCCCAAATGTTGGCCTCCAAGTCCTTTGGTTTAAAAGTTACCTCGCCTAGTAACAGCTTCACAATCCTGGCGAACACAACATTCAAAACGTCATGAACCAATAAAAAGAGTAAAATATAAAGCCTGTCTTCATCCATATAATAATACTCCAGAATAAGCAGCTGAAATGTTGGTCATTTCCCAAAGAATTCCCAGTGAAACAATTTTTTGATGTATACCCTTTTAAAATGTATTCTTTCAATTCATCCTTGTATATCCCCGGTAAGGCCGATTCAATCATTTTTCACAAAACCATTTTCTGCGCAGTTGATGGGATTCGGCATTCAGATGGGACTGACCGGCAATCTGAACGCTCAGTATGGAGTCAGGCCCAAGGCATCGAAGTTCCTAATGTGTTCATTGGCAATTCCGGCTTTTCTGGGGACCAGGGCTGCTTTAGGGGCTGCGGGGGCATTGGCGTTGTTCTCAGGTGACGGCAGTACAATGGGGACAGAAAGACAAAATGATCTTAGCGTCTCTGCAGCTATTCCCCTCAGCGTGGTGGGAGTACAGCCCCGCCACGGGAATACCGCAGCGTCGCAGTCATCAGTGGAGAGCGGCGCAGTGTGACCACATCGGCAGAAAGGGGCAACGCAACGGAGAGCCGCGGGAGAGGAGGAGCATTCATTGCCGTTTTCGTGTTTCAGCTCCGATCGTGTTTTTCCCCTGTTTTCCTCTTCTTCCCATTGACGTCAGCCCTGTTCATCCTCCGAGGACCCGCTCCCACCGCCTCACACCAGACTCACACCAGACTCACACCAGACTGATCTCATTTATCCCGGATTTATTTAAGCGCCAATGGCATGTTTAAAGTGCCCACCACCAAACTGACACATTAGGGTCATATTTAGTTTACCAGAATGACTTCAGTTTCCATTTTATTCATTAAACCCAGAAGCTCAAGAATGAGCCAATTAAACTAAACAGACATGAAAAACATGTGTTAAATTAGAGCGCATTAATGATTAGTGATAGAACAGGCAGATAAGTGAACATTTTTATTTTCATTTTACAGTTTGAAAGAGGCTCGTTTTTTGATTATAGCAAAAAGGGGGGGGGGGCATGTAAATCCACGGGTTTCCAGGAATAAGTACAAGATCCTTTTCAGAGGTTAGATGTGGAAAGAGACAGAGCTGCACAGCGCAGAGGCTGCAGTGGCCAAGCCCGCCTGCATTCTAACCCCCAGCAAGACACTGGCAGCAGCGTAACTGGAGCATCGCAGTTAACAGAAGCCGGGGCACGCTGTGTTGAAGATCGCCGCCGCTCACATCGCCTGACGGAACTGGGCCACCGGCATCTTCGTCATATTACGGTGGCCGCAGAGAAGCAGCAGCCGGTCGGTGACGAGTGAGGGCTGCCAGCTGACAGCAGGATCACGGGGCGGCGCCTTCCACACCAAGCGGACTACACACGGGGGGAGAGACGGCATCCCGTCCCGCCACCCACCCGTCATCGGCCACCCCGGACCTCCCGCTCTCCGCACACTACTCTAGTGGGGGGTCCCCAGAGACGGACCTGCAGCAGGGGTGGGGTGGAGCCCCACTGGGCGGACCAGTTATCATTCTGGTCGGAAGGAGCCTGCAGAGATTATAATTAGACTTTGTGTGTAGCCTGGGAGAGGGTTTTAAAAGGGAAATTGAAGTTGGCCTGCCATCTTAACACAGTGAGTCTCCGTTTTGAATGAGAACAGCTCTGGTCAGGAGTTTAGCTAGAAATTCTGAGCCTCCTGACAAGACGTCACCTCTGCCCTCCTGCAAGGGTTTCCAGTTTCTGATGAAATAGTGGAAGCCACCCCAGATGATAAAATTTGCCCCACAATAATTTTTTTCATTCATTGTATAATGTTCCGTGTTTAACTTATAATTCCCTGATTAGAGGGCCCCCAACAGCGCTGACCCCCCCC
>JABFEB020000045.1:3521015-3539095 GCA_019775895.2 Stomatorhinus ivindoensis | reverse complement strand
TAATGCGTATTTCTGTTCTTTTGTGTTTTGGGGGTTCGTGTGCGTGATTTTTACGTTTTTTTGTGTTCCTATGCGTTAAAAAAAAAATAAGTCTGAAAACCTCACTACCTTAAGTGGTGCCCTTGCTAATAGGGTTAGGGTTAGGTTCAAACTCGGGTTAGGTTTACAAATAGGGTAAACCCTAGCTCTAACTATAATCTCCACTCTAACCCTAATTTAAACCCTAAGCCTTAGACGGATTCCAGCTGTGTAATATATGCAGACTTAATTCTTACCTCCTCCCTGACAGCTGTCACTAAGACTCTTTCATTACCTGAATGTCTCTTTGGACAATGGCTCCTGCTGCTTGTACAGACTGACAACGGAGCGTAAATTAAAATCGGTGCCCTTGGGAGTCCGGCTGTTAAATCACACAGGAAGGGCCGTCACGGGATGGACCACAGAGCTTTGCTTTTATGGAGTCAAATTTCAAGGCTGGCGGTGTTTCAGAACGGAACCAATGATCTCACCTTTTGGATCAAGCTCCTCCTCCAGGGGGCAGCAGAGAGCTCAGTGGAAGTCAGGGGTGTCAATCAGGCACTCTTCATCCGATACAATGTACACCACCTGCAGGCCGAGTACAGGGCAGCAGGTCAAATTTGATCTTCATTCAGTTGGGAGGGTTTTCATGGAGGATGACGACCTTGACGTGCCAGTCATCAAACTCGATTGCCAGGTTCAGCCAGCAGGAATGGGAGCCAAAGCGGGAAGACTCCCCACCGTGGCTCACATCCAGCTGCACCACGTCCCACCAAAGCACTAAGCGCACTTCGAGAGGTCATGTGATCAAGCAGCCATTTCCCAGCATTAGGCACCGAGGTGAAAACAGGAAGCAGTGCTGGTGGAGATGTTATTTATTTCCTCCCCCAATTCACGGCAGATCAAAACAAGACAACGTGAGGGAATTTCACAGACATTCATTCTTCTGAACTTAATACTCCAGACAATATTCAGTACTGATAGAGGCATGAAATATGATTAGACATAACACAGGCCTAATACAGGCAGATGCTAATAATGACACCAAAGGTGTTTTTGAACACGCTTCCCTTCACAGTGCAAGATGTCATTCTAGAGACAAGCAAGACCAAAGTCTGAATTCGTAACAGCACCCAAAAAACAGCATTTATCTCCTGACTAAAACCCAGATGCACCAGGCCTGACGTCCAGCAGAACTGTCGAACTCGGGAGTTAAAGTCACTTAAAGCTAAGTTGTGTGTTCCGCCCCTACAACCAGTGCTGCATGTTTCCAGTCTACCTTTGCGCCTGGGTCAGAGGTCGGGTGCCAGGCCACCTGGGCGGCGGTCCACAGAATACACCCATGTATCAACACAAACACAGAGAAATAAGCATCACAATCACCATCAAAAAATGAATAGGGGGATAAATGAATCTCACATTTCTTCTCACAAACCAGCAGTATTTTCCATCCATCTTGACTGCGTGTATGGGTTCATGTTCAGGTCCACTTTCATGGTCTGTATAGAAAACGCATATTTTTTGGGGGGAGGGGGGGATTTCTCACTCGGCCTCCTGGGAGTTTTTCCACATGCAGACTGTGGAGCTCAGACAGCAAGAAGACAGGGTGCACGAACTCGGCGAGCAACAGAACAAACCAGACCGCAGGCTGATTTCCCCGAGATAAAACTGAGACGGTGTTTTGGGGCGGAGTCCCTGAGCTTCAGCCTGAAGCGGCTGCCGTTTGTGGACATTCCCTGCATGCATCTATGCCAAGCAAAACTCACTTGTACCAAGTAAATATCTGCCACAGCACCATCGCAGCGAGTATTACGATCCCAACCTGGTCACTTCCTGTCATGCTGCACATCTGATATCCACAATCAGGAAATGATGTGAAACTATTTGATTGCTTAACATTTGGCGCTAGACCAACAAGAACGTCAGGGTAATGATACTGCTGCTGTTTCAACAAGGCTAAGTGAACACATAATTTAACAAGATGGCCTGGACAGTAATATGAATGAGAATTACATTCTAATATAAGACAAACAAAGCAAACATGCACTCTATTAGGCCGCACCTTTATCTCTCCTCATTGGCTGTGTGGACATAGCCTCCCACTCAAATTACCCAATCACATTTGAGAAAGCCCTCAGAGTGCAGTCAATTCCCACTATGCATTTATTCCAAAGGGCAAGGTACATGTGATCGGGGCACCTGTTACCTGGTAGGAGATTTCAAAATCTTGAACCAAAACCAAACTCTTCACACTTGAGGACTTCCTGAAGAGCAGGCAAGCCCCAGCGGGCCGGCGGATGAGTCTGACATGTCCGTTTTGAAGGCAGAATGAAATTATGGTTATGAGAAATCTGAACGGTGACTTTCACCAGTTCTGGTTGGAGCGGAACTGGGGGAAAAAAACATGGATCTTTGCATAATGTCACTGGCACGAGATGGGAAGCCACCAGAGAAGAGGTCTTTCATCCCAACAGAAATATCATCTGGAAAGAATGTGTATCTTTCTTTTGCATTCATAGATTGGTCACATCTATGGGAGTGATACCCTGAGATACAGGGACCAATCAGCCACCTTGATCAGACAAGACGGGCAGGAGTCCATCGTGCACCTGGATGTCCTTACTCATTCCCCCAGAACCCAAGGCAGGAGGAATAACACAAAAAGGCCTTGCCCAACTGGGAAATAAGGCATGTTCCTCAAATTCCTGCAGTACAGTCCTCCGACCACAGGGTGGGGCTATGGCCGTTAAAACACGCAGAACTCATCTTACAGTTTTGTGTCTTTATTTGTTCCACTTTGGCATAGGAAGAGTGAACATGGCAGAAAGGCCGGGCCTTAGGCGCGGTCTTTTCTGTGGCATGAACACAGTCCATCTACACATACTAGGAAATACTCACGTTGGACACCAGTTTGCCTGCATGCACTGAACAGAGCTGCACACATTACTCTTTGCTTGTAAACATTATTGAGCTGTAAAACATATCAGTCATCCCACTTCCCCCCAAAAAGAGGCACAGAATTTTGAGCTCTTCGAAATGCAAGGCACTGAGAAAATACAATGTAGAAGGAAGACAGCATGGACTGTAAAAATAATAGTATTGGCATTGGCTTTCAGCAGCATTTATTGCATAAACTCAGTTGCATAGGTGCAGACAGACAGGGACACGAGTCACAGTTTATCTCCAGGTGCCCGTCGCTGGGGTCAGAGCTCGCGAGGCTGGTCGCCTCAAAGCTCAAGATGCCGGACAACAGAGCATCCGGGGCCGACTCACCGAAGGGTGGGGCGTGGCCCGGGGTAGGTGGGGCGTGGCCCGTGGTAGGTGGGGCGTGGCCCGGGGTAGGCGGGGCTCCACCCAGGGAGGGTGGGCCAGGCGGGCCGGCCTGAGAGGCCCTCTGCTGCAGAATGCTCAGACACTCGCCCAGGCAGTCCAGTGTGGCAGTAGAGGTGGCCTTCAGGAGCAGCAGGTCCTGGTCCAGGCAGGATACCGGCCCGCAGGTCGGCAGCGACTCTATGCAGTGCACCAGCCTCTTCTGCTTCCCCTCGGCCTGGTTCATGACCTGGAAGGACAAAACCAGACAGTCACATGACCACAGTGAGAGAGATGCGATCAACAGATGTGGATATACTTATTATTACCATAATACTGTTTCATAGTACATATTAGTACATAAACATACACCAAACAATCATTTGTTACTTATCATTAAATGCTAATCTAATTAAATTCTCGCTCACAG
Organism: Stomatorhinus ivindoensis; assembly: GCA_019775895.2. Taxonomy (NCBI): domain Eukaryota; kingdom Metazoa; phylum Chordata; class Actinopteri; order Osteoglossiformes; family Mormyridae; genus Stomatorhinus; species Stomatorhinus ivindoensis. The sequence goes on along the minus strand of JABFEB020000045.1, from coordinate 3,535,338 downwards.
TAGCTGATATGAAACATAAAGTAACTTAAATGACGTTTGTTTTGCAGTGGCAAACTCACCATTAATTCTGTATGCTTATGTATCTGCTACCAGCTTAAATAAAAATGGTTGCAACAGACTAGATATTTAGTTTAAAAACAAATTAAAATATAATTAAATATTCCTTTTAAGTGAAGAAAAATTTAATATGTGACAGCAATCCAGAATAAAATTAGAGACATAACATCAAAGAATTATTAATCCTTTCTTACGCCTTCATAAGGAACTTCGTGATGCAACTACATATGTAACGAGAAGATCAGGGTCACACCAGCTAGTGGGAATTATACCAGGCTGGAGTCTGGGATTCTCAGCAGGATCTGGGGTCTGGGATTCCCAGCAGTATCAGTCAGTCACACATCCACAGGCCCGGCCGCTCCACCCTGGCTAACAAACATGCCTGTTCATTTATGCCCCTGCAGTGTTTTTCAGGACCGAGGTATCATCAGCCAATCAGGGCAGAGACGTTGGATGTTAATGAATATAATGACTTTAAAAAAAAAGTACTACTACTAAAAGTACTAAAACTGTCTTATTATTCATTGACTGGTTTATATTTTAAAAATCTTGCTAGTGCTAATTTAACATTTATGGTGACAGAGGAAGGGACAGCAAAAACGCAGATCTTTCATGGCCCGGCTACGTCTAGGCATCACTGATACACACAGCAGATTTACGGCATGCAGAGCAGCTCTACACATCAGCAGCATACATAGATCTACACGTGTATGTAATGAGTGTACAGTTCTTGACACGTAATTCATTGCACAAACCCCTACAAAAGGCAAATTTTGCACAATTTGGATGTACCATCTCATACTATTCCAGACACCTTATAACCAAAAATAGACTAGTAATATGTACTATAGGACAGTAGTTCTCAACCTTTTTTGCACCACGACCCAATCTTTCCTCTGCCAGCTCAGTCGCAACCCTCTATCTAGTATCGGTTTAAATTAATGCTATGATCAAGCATGCAGTGCACTCCGCAGTTTACAGCAATCAATGCCTATCGCACAAATCTGATTGGATGCACCAGTGAATTTTAAATACTGCATCTATGGTTTGGCTATTTGGATTGGTTGAGTGTTCACTAGTTTTGTGCTAAGAAACTGCAGACACAAGACCTGTTTATATAGGTTAATTCTAGGATTGAGGCTGGAAAATCGGATCGTGGATCAGCATAGGAGCTTGCTAGTTTTAAAATGCTTGCATTTCCAACTTTGCCTTGTAGCCCTTTCAGTTTTGGGTCGTGATCCATGTGTTGAGCTGTAACCTTTTTATGTCAACCCTCCTGTAAAATGTATATTTTGCTTCCTAATTTGTGGGTTTTCCATAAGCCAAGAGTCACACATGTGCCCTGCTAATACTCTCCCGGCCCAGCCTGCTCAGGACTGGCCACGCCTCCGTGCCCGCCTACATCCCGGCCCAACCTTCTCAGGACTGGCCACGCCTCTGTGCCCGCCTACCTCCTGGACCTCCTGCAGCCTTCGGGGATACCGGTTCCTGGAGTCGGGCGACTTGTTGTGGATGATGGTGACGGTACCCCGGGATACTGCCGAGGCGGACGGCGGCCTCAGGATCCCGGGAGGGGGGGAGCCAGCCGTGAGAAGCGTGAGGCTGCCGGGCCAACCTGGGGAAGACGAGCCCTGGGGAGGGACAGCAGCCATATCTCAGGTGGCATCGCCATGCACCCCCTCCCCACAAATCCATCGAGCTGCAGTCAATGCTAACGCTCCACAAACCCAAAAGCTGGACTTCAAACGCCATTTTAAACACTGGTTACACTCTAATGAACCCTAATTCCCCAGAGCAAACGTGGGTCTTCAGCCTAAATGCATCTTTGTAGCTTGCAATAAAGATAAGCGTTAATAGCATGGTCTCTCCAAATGAGCTCTTGCGTGCAATGAATTTTTACGAAACCAGACACTATAAGATGCAAAACATGCCTCCGGATGACTATTGTCTTGAGTTTAAGGGAGACTGGTTCTGCACCTACACCAGTAGGGCTCCCAGCATCCTGTCCACAGATACCTACATCGGTCTTGGTGGTGACAGCGGACAGGAGACCTCAAATCCCATCCTAAATCCCAATCCAATCACTGTCTGTTAAAATAGCACAGCCAATGAGAAGTAGTAGCCCCGCCCATCATACGCAAAGCTCAACCTTTACATCACTGGTGCTCAGGCATGCAAGATAAACGCCGGTCACCTGTCCATCCTGGCCGACGTGCGTTCTTTCTACATACGAGTGCTCAGCAGGATACTTCCATCTTCCCACCTGTGACCAGAAACAAGCAGAGATTATGGTGTGAGTGGGCCCAGGTTAAGAATGAATACACAGAGCAAAGCTGACTGAGCCAGCAACGGCCGTGAGAGTGATTCAGGTATGTGATCATCTAGACCCAGGGGTCACAGCATTCTACAGAGAAAAATGGGGGGAGGAAAAAACCTCTTTAAAGAAATGTGCACTTAACCTGAAAGGACCAACCAGGGCAGACATAAATCACCCAATAATCACACCCATATCAGATACAATGAAAATGCATGATGCAATTAATAGGAATCTAGTACTGCTGCAAAACCTATAATTGAAAAATGAATTATAAGCATCTGTGTAGCATCTGTTTAGAAAAAGAAATTCTGCAGAATCAATACAAACAAATCCAATTAAGAGCAGCTAGTAATGATCAGTCACATGACCCTGTGCTGGAAAAGGTGGATGGATGGATGGATGGATGTTAACAATGATATCCTGAAAAGGGGTGGTTCATTACCATGTGGGGTGAATGTCAGACAGACAGGAACAGACCCAGCTGCATTACGTAGTGAAAGACCAGCCGGCTCTATGACTGACACATGTCATAAGGCATTTTATCCCCAAATGTGCAAACAGACCATTTTTAGAGTTGTATTATTGTGGACAGTACCCCAGTTTTGATGCATTATCAAATTCCCCCCACCAAGGTAGTTGGTATGTTCCACTGACTGCCATAAACATGAAAGCCTCTATATTTCATTAGAACTTCTGGTCTCCAGAGATACAGTGCCTGTTTTATTACTTGTTCAATATTTGTGTTATTTTCATATCCCCAACTGTTTTCATTACTCACCATGTGAACGTCACGGGTCGGAGGCCGACCAGAACCATTCGACATGGGAATCGGGTACAAAATGACTGGGTTATTAAAGAGAAGAGGGAGCTCAACTCACCATGACAGATATGGTGCCATTTCTGCAGGGAGACTGTAAGTATGTTTCTCTAAAGACACTGCTGCTAAGAGTGGATCGGGTTGGGTGGGGATAGCAAGACATTTAGCAATTACAGATCCGTGCAGAAGTCCAGCCAGAGAAGATGGTGTTTAAATTATCTTCCTGTTGGCACGAAACTAAAAAAATATGTTATGTCTATCAAAGTGCATCAGCCATTTCAAAACCTCTCCTAAAGTCACCCCAGTATTTGCATCAACCGTCCAATGCAACAATGTATCTTTTGACTCAACCACTACCCATTGTGCTATTTAAAATTCTTGTTTAGCTTTTAATGTTGCTGTCAATTTACATATGTTCTAATGTTAAATTGTGTTTTTTTCTCAGCGAATATTCACTTATTACCCAGAGAAACAGCCTTAAACATTTTCTTTGACTGTTTAAGATTGTTGCACAGTACCGTACATGCCAGAAATATTTGGAACAAGAACAAAATTATCACAATCACCTGTCACTCCTCAGAGAGGGACGGTATCCCCCGCATTAAAAATTTGATGTTTTCTGATGTAATTACCCATTCCAATACATTGTTCCTCATTAAAATATATCACAAAACGCCTGAGCAATTGCTGTTTGAGGTCAAAGCGGTCACGTGTTTGCAGGAATATAATGAGATCTGATGCAGGGAACTCTAAGATGCAATTAAGGAGCGGCAGCTGACGCGGAAAAACTCCATCTGGCTCTTTTAGCAAGCAATCGAGCGGCAGCCTGGGTAAAGTGGATCATGGCAAAGCTGAGGGGCATGGATTATTCTAGCGAAGGCCGTAAAGAAGCCCATAAGAAATGCGAAGGGCCCCCACCCAATAGTGTTCCGAGAGCCAGCTTACAAACAGGTGTGGAATTTCCACTGAAGAACCCCCCCCCCCTCCCCCATACACACATAAAGGTCAAGTCTTTGAGTCTGCAGAAGGTTTCAGAAAGAAACTGAAAGAAACCAGTTGTTAAACCAACAATCACCTGGTTAGACTCACTCTAGTTTGAATGGATTTATCCTCTGAGAGCCCCCACCCCCCACATACCTCACTGCTTCCATTAGAGTGCCACCTGGTGGAGGCCAGGAGATGGTTCATCCAGAAATGCTGCTCTCTGGCACTGGCCGCTGGAGACACCAAAGGACACATCAGTGAGGAGGGGCGAATCAAGGGAGGCCTGTCAAACACACACACACACACACACACGCTCGCTCGCTCTTGGGAGGAGCACATCAGCAATCATAGACCTTCCATCTGGAGCAAGACCTTCTATGAAAGACCTTCACCTTTCAGAGGATTCTGCAGGATTCTCACAGGACTCTGAACCTTGAATCTTCTCTGCTGAATGTAACAAAACTTCACCAATTACTGTAGCCCCCCCGAGGCAGAATGAGTACACGCTCAGAGCCGATTTGGTCACGATTATTATCACTGATGGTTCATTAATTGCAGTAAATTATGAACAGTAATTAGAAGGGAGTCGATTGGAACTGTCACAGACACAATCTTGCTGTGGTGCGGGAGAACGAGGTCATTTTGAGTCACTGCGATTTTGCCGTCACAGAAATCACTGCGAGGTTTAGCTCAAAAGTTCAGATGCCATGGCAACTTGGCCAATTTGAGCTCGTGGGAGTTTTACTTACGCAAAAATTTTCTGATGGAACAATGGTTGGTTCAGACTGATAACCAATCAGATTGTAGAGGAGGCGGAACCAAAACATTTGATTGTGTAAGTAAATCTCCAGCTCCACTCAAGAGCTCTATCTGAGGGCAAATAGACCTAGGAAGGCCCTCTTAACAAACAACGACTCCAAGGTTAAAGGTCATTCACTGACCTGACATTCAGCCAGGATGTTTTTCCCCAATTTCACAATTCAGAAAACCTGATAGAGCACAACTTTAATCACCCATAATAAATTGTATTTTCTCCTTAGAGTTCCCAAGACCAAAGAGATCCATTCCCATCCCTCACCCTGATTGCGATCAACCTGTCTCTGCCCTTGGCTTTCGATCTGATTTAAGAACCCCTTCAGATATTGTTAGGGGTGACATTCATCGTTATTCCAGCCTCTATCAGATCACAGGAGACACACATATCGGCTTTGCCCAGTATAACAGCCTGTTGCTCAAAGGAGACCAAGAATCGAATCCACCTAAATGCTCAAGATGCATCAAGCCTAACAGCTTATACTGGGGCTGGTGGCCATGAAATCTTAAGCAGCATTAGCGCTATCATGTAGCAGTGTCCTGCCATTGGTCAAATACTGATCAGGTGACCGAAACATGAGGACCAGACAATGAAATCAACCAGTTAGTGCTCAGGGATGTAAAACTTTCAATAGCCTTTTCCTTTAATGAATGACGCAGCATTTAAAATGAAATGCTAACTGGAAAAATTTGGAAAACAACACACAAGTCGTGATAAGTCAATCAATCTCTTAACAAAGAAATGGTTTCCATGACAACTGCTTTCAGGCTCACAGTGTACCGCAGCACTCGCACTGCGCATTACAACTATGCATACACTAGCCACATCCAGAGAGCCCCCCCCCCCACGCCACCCACGCCCCCATTCACTGGAAACAGCCCACAGGCTCAAAATCCAATTAACCAACCAGAGGCCCTGCTGACCCAAAGCAAATCAAAGTTTGAAAATGTCAGATGGGGTTCAGAGGGTCAAGATGACAAGACCCCTCAATGCACAGTCTGCTACGCCTAAACACACAATCGCCGACATTTAAACGATCATCAGAAATCCATCACGTGCCCAGAATCTCCGATACCAACCCCAAGCCTTAAGCCACTGCTTTTCGGCTCAGAAAATGGGTTATGGAGAGTTACAGCATCTCTGAGGGACCCTTTGGCTCCTGATCCCCCATCTGTGATACAGAACGGAGGCTCCTCAGCACCGAGAAGGGGGTGGCGCTTTCACACCCCTTACGGCTTTTACGTTTCAGCAGCACTGAGGACATTTTTATAAAAACCTATTTACGGGGGGGGGGTGAGAGAAAGGTCGCGCCGGTGATGCCAGGCCCTGCGATGGGGGGGTACCTCGCCGGGCGATGGGGGGGTACCTCGCCGGGCGATGGGGGGGTACCTCGGAGCTTGTAGAACTCGCCGGCAGCAGACAGCACAGTGAAGGTGTAGGGCGCTTCGTCGCTGGGGCGCACCGTGGCCCCGGGCAGGGGGAGCGAACCCCGTGGCTTCTGGCCCTCCCCAGGTTCGCTGATGAAGTAGCGAAGTTGCCCACAGTCTGTGTCCAGCACAAAGTACCTGGAGCAATAGGGGAGGGAGGAGTCCTCAGTCAAACTCAGACTCACACCTAACTTACATTTATACTGCAGTTTCTTTTCTATTGAGGCCAAATACCTTTTTGAGGATTTGACAGCAAACACCCTTTTTTGTTTGAACCTGCAATATTCTGGTTGCTAACACTGATGACAACAAATGACCACAGATGCAGTGAAACATTTAATGCAGTTTATAAGGTGAAGGTGGTTGTATAAACCCCAATACATTCATCTAGCATCAGTGTTTTCCAGTCTGGTCCTTGGGGACAAACTGTCGGTCCATGTTTTTGCTCCCTGCCAGAGAGTCCACATTTTTGCTCCCTCCCAGCTGGGAGTGGACTGTCCGCGAGGGCCGGATTGGGAAACATCGATCTACCGCAACCAATCCAACACAAGCACACAGCAAAAGACCAGTCTGGACATGGCACCAGTAAGGAGTTACGCTGGTGTGAATGGCAGGTTCACGCTGAGCAGTGGGATGAATGTGGAATGAAAAGTCGACCTCTGTACACAGAGCTGGGTTTGCTCACAGTCTCAGGAGGTGTACGGCCACAGTGCTACCCGTTAAATAAAGGATTTGTTTCCTACAAGAACAGTCACATGACATAAATCAACACTGTCAGTAAAAGAACAAATAAATTAGCGATTACTATACTCGGATTCCACTGAGCGTGTCAGAAATACTATATCAACGGTCCCCAGACAGCGGACTCCAAAGAATCACAGCCTGCAGCTCATTGTTAATTTTACAACTAGTGCCTTGACACAAATTTTTGACACCATTTCAGGGAAATAAATTCCATAAGAATCCACTGATGTTGATGAAAAATAGCTGTAGGACAAAAAAAAACAAGAATATATTTCAGAAGAAGATTGGGTGGGGAAATGAGGTAAGACAGCTTTGTATGTCATGCTTTCAAAAGAGTCCAGGCAAGGCCCTCAGTTCACTGAAGACGTCCGTTCTGTACTGCTGGTTCTGAAGTGCGCTGATGTGAGAATCTCTCGATATCTCTGGTGAAGAATTACGAGGTAGGGTTTTGGGTTAAAATCCACTAATCTTTATGTGACTGTTATGCTTCCATCCCATCCAATGAAGCTTCTATGACAGCATAAACACAAAGCGAGGCCGCCATTTTCCACACAAAAGATTCCGCTGATAGGAAGTGTTTTGGATTTGGAAACTGAGATACAATCGCAGGCAATTATCCGTCGACGGCGTGACACTTTGCTTCCCAGCTGCCCTTTTCACTGTTTTTCGCACATCTCACTTTCGGGGGAAACAGCTGGACACTGTGCGGCTTATTGGAAACACTTCAAGAAACTTGCACGCAGCCGCCAAGCATTTCGCTCGAACCTTTACGCAGCTTCTACGCTCTTCCCAAGCAGGAGAAGATGGCCTCACTCTCTCCATCCTTCTTCTCTTCCTCACGAAAGTCCAATTCATTTTGACGCCATTATAACTTTAGAGGGACAGATCCCACTGTCGGAATATCAAGCTCCACTCGGCAAAAATCTCCAAAGCACGATTATTGTCGCTCAGGCCAATGAACTATTGCCACGTGCTATTTATGGCAGCGCTGTCTTTTGGAAAATACCGCCCAGGGTGGTGTATACAGCAGGGTGCAGCCACAACACAATAAGTGCACACTGTTGTGTATGTAGGTACAATTTCGCAGCTGGAGATTTTACTGGAGCAATTAAAGTTCTGCATATTACTCAAGAGTACAACAACAGCCAGCAACATTCAGGTTACATGTTCTCATTAACCACCACTCCCCCTGCTGGCCCGTCGTCCAGAATAAATTTGCTAGATGATGGAGGGTGATTTAGCAAACATGATTATCCGAATGACCCAAACAGCACACGCATGTGGGTTTTTTTGAACGCTGGTTTTTGCCAGACCGTGCGCTGTGTTCATAGCGGTCCACAGGCTCTGCCACCTCTCTACTTGACATATAACCAACATGTGATCATCTGTAATATGCACAAGTTTAACTCCAAGCCCGGTGGCTGAAGGAAGGTACTACATCCCACACACACACACACACACACACACAACATAATTCAAAACTAAAGGGAATTAAAAAAATTATGAAGAAATGAATCAAACAGCTTCACATGAGGCGAGACACAAAGTTGACATGGTGCTGGGATTAGGACTGCAGACTGGGACACTGTTAGTCGAATCCCAGGAAGTCGCAGCGCTGTGTTGTGTCTTCTGGGGACACAGACTTGTCCCGTAACTAGAAGGCAAAGGCTGGGTTACGCCGCAAAGGGCAGGATCAGGCTCAGGCAGCTAGAGGAGACGTTTGAGACACCGGAGACGTTACGGGGGCTGAAAGGATCTCCCTGAGACCTGAGATGAAGGCCAGGTTGTGGCAGGTCACCGGCTGACTGGGACGCCTGTCCACCTCCCGGGCTGCGGCTCCAGAGCACGTGCAGCGTGTTTACTACTGTGAAATGCCTACATGAGGCAGAACGTTAATGTTAGAAAAGGAACGAAAATGAAAGCACTAAAGCTTCTAACAGGGGGGGGGCAGGAAGGTGGGACAGCCTGTCCGGCTCCACCGAGACGCGAGGATGAGGATGGGGAGGTGAGGAAGCAGAGAGCACTGGACAATGGACTGGCATAAAGGGAGAGGAGGAGAGGTGAGCCTTGAGGTTCAACCAAGGCCAGGACTGGCCGGGGTACGATGGGTCAGAACACACACTGCCTGGATCTGATCCATTGATTCACATCCCCATCTTCTGCAGACTTCACATCCCATCCTGACAGCATCCTCCTGGAAACTTAAAATCACTAAGACAGGTCCTCCAGCACCATGACTACGGAGCTTGCTGGGTCATCACAATAACAAGGCGACTTCACCTGCAGCCCTGGATTGGTTTCAGATATTAAAATTATATAATCCTCAATTGATCTTTCAATGCATATTTTATAATGCTAAGAAGACAATGCGGGAAGAATTTGGTAGGCCTGTGCAACAGTGTTAATGTTCGGTAATGTTTGATCAACAGACTTTGCTGTTTTTAAGTTATAGAAAAAGCTCTTAATTTTTTTGTTGTTATGAATGCACGGATTACGCGTTTACAAGCAACAAGACGCATGCATACATCCAATACACTAACCTCTATCCTAAACAAGATTCAGATTCTTAAGAAATAAGCGTTTACGGCGGTAAGCCAAAGAAATGCCCGTCTCTCCGAAACTGTGTTTCGCTTTTAAAACCACAGATCTCAGATCAGTGATCATACAGTGAAAAGAGCACCTGTCTAATTGATTTATTTCTCCATTAACCGGTACTAAACAGAAAGTTGTGTCATGAAAACCTCCCAAAACGCCCTACATCACTGCCTCACCACACTTCCTGATACTCGCCCAATGTACTGCAGTCCAATCGGGGTGGGAACACATATTTTAATTAAAATCGTGTGGTTGTGATTTGATTTCAAAGTAATGTTTTTAATTTTCAAATGTATGAACGTGTTTGATAAGTCGCTTCGGAAAATACGCAATATTGTATATATAGGCTAGAATATAATCTAATATTAATGTAACTACAATAAACGTGCTTCCCCAGCAGAAGCTGAAAGAAACCATAGTAACATTCACTTTCACTAATCGCCCGGAGCAGAGAGCCGCTTTCGCTGTCCTTTACCTGTGTTGCCAGCCCTGGATCAAATTGGTGTATTTGCGCAGCAGCCCCTCCACACGCCGCGGGTCAGCCTGCCGCCTAGGAGAGCCGCTCCCCGGCGCCCCTCTGACATCCGCGCCCCGGCTGGCCGGGACGCCGCCTGGAGCCGACGCCGGGCTGCGGGACTTGCCTGTCGCGTCGTTTCTCGCCGCTTTCCCGCGATCCGGCTTGGAAAATGTTTTATCAATCCCGTTCTTCTCCATGCCTCCCCCGACGGGACCCGCAGGACACTTTTATTCATTCAAATCATGAGTACGAAACGCGCGTTTTACCCCCTACTTAAATAAAGAACTTAATGCATATTTTGTTGCTCAGTGTTCGGACCCCCCGTTTCCTCCATATTCCCCTCCCGTCCGGAGTGTGTCTTCATTTAAAGGCACCGTGAACCGGTGAGTGTTGGTCCCTCGGTCCGGTCACTCCCTCCTCCGGGCATGTGAGCCGCACATCACGGCGGCGTCCCGCAGTCTGCGCACCGGCGGTCCCGTCGCTGATGCGCCCGTCTAGCTGGGAGAAAATAATCAATTTGAAATTCTTTAATTGTAATTATAGGTTGCTTTGAAAGTGCTGCTCTCCTTGATTTAATTAAGAGACGGTAGTCTGTTATAACGGTGCAGTTTGGAAATAAAAATGTTTTTAGATTTTTAAATGATGGCAATTCATGTAATGGCGGACATGCCTAATAATTAATTCACATTAAGTAATGAGAGATGGGTTTTAAAGGCTATGCCCCAGACCCCAGCTCAGGGGTGGACCGGGATTAAAAACCAGCCCTGGACCTTTGCCCAGACAGGCCGATCCCGGGGGATGGCGTCCCCCACAATAAATTTTGCTGAGGAGAGGGTGTTGCTCATGATGAGTCTCACTATTCCAGAAGCCCACGGGGAAAGTGCCCAGTACGCCAGATGGCCAGTCGAAGCCTGTCCGGCGGGAGACGGACTCGGCTCCGCACAGCGGAACCATGCCCAGCCTTCTTTAGTAATCGTACAGCTATGTTTGGCTTTGTGGACAAACAGCAGTGTTGCTGTTTGCTTTGCCTGCGCATGTGTAGTATGCTTTTTTACTGAGCAAAAAGTATCACAGCAAGACGCGCTGCAAACTTTTGAGACGCAACCCCCAGAAGACCCCAGAGTGCAAGCCGCAAAAATCCCTGCGTGTCAGAAGATGTGCGGAGCTTTGCAGTTATGTAATTTTTCCCGGGGGAATTATGCAATCAGATTTCCCTTCTTTTTGCGTATGGAGCCCGGCTCAGCTCAGATCCTCGACTCAGCAATATTGGTTCCTCGGGAATGTAAACTTATTTCGAAGAAAATCTTTGATAAGTGCATTTTCCACCTGCAAAGCTAACAATGCTCCGAAGTTTGTACGGCGCGTATAACCGGAGCTCTATTGACAGATTGCGGTAAATGTAAACTATATGCTTCTATAGACGGGCTGCGCAAGGCTGTTTCCAGGCTGGGGAGCAAGCAGCTAGGTGGCATGGGGGGTGGGAAGCGTGGATAGGGGGAGGAGGTGGTTTATGCATTCTGGGGCTGAGAGAAGGGGTTCGGGGGATGCATTCTGTGGCTGAATCTCATATATTTGGTTATGAGGCACAACTGTAATATGACTGAAGTTCATTAATCCCTGGGGGAAATTCTGGTATAAATGCCTCCCAGCTCCATATCTACCCCTGGTCTTGCATTTTTTTTTTTTAAAAAAACATACAGTATTTCAACAAAAGTATTGGGACACACCAATTAATCAGTGAATTCAGGTTCCATTCAGACCCATTGCCGTAGGTGTATAAAATCAAGCGCCTAGCCAGGCAGTCAGGTTTACAAACATCTGTGAAGGAATGGGTCATTCAGAAGAGCCCAGCGATTTCAAGCGTGGTATCACAGGACGCCACCTTCGTGATCAGTCAGTTCGTGAAATTTCATCCCTACTAGATATTCCACGGTCAACTGTAAGGGGTATTATGGCAAAGTGAGAGTATTTCGGAAAAACTGAAACTCAGCTACAAAGTGAGACCACGTGAAGTAACAGATCGGGTCACTGAGTGCGTAATGTCACCAATGCTCTGCTGACGCAATACCTGCAGCGCTCCAAGCTGCCTCTGACATTGACCATACCATAGATACCATAGAAACTGTGCTGGCACGGGCTTCCATGGCCGAGCAGCTGCATGCAAGATTCACATCACCAAGTGCAAAGCCAAGCACTGGATAGAGTGATGTGACGCACGCTGCCACTGGACTCTGGAACAGTGGAAACGTTCTATGGAGTGATGAATCAGGCTTCTCTGTCTGGCCGTCTGATGGATGAGTCTGGGTTTGGCAGTTGCCAGGAGAACATTACCTGTCTGACTGCATTGTGCCAACTGTATAGTTTGGTGGAGGAGGGATAATAGTATTGGGTTGTTTTTCAGGGGTTGGGCTAGACCTCTTAGTTCCAGTGAAAGCGACGCTTAGTGCTTTGGCATACCAAGACATTTTGGACAGTTCAGTGCTTCTAACTTTGTGGGAACTGTTTGTCGGAGGTCCTCTGCTGTTCCAGCATGTGCCCCAGTGCACAGAACAAGGTCTTTCCAGGCAAGTGGCAGCTTCATACTGATGCCTATGGATTTAGGATGGGATATTATAAAAGTTCCTGTAGTTGTAATGGCCTGGTGTCCCAGTACTTGATGAGATGTGGGTCGAGGAGGAGGAGGAGGACGAAGGCCGACTGTAGCCTGACCTCTTCGGCAAAGCTGCAAAAACCCAGTGCCTGGCAAGGGGACTGGGACCCCTCGTCCCGGATGCCACACGCCTGATCCTCGTCAGTCTCTTTGGAGCTCTAAACTGCTACCCTGCAGTCGCAGGGCAGAAAGTGGCAGTGTGCCCATCCGCTGGGAAAGGAAATGCAGAGCATGTCTTTACGACGTTTTGTTCATTCAGCCCTGTGTTTGTATCCTGGCCAGGCGGAGTAGCTCTGAAATCCATATAAAATAAAAACACATTTTCGGAACCTCAAGAGTATTCACTTTTGCTGTTTCACTTGATATGATTACACTTTGAATGTGTCAAAGACTCATAAATGAAGATGAATGTTGCAGAGATGCATTCAGAGTTGATCCTGTGTATTGAGCATCATCTCCTCCAGAGGCTATATTATCCAATGTCATATCTATTTTCTCCGAAGCAAATTTGATGTTCTTGTGTTTATTGAAAACATGGTTGATACACGGAAAACTTCTGTAAACGATTGTTTTAAATAAGATCAGTTAAAAAAAAAAAAAAAGTTACCAAGCAAAAAGCGAAGGGTGGATTGCATCCTATAAGCATTGGTCATCGTGTAAAAACATCACAGCCACACCGACAGGATCTGAGGGCACAAACTGAATATTTCCAAATGTATTGCATGGATTTTTCACATCTTGCTACCCAGTCATGTTTCTGTCAGATGCAGATTAAATATTCAATTCCTCAGACGTGTATCTGGTACACGCACAGCTGTGCCCTTCACTGCTGTATTTCCACAGTAACTGCTCTGACATTGCCATCTGCAAAACGTGCACTGGGTGTAATTTATACTGGTCTGCTCCAGGGTTACTGGTAAATCATGTACTCGGGGACGGGGGGGTTCCTCCCCAGTGCACCCCTGCTGTCTGTGAACATTTAGAGCAGTTTATTATTAATAATAATAGATTAGATTTACACTGTGCCCGAATAGACACATACGTAGCAGACACAAAAATAAATAACTATAACAAGTACACAGTGATAAGCAATAGAAGATGGATGAAGCAAGATGAGCAGGTAGGGAACGAGGGATCAAAGTCGAGAAAGCAGAGTGAAGGGAACTTGAAGCTTGGGAGAATAAAGAGGTTCTAAGGCAAGATCTGAAGAGCGGGTGGGAGGCGGAGTTACAGATATCACAGGGAAGGGAATTCCTCGGATGAGGAGGGACCCTGGAGGAGAGTGCATCACAGATGCTGTGGAGTTTGGAAGGAGGACCAGTGAGGAGCCCAGAAGAGGAAGATCTAAGAGCATATGGGGGTCGATAAGGCAGGAGAACATGACAGATGGGGTGGGGGGTG
>JABFEB020000045.1:3496069-3512923 GCA_019775895.2 Stomatorhinus ivindoensis | reverse complement strand
AAATACTACTACTACTGTATATTTAAAAACCCGCGAAGTCGTGAATCCGCGATAAGTGAAGCGCGAAGTAGCGAGGGATCACTGTACTTACAGTATCGCCGATGGTTTCGGGGATTAGCGGAGTGTTGGAGAGACCACTGAAGACCTATATTTCAAGATGTGGATTCTTCTGGGAACATTACAACTACAGTTTCAAAAGCCCAGCTGCAGGTCCAACATCATCATCTCAACAGGAAACGTGAGATGGTCTTAGGACCCAGGAGATACCAGGGTATCTGTACTTACTGCTGTCATTTTGCCATGTAGTTACTATAAAAAGGGCTTACATATTACGTCAATGTTGGTTGTGTTACTGCAAGTCCTGAGCCCTTTTCCATGGGCACAGCATGACATTTGACGCCCCAGTCTCATCTTACCCAGCAACGACAATTCCCAGCAGGGCGTCTGACAGCTGACATCCTAGATGATAACACAGCATTACTAGGCTGGACACTTAATTTACAGTTAAAGAACACGGCTGAGCAAAATGACTGGCACATCTGTCTTCATAAAATCAAGAAATATCTATGTGAGACCAACAGAAGAGGAGATGTGCCAAGGCGAGCGAGTAGCAGCTGAATGAAGGTCCACGTCAGAGGACACTCAGTAGGACATTGTCTGAATGATGCTCAAATGCAATTCAAAAGTTGCTTTTTTGTTCTCTGTAGATTCATTGAATCTAATTAAATCTTAATCAGGTGTGACTGAATTCAGTTGCATCTTGAACAATCTTTCCAGGCAGGCTGTTTGGATAAAAATAAACGAAGTCATTTAATGGCCTTCAGGAGCACAAAGCAATAGACTCACACCAGCTATGATGGGGTCATTCTGAAAGGCCCACGATCACCTTTTTAACCCATCAATGAAAGGCTTTCATTATGTATTCCAATTGATCCAGTATTTAACAAGCACAGTGCAGTCTGTCTGGCCTTCACAGCTACCTAAGTAGCATCCATTCATGGACAAAGTCTGAAAACATCTACTCTAACTTTATTGGTCTTAAGACGAAGTTTATGAGAGGCCATGGTTTAGAAGGTCAGATTATCACAAACGTCAACAGTCTATTAAAGTTTTCTGCAGTGGACCACAAACTCATTGGTAAGAGAAGAATTAACTCAAATCCTGTGACATTCAGCAGGAATTGTCTTCCCCTCACACATCCAGATGGTATGATTCAGTCAGACAAAGAACAGGCTTTTAACACCTTTGTAATGAGGTAAAAACAGTCATTACATTTGTGTATTAGGAGCACAGACGGCTTCTATAAACGGAATCTTTAATTAAGAGAGCCATTGTCTGAATTGTTTAGTTACATTTGCACCAAAAAAAATGCAGAAAAAATGTCATATCACAACTGAAGACACTTTTGTTCACATTCCAGGTGCCAGACGCCGAAAACAATTTTATTTCAAAATGAAGAGATAAAATAGGCCCCCTATCAGGCAGGCAGCTCCAGGAAACACGTGTAGAATTTCAACATGGAGCCTTGGTCCGCTGGCACAACTTTAATGACAAAGAACGTCGGTACAGAGCGGATGAAACCTAGAGGCAATGAGACAGTCTGGGGCCGCTGTTCACTGTCAGGACTCACATACGATGAAGCAGTTTTACTATCAGGATCCATATAAAGTTCAGCTGGCTGTTAAAATGACAGAATTTAATGTAAGAGATTTTTAAAAAAGCATTTCTTTCATAATGCTGACAATTACAGCCCTTGAAGTTCATACAGCAGTTTCTTATTCACTGAAGAAGAAGAAGAAGAAGAAGAAAAAAGATTGGTTCCAAAACACAGGAAGAGGACAGGAGAGGGAAGAGAATAGGATGGTTACTTAAAGTATTTGTGCACTGATGCTCCCACCCCCCACTGCTCCCCCCATCTCATGCTACAAACACTGAAGGACTTCTTTCGTATCCCTTGAACAAAGATCTTTAAAGGGAGAATTCTCCATTCCTTGAGTCTTTGTGAATTTCCATTCATACATTTGTCCGTCTCTATTCCATTTTCGATTTTAAACCGCAGGATTGTATAGGGCCTGGTAGCTGTTTCAGGAACCACAGGTAACAAGGCAGGGGTCCGTCCTGGGTGGAGTGCCATGATGGGGTGTGCACACACGCACACGCACACGCACACACGCACACGCACACGCACACGCACACACACACGTGGAGAACAACCTCACAGTGAAGAGGCTTGATTCAAAGCCACGTCATTGGTGGAGAAGTAACAGAGCCCCCCCCCCCCCCATTTTTACAAATGCTTTTTAACACCCATGTAAACTGGGGGCTTTCAGGGTACAATCTAAAATTCATCTTTAATTTTGCACACCTCCCTTTTTGGAGGAATACATTTGGCACTGTTTTAGCTCATAACACCGCTGGTTACCTTTCAGCTAGCATCCCGCGCACCCCCCCCCCCCAGCAGAAAGCAGTCTGACAACTCAGGAGAAGCATCTGTTTTATAGAGAGGAAAGCTACAGCACGCAGTAATAAGGACGAGCCACAGCCAGAATCCTTCATCCAGCCGAGTCACATGATCAGCTTTCACCTTGGATACGGCAGAATTCATCTCCCAGTCACTGGCCAGCTAAGTCCTGCCAGGGGCGCCGGGGGAGAGAGGGCCGAATCCATCTCCATCTGGCACCAGCCCTCAGGCTCTGTGCTACAACTCAGCCAGGAAACAAGGGCCACTTATGAGCAAAAATGGGGGGCAAATGGGGAGGAGGGGATCTGTAACTTCTGGAGACAAGTAACCCCCCATCCATAAAGTACATCCTACACACTTAAGACACAAAGGATGACTCACGCATTTATGAGTCAAGCCAGCAGTTGTACTCGCAGATGACAGCATGCCATCACTACAGAACACACTGCCCCCTACAGGGCTCCAGGTAAAAGCACGGTCACCTGGAACCACTTCCCGGCAGACCACCGCCACAGGCTGACCACAGGGCTGAGCTATGGTCACATTCAGCACTGGTTTCTGGTTAAAATCTGCAGCGCAAATCCAAAACCTAGAAGACTGCGCACCAGATGAACAAAAATGTTTCTCAAAACAGAAATTTTACAGAAAAAAAACCCAAAAACGACGCTATCATGAATTACGTGATCGACGTAATAGCATCGTGGTATGTGACTGCAATACCCTCCAGGTCTAAATCTCCAGGTTTTACACTTAAAATAAACACGCCGTGACACGTCAGGGGCCCCAAGCTAGCCTGCTGCGAGAGATATTTAGAGGGTCCTCCAAAACTGGACAGCTTAGTCCAGCCACAACGGCATCGTCATGTGCAGAGATACTCGCATATCAATGCTGCCCCCTTAAACCCACCTGAACTCGCAATGCTTTGACTCCAGGCTGGACTTCCCACCCGCGTCCTGTGAACACTGACATTTCCATTCTTAAAACTATAAAAAATACAATGCCAATCCCCCTCCCCCCCTCCAGCTGTGTTCGACGGAGCGTGTTTGCCTTGCCTCAGAGCATAGCGCAATCGCAGGAAAAACATTTGAACAATCGCGCTGCGAGGCGCATTGTAGTGAACCAGAGGGAGAGTCTCTGTTAGTTTTAAAAGCATCGTGTAAAGCAAACGTGAAAAAGGCCTTTCAGTCCCGGCAAACGTATAAGTGATTCCAAGCTTCTGAAACTATGTTAAAAAAAGGGAATTACAGTACAGTCAGTTTTTTTTTTTTTTTTTTTTTACAGTGTGTGCTGGACGTAGCAGCCTGAGAGAAGCCCCCAGCTCACACGACGTACTGGTACGGCTCAGCCTTGCCGTAGTCGGGCGTAGCGAGTGGGTTGAGCCAGGCTATGGAGAAGGGGTGACCGAACACCACCCTCATATTCATCCACTTGGTCTTCTTACCCCACTTCCTCTCCTCCTTTTTCAGCTGCTCTATGCCCTGGAAATGAGAAACAGGCCAGATGTAACATTGGCAGAACTCCTGGTCCAGCGAGGATCAGGCTGCATGTAACCAGGATCTGACACATCTGTACCTTTATGGATACTTAGGGATCTGCACTCATTATGGTCGTTTTCGGGAGGGACCGTGCCAAGCACAATAGATTAAACATTTATCTTCTAACATTTTTAGCACATAATTATTCGTGCATAAAGAACACGTCATTTAAAAAATTTTAAATAGAGCAAAAAAATCAGCACATGATGCATGCCTTCAGGACTGAACATCATGACATCAGTGTTTTGAAAGCCACACCCTCTAATAAGCCCCACCCTTAATAAGCCCCACCCACTGACTCCAGCCTGCTTATAGGCTGTTCCAGCAAGATACAGCATCTCTCCTCGAGATCTTGTATATGCTGATAGGTTTAATACGCACTGCCAAAAGTGACTTATCAAACAAGAGACCCCAATTAAGGACAGCTAACAAGGTCCTTGAAAACCCTTCCCATGTCTGGAGGTGATTATGCCTGTTGAGGACAAACCAAGTGCCCTGCACAGACTACTATGTGGTTTTTCTACCCTCTAAATCTCGAGAGCTAATCTCTAATTAGAAAACAAATGCCTTACTCAAGGAGAGTCCTGCTTAGTGGGATAACTTGCTGGATTTAAGGTAGTCTGGGCTAAATGGATTTTATCACTAACATTTAGCCCAGACTACCTTAAACTTGACAAGTTATCCTGCTATGCAAGAAATCCTGCTTCATGACACAGGTCCCAGAGGAAGCTCATTTTTGACGGTATACAAATCTGACGACCACTTTATTACTTTAATAACAGGATTTACAAACACGAGAATT
The DNA here is from genome assembly GCA_019775895.2 of Stomatorhinus ivindoensis. Taxonomy (NCBI): domain Eukaryota; kingdom Metazoa; phylum Chordata; class Actinopteri; order Osteoglossiformes; family Mormyridae; genus Stomatorhinus; species Stomatorhinus ivindoensis. The sequence goes on along the minus strand of JABFEB020000045.1, from coordinate 3,508,125 downwards.
AAAAGGAATTAAAACTAATTCTACGATAAAAGACTAAAGATAATTAGACAATCCTGAATCACTTGGATCACCTGCAGTGATCATTTTCTGTCTGTAGACCTCTCCCCTGCATAGCTGCTCCAAAGCTTTTGAAGATTAAACAGCATAATATCAATTCATCAGCATGATTTGCTAGCTGTGTTTCTTTAATATGCATAAAAGAAATTAGAAGTACCAGTCGATTTAAAATAAGCTCACAATAAACTGAATTTCAAGTCAACAACAACCTAAAACCTAAATCGACTGACCTGACACCATTTAATTTTTACACAACTGGGAAAACCGTTCATCACTGCAGTGAGAAGACTTAACAGTCACCAAGGGAAACTTCTAGAAATGTGGAGACTTGGAGAGATTCCACTAAAGCCGGTATCTTTGTCCTCCAGAATTTTATGCCGAGGATGGGACCAGGAGGGACCTACGACCTTTTTAGCTATGAGACCTGCATCCGCTGTGCCAGAATTCGGTCTTTTCAGGCCTCGGAGGGCAAAGCCTCATCCATCACACCCTCAGACAACAAGCCCAAGAGGAGCAGCAGCTTATTACCTGCCCCAGAGCAAAGTCCAAACCCGATAAGTTACATCGCAGCCCTAAACAACACAGAGGTTAAAATGCAGGTTGGGAAAGATGGATGACAAAAATAAAAAGTAATAAGTCTCTTTCAGCCAGGCAGGCAATTTGTGCCCCCCTGAAGCAGGTATTATAGCAAATTCGGTGCACAAATGCCCTCCCCACAAAGTAACAGGACAGAGTCACTATTTTTGAGTGTTGGTCCCAATATTTCACTCCTCGATTACCTGTTCATTCAGGACAAAGAGCCTGGATTCGCAAAGATTGTGCTGTGGACTGGAAGGTCAGGAATTCAGCTGCTAGAACTAGTAGTGGGTGTGTGTGTGGGGGGGGGGGGGGCAGTCAGCTAGCCACTCACCGTTTCGTCGGTACAGATAGAATGCACTTGGGTCCCAAACATCACAGATGTAAAAATTAGGAAAAGTAGCCCCTCGAAGGACAAAAGGATGAGCAGGATGACTGTGACGGGCGGCGAGAAGCTGCTGCACTCTGAGGAGTAAAAGACAGTGATGAACACTAGAGGGCACCAGAGAGGCACGGTCATTTACGCTCCGCAACAACAGAGGCACAGCAAGGCAGCCACCTAGTGGGCAGTTACTGTCACGGTGAAAGAGGATTTGGGGACTTACTGGTCCAGTCCGCTTCAAAGCAGAATAGAAAGTGGAAGGCCACCATGATCAAGGCGTGCAGGGATATCAGGGCAATGTACATCTGTAATAGAGAGAGGTTCCAGTTACAGGGACAGCCAATGTCCTGTGCAAAGTTGGGTAAATTCAGGTCCAGAGAGTACAAGTCCAGACCGGGATTTTGTTTCAACCAACCGGTTGAGTATCTGGGACTGTGTGTCTTTATGCTCGACTGGTCGGTTGAAAAATCCCAGTCTAGACTTTTACTATCTGGACCTGAATTACCCAGCTCTGGTTCTGTGTCGCTGACAGTCACTGGCTGTCATACTCTAACACTATGAACCGTAATACTATTTATTTTCCATACAGATAAACTGTTTAACTGGATTTTTCAGCATGAAACAATTTCTACCAGGATAATGAAAGTACTCTGACCTTGATTGCCTGGCTGCAAGAAATTAATGAAAAAAAAATCTGCATTCAGACCAAAGTCAGATTGCTGAGCACATTCAGTGGGTACAAGGTTCTCTTTCACATATATTGTGCACATTGTGTACATGGAAGCACTAATTCTAAAATAATATTTTTAGGGCCTTGTGGCTTGATGCTGATTATTATTATTATTAGCATTTAAATGTTACACGCGTGTGCAAAGGGGCGGGTGCACGTGTGCAAAGGGTGAGCTCACCGTGAACAGCACAAAGTACTTCTGATTGTTCTCGCCCACGCAGTTGTTGACCCAGGGGCAGTGGTGATCCATCCTACGTATGCATCGCTTGCAGACGCTACCGCGGAAACGGAAAGGACACGCGTGTCAATCTGGCACCCCCAGTGCTCAATACGAGGACAATCACGGGAACCGTACAGGCAGGTTAATTACGGATAGAGAAGCCTGCTCACAAACATACAGAGTGGGGTCAGAGCGTGTGGCAGGCGTGTCACACGCTTAGACACCTTCACCTTGTCAATTCTGGGGAGCAATGATGGACTACAGAGGCCCCAGGTACAATCCCATCCCATCATTAAATTTGCCTCAGAGAGTGAGGGTGAGGGGCACACCCCCACTGGCTTCAGAGGGTGAGGGGGCGGGGCACACCCCCACTGGCTTCAGAGGGTGAGGGTGAGGGGCACACCCCCACTGGCTTCAGAGGGTGAGGGTGAGGGGCACACCCCCACTGGCTTCAGAGGGTGAGGGGGCGGGGCACACCTGCAGTGATGTGCACGGTCTGGCTTGATGCTGCAGCATTTGGGACACTTGTAGACCACCTGACCCGGTTTCAGCTGCAGGCTCTCGATAAACTCCTTGGTGGCATTCCCCTTCGGCACCGCGCCCTGCAATACGACATGAACACAAGGGGGCGCCATCACAGGAGGCCGCTGGGCAGCAGGCGGATGACAGCGGAGGCCTGGTTCAAACTTCCTGGGGACGCGCCATGCCATAATACCAGACTGTCCACAGTCCTGAACGGTCATACTTCTTGCACTAAAGCACCAGGCCAGGGGTGGCGCTGTAGAGCAAATCTGTTCTTACGTCATGTTTACAGAGCGTGGCATCAATGCTATATTAAAATTAAGAATTTTACAGTACAAAAGGCATGGTTATTACCAATTATGAAAACATTTTCATAAACAAATAAAATGTAAAAATAAACCAAAAAGCGACTAAATGAAACCTAAAAATATTGCCTCCGAAACCAACAAATAAAATGGTCAAATACTCATTCTTCTTAAAATCCATTTATCTAAAGTAAGGAATTATTTATGTTGGTGTCCTTTTTATGCAAAAGAGCCACATGAACAACCAATGGTCCTGCACATAGAGACCTTTTGTAGGAGCTACTTTCAACTTTTGGTCTATCCCTAGAAATAAAAGTAGTAAATCTTAAACAGACAGACATTTAAAGAGACACACACCTGTAAAATAAAAACTAAAATAAATAAATGAAATAAACAAAACCCCGCATACCAAAAATTAGTCATGTAAAAAGAATGTACCCCCCTCTTTTGGTTCTACGATTTTACACAACAGGACAGAAGAATAATAAAAAGAAAGAAACAAACAAAAAAATCACCTGGTACTTCACAGGTTCTCCAATTATTTAAATTTAAGCTCAGGTGGAAAACACAGCAATAACTTGAGATAATCATGGTCTGTTTGACTCTCACTCTCTCACATAATTGTGGAGGAATTTTGGCCCCATTCATTTATTCACAGCTCTCTTAAGGTTCTGCCACAGCCTTTCAGTTGGGTCGAGGTCTGGACTTTGACTGGGCCACTGCAACACCTTGATTCTTTTATTTGCTGTGGTGCTTGGGATCATTGTCCTGTTGCATGACCCAATTTCAGCCAAGCTTTAGCTGTAAGAGAGATGACCTCACATTTGACTCCACAATACTTTGGTATACAGACGAGTTCATAACATGCTACCTGAGGCCTATGCAGTCTGGGATGTAGCTTTTCTGCGTTTTGCAGTTTCTCTGAGCATTGGACCGTCTGACCTTGGGGTGAATTTGCTGGGATGCCTGCTCCTGGGACGACCGCCAGCCTTCTCAAATATTTTCCATTTGTGAATAATCTTTCTCACTGTGGAATGATGGACTTCCGATTGTTTGGAAATAGCTTTATAACCCTTCCCAGATTAATTGCTTCTCTAAGATCATCGCTGATGTCGTTCCTCCTTGTCACCGCGGTAACACACACCGGAATGCTCCAGACCGACACACTGGCAAAACCTCTGCTTCTATAGAGCTGGTCACACTTGCAGATAATCAGTTAATCAAGGGCATTTGACCAGCAACCCCTGACCCTCTTAATTCCCACAGAAGCACGTACTTTAAGGTGCATTTAAATTTTTCCACACACTGCTTCTGCATTTCGGCTTAGTATTTGTTATAACAACAATGACAAGGTGTAATACGTCGTATGTTGATGTTTACCCGAGATTGCATTCCCCTAATTTTAAAAGCTGCTAAGGGCCAGGTGGTTTTTATTACGTCTGGATACATAAAACCTTAGAATGGAGATGTGCACGTTATTTCTCACGACTGTACCTCACCACAGCCCTGCTCAGGGCGGCATGTTCATGTAAAGTATGAGCCCATTAAATGCCCACTAAATGCCAGCTGAAGCAAGGCCCTATTCATGCCCTGGAGGATATATTCCACCACAAACTGAAGAATGATCCCTTACTGGACCCGACTGTACATTAAACCTCAGGCTATAAAGCAGAACAATATCTACCTGATCAATTTCAACCCCACTGTGGCTACTATCGGTTACATACTGCTAGTTAATAATTAACTATCCGATTGTTAGTATCTCTTGCCATTCACCGCACCCGGCTGCAGTGACTGATTGGTTAAACACAGGCGTGAGTCACTCTGCCAAGTACTACAAGGGCTCTGAGTGTCTGTACTAAGTGACCTTAGAAACTCACAATCATCCCTGTGCTTGGAGTTTGCTTGTGACCCCCCCTGTGTTTTTGTGATGGTTTCCTCCAGATACTCAGATACCATCCCCCATCCCCCAAAAAAAGACTAGCAGACTGGCAAACTCCTCGAAATTCCTTCAGCCATGTGTAAATAACGGGGCGTGTTTGTAGCAGTGTTCAGCTACAGGGCACTATGCAGTGCAAAGGGCATCTTACGTGAGCCTGTGTTTCGAAGGAGGGAGTCCAAATCCCTATGACCATCAGCAAAGTACTCTACTTACCGACAGGTGGAAATTTAAACATTCAAAATATGGCGACGTGGAGCCGAGCCCCCCCCCCGCCACACGGCCAACACGACAGACTCACCGGGTCGGTGCACATGGCCCTAAAGTGGGAGGCCAGTGACAGGAAGGCCAGGCTATTGAAGAGGGCGCCGTTGAGCAGACTGTAGGCCAGGTTCCTGGAGGGTAGCAGCATGACGAAGAGCACCACAAATTCGGCAAAGAGGACCAGCAGCCACGTGATGACGCCGCAGGCGATGCCGCAGCCGTCGCGGATGAACCACAAGGCGTCGGAGGAGGCGAGCGGTGGGGGCGGGGCACACTGCTCGGGGTGCAGGTAGCCAGCCTGACGCTCAATGTCCCGGCAGCGGTGCGCTGGGCTGCCCATGTTACCACAGGCTGCCCCTCGGCATGCTGGGAAAGTAGTGGGCGGCGGAGCAGAGCGAGCGTGAGCACTCATTAGACATGGATTGATTCACCTCCAAGTACGCCTACACAGGCAATGTTTACCACCACTTAAACCATGCAAGTGTGTGGGCCCCCTGAGATATGGGGCCACAAAATCACTACGCTATGGGCGGCCCCCCGCCTGTATACCCACCACAGCTCACACGCAACCCTCACCTCAGTCTCCTCACACCGAGCTGATCTGCATTACCAGCTTAATGGTTCTGGCTCTTAAAGTAGGAGCAGTAAAATTTATGATACATCTGGTACGCAGTGCTTTTAGACTAATTGCTGAAAAGCAAAAACAAAAACTAATTACAGCCAGGGTTTAATTTTACCGTAATATATAGGCCTTTGGATAACCACAAAAAGCACAAGGTTGGGACACACCCTGGACGGGATACCAGCCCATCACACAACGCTATTAACTTATTATTATTACTATTATGAATAATAATAATAATAATAGATATTTTATAATTATTCGGAATCCAGTTTGCCGGTTTTAATCCCAAAGGGGATTCCTGTCAGAAATGGAATCGGTTCAGTAAACGGATAGTCTTAAGTCGACGTACATCCGATCGCAGTTACGTCCGAGGTACCTAGTAAATAATATAAACTGATCAAGAGACGACTGAAAGTGGACGTAGTATGACGTCAGCAGGTGTATCGCTTAGTGTGACCGGCGCGTTAGAATGGGCAGCACTGACAGCCGTATAATGACCCTCTGTCCATATCTAACTTGTAATACATTGTGCATACATTATTGTATATGTGATGGACAGCTATAATATTGAGATACACGTAAACTGATTGCGAACAGCGGTCCTGGTCCCAAATGCCAACGCAGGGCTGTGATCAGGGGACAGTGTGGTGTCACCCTTAGGCAACATAGCAAGGGACAGGACTGGTTGATCCTGCTTTCACAATTATTCGTTGCTTTGGATAAAAGCGTCTGCTAAAGAAAGAAATATAACGTTTATGTTAGATGAAATAAAGTTAACTTTAAAAGTCTTTTGTACAAAAACTAGGAATAAATCGACTACCTACCTCAAATGGTAACAAAAAGCTATTCAACAAATACATGTACCGAATTAAATGTGCTAAAGTATAAAATTGGGTTAAAACGGAACTAGGAACAGTCAAACACCCTGAACAAGTAGGATATTGAGGAATTCTGGGTAATCGTGGTTGCAGAGGATACTTTCTAACCTTTAATCTTATGATAAAGATGCACTGTAGCTGGTTCATAATCTGTTGATCAAAACGCGTTTTACTTGAGAGCTCACAGGCTACACCCAACCCCCCCCCCTCGGCCGAGCCCAAGCGGAGTTTCGGGGCCGCGAGAATAAAAGGGGAGCCCGGACTACCGCGTGTGTCACGTAATAACCGGCGCGAGTGGCGCAGCACATTCTACGCATGCGCAATTCGCTCTTCCTAACTTTGGACAAATTCTTATTCGAAAAAGCACGCTTTATTTATGACAGCCAACGTTACCTTTCTCATTTTTAGTTTTGTTAGGTTTCATTCTCAAATACTGAGGACAATGACCAGTGTAGTAAACAAGTAAATGCAGCATGATGTAATAGGTATGTTACCACCAAGATCCGCGTTTGCGGTTCACTCCCAGGCCGAAGCATAGAGTAGTGAGACGGGAGGTTAGACTTGTATCTCTACATTCGTGGTCGTAGATGGGCACATCGCGATTTTCAGCTTCCGTCCAGCCTCGATCCCTATTGGGGCTACTTATGCACTCCATCTCAAGACCCCCGCCCTGCCTGACAGCGTAGCGACAGAGCTAAACCGATCAGTTACCGTATAAAAAATAAATGAAGATTACATTTACATTCTGTAAATCACTGCGCGCAGAAACTTCCAGGCGTAAGTACCAGTAGCAACCCCGATTAAAAGCAAGCCGTCCAAAATAAGATCATGTAATGCGCACAGTATTTCAGAGACCCATGTGTGAACCGAAACATTGGGAAACTGCAGGTTTGTAACCAATACCAAGCGGACGTTTTAAATTACACTGGTTTCGTTTTAACACCGTTCAAATGCTTGCGATATCTGTGTTGTATCCTTTTGGTAATACAAGCTGGTAATGCCTGCTGGATCTACGCTTCATATTTCAAGTACTGTAGGGCTGACATCATATAAACTTTGCAAACAATGAGTTGTAACCAACTCAATAACACCAATAAGTAAGCAAGCATTTTGAAAGACACTGAGTAAGGTACGAAAGCTTGTCACCCGGGACTGGATATCACTGCAGGTACCTACCAGTAAAATTACAGTAGTAGGAGAGAAGTTGAATTACATACATTAGTTTTTCGACATACCTTTTCCCCCGATGGTGGGTTGTGCAGGGGAAATCCCCCCTCCGATCGACTATCGGCGGCACATTAACCAGGCTGCTCCGCTACCAGCAGCCGTCCTATGCCGATGGCGACCCACGCTGCTTGGAAAAGCCGGTAGATGAAGAATAGCGAAAATGCTGTAGATCTGAGCGGAGTGTTGCGCGGGATTAACAGGCACTGCGCACCGCTTCCGACGCGGCTGTCAGACACCCCGGCCGGGCTCCTGTGCGGTCGGATGGAGAAGCAGGAAGTCTCCCCTATTCCCGTACTTCCATACACAGCACTTCCTGCGCGCTGCCGCTCCCAGCTCCTCAGCAACTTCCCCGATTTTCTTTTTTCTCTTGCAGGCTGTCTCTCAGATATCCTCGAAAACTACAGTATTAAGTTACAAGAGGCGCACTGGCCAATCACCATATAGGCGCTACCTAGTTTAGGCTGCTAATTAGTCATCCAGCTGGTAGTTAGTAAAGATGGAACGATAAATTTCAACCTGCCCCGGTACTTCAGGAATTAATCACATGCAGAAATGCTTAGTAAACTATTGTATATGCCTTCGCTTTCATTAATATCTCGTTTTTTAAAACTAAATTGTTACATCATTGCGGTATTACAGCGACTGTTAATAGGCCTATGTGCGATCATACGCCACTAAATCCACACCACCAGCTTCTCGTGTAATATAACATGCGCACACACTGATAATAAAATTTAAACAACGTGGACTGGAAATGGGGGGAAATCCTGTAGCGGAATCCATAATTTTTCATGGGAACTAATTCAGTAGCATCAAACACACACAACCCTGGGGAGAAGAATCGTGCTCACAATCCAAGATGTGTAAGACAAGATAAAAAAGTGAAACTCCTTGGTAATCAGTTCGCGAGAACTGTCCTGTGCTGAACTTCAGGAAAGTAGATCATTGACATTATAAGACAAAACGTGTGAATTCCTGCCATTTTATGTTTTTACCAGATACCACCAGGGGGCGCGATAACCATATTTATTGGTACCACACCTTTAAAAAAACGCGTCAGGCATTAAGTTTCTGAAATGCACAAAATAATGGCCGTCTGCGTGAATATAAAATCGCATATAACCCTTTTTATAGTTCCGGTAAAAAACGGAGAGCCTTCAGCCCTCTTTTATAGACCTGCACTGCCTAGTTTCAATGTGACCACAGGTGAATATTCCTGTTCAATGAACACGTTACGCAATTTGCGTTATTTTTCTGATCTGTCTGATACTCGATTTTCCACGAAGCAGCAACATGCAATTAGTTCTAGTAGCGGGGAAATCTACACATCAGAAACCAAATACTGAAAAGTGCTCATTTTATTACATAAGAAAACAGAATCGGTTTTATTTGCTTGCTGTTGATACCACCGTAAATATGAAGAGCACACAAAATGACTACATTGTGTCCGTATTGTGATGGACAATTATAGTGTGATTGCGTGTGGGTGTTTGGCTCGCTGTTTCCTGCCAAGTGACAAGGAATTATAGATCCCAAAAAATACACGGTACAATCTACGGGTTGCTAAAAAACATAGAAACAAAATAAATAGCTTGAAAGTTTGTCAGTTTTCAAAACCTTGTAAAAACAACTTAAGACTATTTCATGTTTTGCTTTTGTTTTCTTAATAATGCGACATGGTAGAACTTTCAGTCCTGCGGGGTTGGAGATTTACGGGCTGCCATTGCTCCATGCGAGTCTGGCAGTTGCACGGTCTGTGTCCCGTGCGTGGTGTACCCACCCCCACCCAAAGATACAGAAATATGACTTTCTGTCACATGAACCTTGTTTTATTCCAAGTTCTAATGAAATTGGGACAAAGTGCTCAGATTATTCTCCACAATTAAGAGTTCAACGTCATAACTTCCTGTTTTTTCTACTTGGTTTTCCAAAGTACACATCTTCAGAGGACAGCGTGCTCTGGCTTTCCACAAATGAGGCTTTGTTCTTCGCCAGACGTCTTTACTTGGGAAGGCTCATTATTTTCACTATGAAGCATGCTAGATGGTATCATACACTCAAAGGAAAAAGGGTAAAAAAATTGTACCTTTGCTTGTTACCGGGGCTGTACCCTCAAGGGTCTGCCGATTGTAGCCTTAGCTGTAGGTAATTGTACCTTTTAAGGTACAGAAGTGCACTCTGAGGAACATCCCAAAGATACAATTACAAGGGTACAGTCCCAGTGAAAATGGCAGTGGAAGGTACTGGATAAAGCAAAAATTCAGTGTCTAACTCAAATCAAGAGTAAATAATGATTTTGACGTATAACGAACAATATAATTATTTATCTGGGAGCGATCATTCATCACCTCCTTAAATACAAAATTTCTGCCGTGCAGTGATCGCTTACCGTTTAGAGTAACAAACACAAATATGCTGTTTGTGACAAAGGGCTGGAAGCGTCAGGATATGAACTCGAGCGCCCACTTGTGTGGGTGCAGTAGCTGGTGCAGCGCAATTACCGTGACTTGAGCGCGCCGATGCGTTTCTTTGTTAATGATAATGATATTACCGGCTTCCTGTCCCGTTCCTCCCCGCTTGAGCCTCGTTAAAAAATAGATTCTGCTTCCTCGCTAATGAATTTAATATGAAGCTTGATTGAATAAAAAATCCAGATCTGACTACATCTGCACAGATATATAGCTATTGTTACTGGCCGTCAAATGGGGGTATATGCTGCAAAGGCATTGGGGGTGGGGCAGAGTTCTGCGCCTTCCTAATGGGTCGGGAGTAGTCAGGGAGCAGGCAGAGGAGTGGGATAGTCAATAGACTGCAGATCTTTCTCAGAGTATTGCCGCTACTTTTGGCTATACGACTCAATAAGTACAACTAACTCACAATAAAAAAGTTTGTGGGTTCAAATTGAAGGAGGCACATATAATCTGTAATCCTTCCGTTTCCCGTAAATCGCTTTGGATAAAAGCACCAGATAAATGAATTAAATGTACTTTTTAGGCTTGCTGTCTGCCCTGATTCATAGATTGATCCCCCTGGCAGGGAGAGTGTGATGTCGTTTGTTAAAACCCGTCAGACTGTTCAAACGTGCTTTGGTGTGTAAAATTCAGACTCGCAGGCGGTGGGCAGAATGATGTCACTGTTAGACGCCTGATCAAGGTCCTTAATCCCACATTGTTCTAGTGCGTCTGCATTCACAAAACTGTATGCGGCTTTTTAGTCTCTGAGAAGTGAATAAAATGTAAATGTTGCCATTCCTTCCCTAACCCTAATTCCAGACGGTACTCCTCACCCACAGATATAGCATGTGAGTCCTTCTGGCCAGTACAGAGAGATGTTTTCTTGGACCCAGAGCTGACCAAATGCCACTTGCACCAAAAATCTTCACACAATTACTTGTCAAAAAGGGTGTACCCTCAAGAGTCTGCCAATTGTACCATAGCTGTAGGTAAATGTACCCTTTCAGGTACAGAAATTGACTCTCAGGAACTTTTTTGTACCATTGCGGGTAACAATGTTTTTGGTACCTTGGGGTACAAAACTGTACCAGGGATGAATCCTTTTTTTTCTGACAGCACAGAGACAAAGGGTTAATTTTTATTCAGGGGTTTCCTTCATTCTCCCTTTAAAACCATCTCTCGATATTTCTGTCAAATCTGCGGCTTTGAAAAACAGGAACGAGGACTTAAACGGCGTTTCTCGCTCACTTCCTACGCGTCCTGGATGTGGTCCTCCATGTGTTATCAGGAGATAGACCACAACAGGACACCAGATGTGAGACTAGACCTACTCACTCTCACAACCCTAGGCCTAAATATCAGTTAGACATAAAAACAGGACATGCCATCCTTAATCATAAATCCAAGGCAAAATACTAAAAGCTGCATCTGAAAGTACAGAAAGAAAGTACGCTTTTACTGGACCAAATCATGTTAAAAGACAATAATAAATTGTAAGTTAGAGATTCCTAGTCTGCAGCGTGTCTGTAAAATATCTCCCAGCATTTTATGGTTGCCTCAGAAGTATACTTCACAAATATTTTGACCAGAATTTGACTTTTCCATTTCATTCTGCCGTACTGGAAAATGATGCTTACGTCTTGCCTTTTTGTCTGAAACTTCCATCTGTTCACTAGGTCCGGCTTTTAAAAAAACGTCATTTTAGCTACTTCAGAGAAACTGCTAACGTTACACATTTCTGGTCGATGATTTTCTCCTTCGGCACATGCCCACCTGATGCCCACCTGATACCCACCTGTTGCAGATCTCCTCACCCCTGACGTGGCCAGGCAGCTGGGTGGGGGGGGGGGGGGGGGGGTGAATCCAAGAACTCCCACC
>JABFEB020000045.1:3469354-3496054 GCA_019775895.2 Stomatorhinus ivindoensis | reverse complement strand
GGTGCAGGAGCCTCCAATTGCGGTGTTTTTCCACTTCGGGTGAGCGGCAGCGATAAATCGCAGCACTCATCCCAGAGCTGAGCACATTCCCAGTTGTCACCATGGAGTCCGGACGAGCTTGCCTCTTCCTCTATCTCCTCATCCTCATCCACGGCTCACTCCAGCAGAGCCCCCCCAAGAAGAAACTGCTCAAAAAAGGTAGGAGACGCCTTGTCCGCAGAAGGTCATTAGGAACGCTGACATGATACCTGATAAGGAAATAATCAGTCTTCAATGCAGGCTTTTCAGCAGTCAGAAAATTATACAAACATCTGGCCATGATGAAACAAGAGTTTTAATCTTAGTTATTGATTCAGAATGACCAAACTGTAGAAGTTCTTGAATCAGTTATTTAAAATGAAATCAAATAGCATTTGCTTTAATTCGAATAGTCTGATTGCGCTTGAGTTTTGGTGAAAACTTTCATTTGTTGCAAAAGGAGGAGTAAAATGTAGTTAGTCAGTTTACATCGAGAGAAGGTGCCACTGTGTCTGAGGAGGGAGTTCAGGAGAGAGCTGAATGCCTACCAAGACCACGCTCGGACACAGACCACCCTCTCGTGCACATCCATCATTCTCCGTGTCCCTGAACTCCAGATGCGGTCAGCTTCGGCGCCATCGAGAACCTCCAGAAGCAGATAGACGATATCACGCAGGACCTCTTACTGCTGAAGGAGCAGCAGGCACTCCAGACAGGTTCGCATCCCTCTCGGGAGGTTGTGGGATCGGGATCCACAACACTGAGCTCATAGTGATGCAGATCTGTGTCTCCGACATGCACAGAGCAGGCACGTTCCTTTTAAAAGAATGTGAAAGTTAATTTCCACATGGTGTTTATTGTAGACCTTAAAACTGGGCCTGCACCATTTGAAGGTGTTGCCTATAGTAACAGTGGTAATGCGAGTTCCATCCTCTGCACATGGACGCCATCTGCGGCTTTGATGTGAGAAGGTCACCGCCACACAGTCGGGTTTGTTTTACTCTGGCGAGCCTCTAGGGGGATGGCGCCCTGCCACACCAGCCCAGGAAAAATGACATACGCCTTTACCACCAGTTTTCCTTAAGGTTTCTGAGGTTTTGCTCCACAAAATTAAGGCTGCTGATCCACAAAAAGACATTAACACTTTCAGAAATTGATGCAGACAGGTTTTGTTACTACAGGCAGTCGCTGGGTTATGAACGAGATCCGTTCCAAAGTCTGCCTTTAAGTAAGATTTGTAGGTAAGAGGTGATAGCAGCAACGTGATCCAACTTAAAATGGCCGAGGGCGTTCTCCTTTGAGCTGATGAATGGCTGAAGCGATGCGATATTTTCATTAGCGTCACAAAGTAGTGCACACATTCGTTATTATGAACCATCGTATTTAACTAAATTTTTTTATTTAATAAGCGTCATGGTACTCCCTTCTTAAGTTTGAGGTGTCCGTAACCCAGGGACAAAGGGTAGCCAGAATCAAACATCTTTTGGAGCTTTTATGAAAGAGAACATCCGCATAAAGTCTCTTCTGTGACGATCATTCAGCAGAAGAGGTCAAGTATCTTGGGGTCTTTTTCATAAGATGGAAGAGGAACATAGTGGGAGATCAACAGGAGGTTCGGGGCGGCACATTGTATCGTTCTGTTGTCGTGAAGAGAGAGCAGATCTGGAAGGCGAAGCCCTCGATTTACCAGTTGATCTACATTCTTGCCCTGACCTATGGTCATGAGTTCTGGGTAGCGAACAAAAGGATGAGATCGCAGATAGAAGTGGCGGAAATGAGCTGCCAACACAGACTTAGCCTTAGAGATGGGGCGAACTCAGACATCTGGATTTCCCCCACCTTGGTATTCCCCTGGAACTGGAGGAGGTGGCTGGAGAGAGGGAGGTCTGTGTCTCCCTGCTTACACTGCGACCCAACCCTGGATAAGCGGCAGACAGGAGACCCATTGGGGTATCCGACCTAGACCAGTCCAATTATGTTCCAGTTTTTTGGGGGACTTTGGAATCGTCCTAACCGTTGTCCCCTTCACAGCACTTCTGAGTATAACTTCTGAGTATATAATGAAAATAATTTTATTTACGGCATTTTAATAATATAATTTACTATACTTTAAAAGTTGTTTGCAAATTGTTGGTTGTCAAACGTTCCTGTGTTTTCAGTATGTCTGAAAGGATTTAAGATCCACGGTAAATGCTTCCTGGTGGATCCTTTAAAGAAGCGCTACCACACAGCGAATGACGACTGCATGGACATGGGGGGCACCCTTAGCACCCCCCTGACCCGCCAAGAGAACGAGCAGCTATATGACTACGTACGCTCCAGCCTTGGCCCCGACGCGCAGGTCTGGCTGGGCGTCAATGACGTGACGACGGAGGGCATGTGGATCGACCAGACGGGCTCCGCCGCACGCTACAACAACTGGGAGTCCGGCTTCAACTCTCAGCCGGACGGCAACCGCGCCCAAAATTGCGCCGTGCTTTCAGCCGCCGCCGCCGGAAAGTGGTTCGACGAGAACTGCCGAGACGACAGAGCCTCCGTCTGCGAGTTTAACATCGTGTGAGGGCCTCGAGCCCCATGACGTCGGATGCCGGGCGTGTTCCCTCTATCGCGGTATAGCTTAATTATCGGCGCTGTCTGCAATCACGCTTTCACTTTCTCTCCCACTTATGCTTTACGAGAACAGAATCTGAAATGGTTGAGCTTTAAGGAAAACTGGCTTCAAGTGATGCGTGTAATTTGTCACGGTATTAATTAAGTAGAAGCAGAAGAAATCAGATTTTTGTCAACTGACACTGATGCAAAATAAAGGAGAAGAAATACAAAAGTTGATTAATCGAAAGTAATTCTGGCGTTAGTAATTATTGTGTAGATATAATTGATATCCGAGACTGTTACCTACTGTTACGTCTTGGTTTCTTCACTGCCATTCATGTCCCAATATCACTGATAATACAATCATTACTTTGCACAGCTGTTCATCGTATACATTTTATATAGTAAATGTCCAACATTTGTAACCCAATAAAGCTCCATTTAAAAATAAATGTATTAATTTAATACTTTTTGTTTGAAATCACCCTCAGCCCCATGCACAGTCTGAAAAGACATCTTTGTTCCAAGTGCATATTAAGTTCAGCACCAGATAAACAGGCTTACATATTTTACAAAATATTACAGCTCAGGGTCAGTGTTTCAGTGTTACATTTGGTTCTATTTCCGTCATTGTACGAAAGGAAATTAATGAAAAATCATTATATGGAAAAACACAAATGATATTTGCATCGGTTAGAAATATGATCTTTTCACAGATTCACGACCTTTTAATAAATACACACAAAATTTCACATCATAAAAGAACAACCTATGCAATTAAACTATTTCCAAATGAGCAGTATGTATTATCAAAAAAGATCGTTATTGATAATTAAAATTAAAAAAAACTTTTCAACCTTTGTCGGTTTTATGAGGTATCTTTTAGAATTTTTCTGTGAAGGATAAAATTGACGCTGTAATTGTTTTGTAGGTATGTTGGCTGAAGGAAATGACTTCCACGTCCCAGGCAATATGAAGAATTCATGTTTAAATCAGTAACTCCAAGCATTCACAGTAAATTTACTCAAAAAAATATAAAAAATATATTAAATCTAGCCAGTACTTGAAACTTAAAACACACTGGCCCTGTAAAGAGTCTATTAAGTGATGAAGGAGTTTTAGAAATTGAATGGCCTTTTAAAATCACAAGCGTAAACTTTTGACCAATAAGAAAATTGAGGCAAAAAAAAAATGAAATTGCAATTGCAGGCTCCGACCATCATGAAGACATTTAAGCCCCATCCTGTTCCACCTTGGAATTCTGCGCAGAAACGAGAATGTTATTTTTCATCCAAGAACTAATTATTACTGGTAGTGAAATGAAAAACACTCTTTTTGCCAAGGCCTTACAGCTTCTCTCACAGGAAGATTCTTCTCCACCCACAAAATTAGCAGGTGACTGTAGAAAGAGCAGGGAAATGGAATGAAACATCAGTCAAACGCAAAGAAATAAGAAAATGCAACTGCGCACAGACACAAAGATCTACTCCTCATTAAATCACACAATTAAAACACCTAAAATAAAATTTAAATGAAATAAAGAAAAGGCAGGAGTTCCAGGCTGACACATCTTGGCGATACATGGGAGTTTAACAGCCCAGACTAAATAATGGTGGCATCCAACCACCATTATGAAGATAAACACATCACTGAAGAACCAGGCACTGTCCCAGAGTCATCAGTCTCCTGCAACAGTGGATCACGACGGACCCACCACACGCAATCCTCTGAAATCCTTTACGATTCGTTAAAACGTTTCGGAATTAAGATGAGCACAAAGGCAAAAGAAAAATACCCTGAGGGGAAAATCACAGCTGCAAGAGTCACGATGGGCTTTTCCTGCGAGCACGTCTAGGTCCACTATTTAAGTCCAGTTTCCTCGTTCCCCTATGATGATGGCAGCACTTATAAGAACCTTGAAACGGCAGAATGCAGGTGTGTAAAATGCTCACTTGGCATGAAAGCACGGGAATGAAGCCGGCCAGCATCGATGGCTTGCGATGGTACCGTGATCACCTAGTCGAATTCTGCCCCAGAGTCAGTCTCCCCCTCCTCATCGTATACCTCCACTGGCTCTCGTTCTAGCTCCATAAGTGAGCAGGAGAACGGACCCACGTCCCCGTCGCTCTTGAAGGTGTTTAACTCATTGACTATCATGCGGGGGTCAGTGTAGGCCAAGCTGTCCTGCCGAATGATGGGTGTGCGCGGCCGACCTGGCATGCCGGCCTGCGACGGGTCCAGGAACGGCTGAAAGGTCTCCATCGTGGGCTCAGGGTTCTGCCTGGGGCTGGGCTGTGCTGGCAGATTGGGGTAAGAATCCTTCATGGAGTTGAACATGTGGGAATCATTTTCGTCGTGGCGGCTGTGAAACAGAGTACGTTCTGGAGTGAACATGTTCCCATTGGGGTTGCTGATGGACTTCTGCTTTTTCTTCCTCCTGCCAGAGAAAACACACCTCATGTCATACCTTGTGGGAGGAGTCAGGGCTGGAGGAAGGGGGCGGGGTCAGGGGTAAACGCGCACGCACGCATGCACGCACGCTCACCTTTTCATCACACAGACCGCGATCACCACCAAGACCAACAGCAGTAGCACGGCTCCCACCACTGACAGGATGATGGTGAGATCCGGGTCTGTCAAAAAAATATAGTTTAGTTCGAGTCCCACCCCACCCAGTCTTGTTAGCGAGGACTATAGTGAGAAAATGACGAGGGCGTGTAGAACTTAATACACAGCATATCGTAACTACGGCTGCCGGTGCGGCTGTATATGCCCTTTGATGTACTATGCGTGTTCTGACCCCCCATGCTCTCTGCCTTCCCACAAGTCCAGGTAGTGCCTGGGGAGAGGGACCATCCGAGCTGGAGTCCCGTTTCAGTCCCATGGAAGGGTGACGTAGTGGCTTGAGAACTGTATCATTGTGGCTGCAGCCATCAGTCTGACGCCCATCACAGGTTGGCATGAACTGACTCATTTGTGGACTTTGGCTTTGACCAAACAAGCAAGTGGGAGGGGGGGGGGGCTGGGCAGTCAGTTGACCTTTGAACCCCAGAGGTTATTTTTGTCTCCCTACTTGATTTTGGTTCCTCTCCTCCACTGTCATTCGGCTCTCTCTCTCTCTCTCTCTCTCTCTCTAGCCTTTTTCCTGTCTTTGAATTACTCTGCATAAATGATAATAAGTGATGATAGCCGAATAACAGCACACCCATGTAAACTGTCGTGGGGAAACTCTGCAGTGAAAGGTGCTATATTATACTGAACTGAACTGCATCGAAAGTCAGCTTGGGCAAATGCTGAGTCACATGTCTGATGCGGATGGTAGAGATGGTGCTGAGGGCGACACCAGAAAGGTTGCTCACTTTTCTTCCTCTGTACGGTGACCTTGGCCTGCATGCTGAAGTCCCCCTGCGAGGGAAAGCAGTTGGTCGCGTTGAGGTAGAAGGTCTCCTTCGCCGTCAGCCTGCGGGTCCCTTGGCTCAGCTCCTCCTCCTTCAAGCCCAGCACCTGCGCCGTGACGGTGGCTCGGCCCTGACCGCACTGGGGCTGGCTGATGTTGACCAGCTCCAGGTCCACCTGGTGCTCGGGGGGCGGCGACACCAGCCAGGACATCAAGGCGTTGGGCTGCATCCCTGCGGGCCAGTCGGGGGTGGCCAGCCACGCTGGGGAGTCCGGCTCAGGGACGACAGCGATCACATATGCATCTGTGGGACGGCAGCCAATGAAAAATGCTTACAATGCAGATATTCATTAGGATCTGAACATTGTCATAAAGAGACATTTTTCTGACGATAATTCATAAACATGAACATAAATTGGCACAACAGTGACCTCACATCATTTGCGTTAATTTTCCCGACCCTTGCTTCGTGCATGTGGAGAGGCGAAACAGTCCGAAAGTGCGGCACGTCACACGTGTGCGGCAACGCCACCATGTGGACAGGAGTGGCATGCACAGAAAGCCGCTCTTACACTTGCATTTTATTTATTTAGCAGATGACGCACAAGTGAGGAAAGCTGGGAATCTTAGAGCTGGGTCAGACAGCTTCCCTGGAGAAGCTGGGCTCGGATTTAACACTCCACAAGGGATTCGAACCCACTACCTCCTGGAGGCAAGCACAGACGCAGGGAGCCACAAAAGGCTTACAGTAAAAACTTTAATACTGTTCAGACTAAAACATCTATCAAAGCATGGTGCCATCATGAGATGTCACCTCTGCAATAAGTCAGGTCAACAAATTCCTTCCCTGCTACATATGCTCTGGTCAACTAAGTGGTATTATTGCAAATTGGAAGCATTTAGGAACAACAGCTACTCAGCCTGGAAGTAGCAGATCACAAAGTAACAGAGTAGGGTCACCGAGTGCTGAATAAAAACTTCCTCTGGCATTAACTCCAGCACAAAAACTGTGCTCTGGGAGCTTCACGGAATGGGCTTCCTTGGCCGAGCAGCTGCATGCAAGACTCACATCACCAAGTGCAAAGTGTTGGATGGAGTGACTGCATTGTGCCAACTGTATAGTTTGGTGGAGGAGAGTTAATGGTATGGGGTTGTTTTTCAGGGGTTGGGCTAGACCTCTTAGTTCCAGTGAAAGCAACTCTTAGTGCTTTGGCATACCAAGACATTTTGGACAATTCCATGCTTCCAACTTTATTGGAACAGTTTGTTGATGGCCCTCTGCTGTTCCAGCATGACTGTACCCCAGTGCACAGAACAAGGTCCATATAGAAATGGTTGGGTGAGTTTGGTGTGGAAGAGCTTGACTGGCCCACACAGGGCCCTGACCCCAACCCCATGGAACACCTTCATGTCCAACATCAGTGCCTGACCTCAGAAATGCTCTTCCCCCGGGCACACTCCAAAATTTTGTTTAGATCCTTCCCAGAAGAGTGGCAGCTGTTACAGTGCTGAACGGGGGACTAACTCTATGTTGATGCCTATGGATTTAGAATGGAGTGTCATGGATGTTCCTGTAGGTGTAATGGCCAGGGTTCCCAATACTTGTCTATATAGTGTACATTGAACTAGCAAAACAGATGACTGGGGCGGTTATATATGGGTTAATCTATGGAGCAATATAACGATAAGAGCTACTCCATCATTTAAGCATACAGCTTTACTATATAAACATTTCTTGGTTTTGAATGTGTCGAGGTTACAACCATAGTACTACGAAGTGCAGTTTTAGTGATGCTACTGCCCAATTTTGCTATGCTTTAGCGTTTACATAAACTCCATGTACTTTTGCACAATTCTGGGGCTAATTAAGTCAGTCTTAAGTCAAGAACTGACTGCACGAAAGAATTAAGGTTCGCTAGGTGATTCATCACAGTTCCTGACAAAGGTACCCATGAGATTCAAACAGGCTTTGGCCATCATTGATCATCCACCCATTTTCTACACTGCGGCTGCCTGGAGCCAATCCCGAATAAACCCAGGATAGGAAGCCAGCCTATCACAGGGCACGCACACCATTCACACAGCCTATCACAGGGCACGCACACCATTCACACAGCCTATCAATTCACACAGCCTATCACGGGGCACGCACACCATTCACACAGCCTATCACAGGGCACGCACACCATTCACACAGCCTATCACGGGGCACGCACACCATTCACACAGCCTATCACAGGGCACGCACACCATTCACACAGCCTATCACGGGGCACGCACACCATTCACACAGCCTATCACGGGGCACGCACACCATTCACACAGCCTATCACAGGGCACGCACACAATTCACACAGCCTATCACAGGGCACGCACACCATTTCCAGCTCGGCTCTGCATGTTTTGCTGGATTGTGGGGGGGATGAAACCGGAGTTTCCGAAACAGGGGGGGAGCTTGCAAACTCAACACAGACAGAGAGCTGGAGTGGAGACTGAATCCTGTGGTAAATATAGAATTCTGTGAGGGATTTAAATAATGGTGAAAGTCAATCACTGTGACCCTATATGGGCAAGCAGTTACGGAAGATGGAGTCTACCATTTAATATAGATGATTACTCCCTTCCATGGCACAGCCTCTGGAGTAATGTTACTCTCATGTTTTCACCTGCTGTACCGTCTGCATTTTTATCTTTATTTCTTTCCATTGACAAATTATGACATCCACCCCTGTGGCCCCGACGCTTATAATCATTAGAGATTGAGGAATATTCTTTACCTCGATGTATTTGTGGGGACTTCCATTGACTCCCATTTTAAAGTTCCACTCTCAAAGCACCATTTGAGAATGTCACTGCAATGCCCCCCCCCCAAATAGTTCTGCTCATCTATCAAAATGCACATTCTCAATATGTTCCTGCACCTCTTGGAAATCCCCTCATGGGGGAATCCCTGTCCCGGCCAGCCCTGCTTACCTGTGATCTCTTGGCTGAAGGACACGCTAAGGAAGGTCTCCTTCGCGCCTCTCAGGCCCAAACTCCCCGCCCGCGTGCTCACGACGGAGGCGTTGGCCGGCATCTTGACGCCTTGCAGGGGTCCTCTGGGGCAGAAGGTGCCTAGCGGGACGCCGCCACCATCTCTGACTGTCAGGAAGAGCCTGTCGCCACACTCCCGTCCGGCCAGAGACTGCTGAAGGCCACCAGCAGGGGGCCGCAGCTCGATGGTGCCCCTTTGCGATGACTGTAAGTTCCAGGTGATCGTCTGCAGCGGAACGGGGAAGCACTGGTCCAGGGCTGGAACCGTCAGCGCGATCTCATCCGCCGGGCATGACTTCAGCCCCGAACACGCCCTCAGCTCTGTGCGTAAAAGATCACGGAGAAGCTTACCAGGGTGGAGCCATATGAAGAGACACCTAAACAGCTAACATGATGGCCTTGGCGTGCAATCAGCTTGCAACCTTTTACCACATGCCTGCAGAACTAATTAAAGATGGAGTGCAGAGCGATGATCTCAACACAGAACACAAACACTCAACGTCGCATTTTACAATGCGGTGCTCATCTGAAAGACCTACCCTCCATTAATCTGCATTTCATACTCAGAAGTGCTTCATTCCTTCGCTATGAGTCCCACAGTTATTCAGCACATCTGCATTATATAGATAATCCCTTCTGCTTTTTTTGCAGGTCACAGTGATTAAAACAATTTTACAGTCAGGAAACAGTATGACACCCCCCTGCTGAATCGTAGTTAAGTCATCATTCTATTTACTCATAACCCTGACTTGGGGATTAACAAATATTTCACTTATTTGTACTAAGATTCGCCAGTTCTCCCTCTCTGACATTTTACCATTTATATAACACAGAATTGTCATTTGCTAGGATACAATTCCTGTCACCTTTGTCATTCCTTAAAGCTTTACCTCCAATCGCTACACTTATATTTCACTTCACTTTTTAGATAATTGGAAGAAGGAGATTGTACATTTAATTTTTAAGATGTGGTCTGAGACTAATAAAACAATAAATTTATGACATTCATATAATCATTATATAGGACCGTCGGGCAGAATGCAGTTTAAAAATTAGTGGGAGAATCACTGGTGCTCATTTACACCTCAAAAAAATTCAATAAAAATGTTCCACATCTGACTCAGGAGACACCATCTAACACTTCAACCCCTTAAAACCAGCAGCTTGCACAAATTTCCGTATTCAGGCAATTTCTCCAAATCAGTGCCTATTCAAAGATGCCTCTTAAATGGGGGAGGGGGATCACCATTAAGATGCTGAAGCCAACATAGAAGTTATTTTTTGTGCCCTGTTTAGATATGCAACACTCGCAAAACACTAATTTCTTACTGACTAATGCAGCAGCTGAAAATTTCACCCACCAGGGAAGCTCGCTTTTTGACAAAATAATTATCGTGTGCATTAAGTGTCTGGACTGCTTCCTTATCTTAATTACATATTGCTGAGCAAACTTTCCAACCAGGAAACATGAGGGAAAAAATCTAAGCAGAAGAGTAAAACATATCTGCATATGACACGGATTAAGACAACAATGGATGGAGTCTGCAGGACTGACTGACACATAGTGATTGAGAACATGCAGGTTACCATCACCATCAATTTAACTAGATGACTGGATCACTGGTTACTGGTCATCTTTGGGTTTGACTGGTTACCTATGCTTTTGACGGCAGTGAGCGCGATATCCTCACTCCCGCAATCTTGAAAAGACAGATTGAATTGCATTCCGGACTGCATGGTGATGTTCTCTTGAAAGACGGAGTCCACTTTCATCTCACAGGGTGAGTGTGCGGAGTCGTTCTTCTTAATGTAAAGAGTTAGATCTTTCTCCTGCTGCAGATCCACCAAGCACGACACTGGTGAATGAAGCAGACAGACAGACAGACAGACACACACACACACATTTTGGGGGGGGTTAAGGTAAGGTCTCATTAACTGCATATAGGTTGCATTGGTGCTTCCGATGACCCATTCATCCTTGGGGATGTAGGATTTCCAAAGGACACCTGGGTCAGACCCACACAATATGGAATTACATTCTGGGTCTTCATGCAGAAGAGGATTTGTGGGAGCTGTTCGTGACACCTTACCATTCCTCCCGTCAACGTTACCCTAAGATTATACACTTGATGTTCACGATGTAATAACTAATCACTTTCTACAGTAAAAGAGCCTAACACGCATGGATAGTTCAGGTCCAGAAAGTGAAAATGCCAAACCAGGATTTTGCTTCAACCAACCGCTTGAGTACTTTGTAACTGTAAATCTTTATACTTAACTGACTGATTGGTTGAAACAAAACGTTGGTCTGGATTTTTAATTTCTGGACCGGAACTATCCACCTCTGTTCACACACAACTACAGCTGCCGCCACTTCTCCCTACAAATGAAACTCTATTGTTTGAAGGTACAATTCTTCAGTGGCAAGCAAAGATATAGGAAATGAAACTAAAACAGCCAAAACATCTAATTACTCCATATAAGAACATCAACTAAAAGTTCAAAATTTGAAAATGAAGCCGCATACCTGGGTTGCTTCTCCTGGACACAGACACTGCGAAATTCAGGGACAGTCCTGAGGCCCCATTGACCTCACAGTTAACAAGGGACATCTTGAAGTCGCCTTGCCTTAGGGCAGGCTGTGGGTCAGACAGTCTGGTGGTGAGCCCCAGGTTCTGCCCACTGTATTGCACTTCCACACTCTTCTTCTGACACTGCGGTGCTGTACTTCCCAGGAAGACAACAGTGAAGTTGTGTTTCTGTGGGACAGAGAAGCTCCACGTCGCCAGGTCGTTGCTCGGAAAACCCCGGGGAAAGTTTGGCGAAAAGAGCGTAACGTTAGATGACCCGAAGGGAAACTGTACGGAGACTTCGGTAAGACCTAAGGGATGCAACACAGTGAGAGGAAGATAACCAATAATAAGGAAAAAACAGAATCAGTGCTACTATGGATACCATAATGAATGACAGCAAAGTATCACTTTAATCTGAGGGAATGTCATTTAACATTTCAGCCACAACCAGGGCTGGACCAGCCATCTGGCCTTCTGGGCATTTTCAATGGGTATGTGGGTCAGCAAAAATTCTTGTGATACCGAACCCCCAGCTGGCAAAATTTGTTTGGCATAAGTTATCAACTGACCGTGGGTGATCCTGGGTCGATTTTTAACCTCAGCCCAACCCTGGCCACAATACAAGACAGAGTAAGACCCATAAAGGTAATGGAAACTTCTCCACCCACCTTTGAAATCTGGTCCAACATTAATATCGAAGCCTGATAGATCCAGTGGTGCTGCTCCAGGCAATTTCAAGGACATCCGGCCCTTGTACAGCAAACGCACGCTACGGATCAGGCCGTCCTTGCAAAAGGTGCCAATGGTAACTGGCCCAGATCGCTGGTAGATAACGATGGAGTACGTGTGCTGGTCCGGACATGTTTCAGAGGACAGGATCTGTTGCATTCCTGTCCCCAAGAAATCCACCTGGAACGCTTTGCCGGACTGGGCTTTCACGTCCCAGTTAAATGTCCTGTTGAATTCTGGATAGTAGGAGGAGTCTAACTGCATAATGCCCCCCTGACAGGACAGATCTGTGCAAACTATTAAAAAGAAATAGGAATTATAAGACGGTAAACGTACACAATATCTGTTCTATTCAAATTTTTGAGTTCCACTAAACTATACCCAAATTATACAGTAACATCGTGCCACACTGGTGCTTCTCCAACCAGTGCCACCAGACCAGAAGATAGAAGGCTCCTCTCACCTATGTCTCTGTTGATCTCCACGGTGAAGACCATTTGTGGCTGAGGGCATGTGAAGTCCACAGAGATGCTGGCTGGTACCTTGAAAGTGGTCTGAGAGCTGCATCCACTAACGTTAGTGCACACGGTGCAGTTGGAGGTCTGGTCCACTCTCTTGATATTGATGACAGTGTTTGGACTGTCTGTCATCACATCATTTCCTGCACAAGGTAACAGAGGGTGCCACTTATAAGTCTGAAGTTCCTTACATACGAAGAGTTCATTGTAGCTTCACTTCTTCACATTCTTAAGAGTTTTAAAAGTGGATAATCTGAGTCATTTCCACAACTTGAACTTGCAGTGTCCAGTCCACTTCCCAGAAACCCCGCAGAACACTCCAGTGAGGCCGTTTCATTCTGTAAATGATCACCTGATCTTATCTTGTTTATCGGTCAAAAGACAAACTGTATTTTCTTACACCTGAATGCCTGCTTAAGTTTTATAATAAAATATGGAATCACTGTTTCTTCAGCCAAAAAATTGTTACAAAAATCAAAGTGAAATGCTTGGTCAATATTGAAGAAAAGTTTTAATCTCTTAATTGTAATCATAACAGACAGACTGGCAATGGAACTGGAACTGATTGGTTTGGTTCGATTTAAGTTTTACCCCAAACCTAAACCACAGCCAACAAGCAGAAACACAATCAGGACCTACGATTCGGTAGCCCCATACCAGAGCCCGTCCTGGTACACACCTAAATTCAGGTAGGCCCTCATAAAGCAGAAATCATTCACGTGTCTAAACAAGTATCAGAGGTGCTGAAACACTCTGACGTAACATCAGTTTCCTTGACAAAACCTCTGGTGAACTCTTTAAGAGAACATTAAGCAAACAAATTGGACTTTAGCGTCCAGAGCGGGTCGCTTACACTCCTCTCCTCAGTAACACCAGAAGTTACAAGAGGAACTTCCAATGTCTCTCGGTTACATCACTACAAAAAACTTGCTGACAATCCCACTTGTTCAGTCCAACGTCATTTCATCCATTTAATGTCCTCCAGCATCTTTTCTTCAAAAGTGCAGTCCACTATAAATCACTAAACTGCTCCAAGAAGGGAAAAAAAATCTTTTGTTTGCCTGTTTGTCCGTTTGGTTGTTCATCTGTTCAAAGACTTGGACAGTGGTCTGATTGAAGAAACAGCAAACAAAATAAAACAAATGCCAGGACAAAATATCAAACAGCTGCAGTTCTACACCTCCTAGACGTCAAAAAAGGTTCGGACTGTTCGGACTCAAAGAAGACACCCTGTCAGAATCGCAAACCAGTCCATGCCTGGATCCGGGATACAGGATCCAGCCCGGGTCTTCGGCAGGACCAGTACCGCTTCCAAGATCCTCCTTTACAGTGTATTAGATCTGTGTAGCATTTCCTGTTTGGTCAGTTAAGTGTTTGTTTTTTAGTTTGGATTGTGATTGGTAAATAAAGGGTCAGGCAACACACGGGGCTACGCCCCTTTCATTAGAACACCAAAGTAACTACAGAAATCGTTTTGTTTAGTCAGACACCTGTAGGCTCACTAATTAAACCAAGGAATGTTATGCAGTGTCCATCCTTACCTCTAACAGAAATATATCGGATGACCTGTGTATTACAAGTTTATTAAACTGAACGGGCAGACATATAAAATGATGTGTCATATGCTGGTAAATGAACAGCAGAATGACCGTGTTGTTTTCTATTTTTAATGTTGAATATGGAGTGTTTCTGCTAGGATTCACAATCTAAACCAGTGGCCTGTACTACGAAGCGGGGTTTCTGGCTTATCGGGGTAGCTTGTCGGATTTAAGGTACCACAGTTTAAATGGACTTCATATTAATTCACTTACATTTTGCCCAGACTACCTTAAATCCGACAAGTCACCCCGATAAGCCAATAACCCAGCTTCGTAGTACAGGCTCCAGGGGTAGAGGGCCGGGGCCGGCTTTTGGGATGACCTCTCAATCAGCCTATCACAGTGGGACCCCAGGACTGGAGCTGCCTTCTGATTGGCTGATTGAGAGGTCATCCCAAAAGCCCGTACCCACACCAGCCCTCCATGGATACAGGTTCCCCACCCTGTTCTAAACTTTGTGACCTAATGTATAAACTGTGTCCCGTTAAACTACTCATTTTAGTTTCTGTGGCAACTGAAAAAAGGGAAACTAAGGAAATTATGCATTTAAATGTTGGCACAGTACAGCCTGGTGGTTAATTGCACATAATGAATGAATTCTTACTGCTAAATTTCCCCATCAAGGATGCATTTCGGCCAGATTCGGAAACTTTCACCGTATTTGCGATAAGGCATTCTCTACAGACTGCATGAAACTGTCGGAAAGAAACTGGAAGAAGAGAGACCCGCAGTGACCATTCCCAGAGGAGTAGCTAGAAATTCGGGGGCCCCTGACAGAAAGAAAACACCTTGGTCTCCCCCCATGGAAGAATTTACCAAATGAGGGGTGTCCCCATGGCGGACTGTGGGGTGTGGGTGAATATTTCTGAACGTATACATTTATTATTTGTCGCTTGCAGGGGTCCCTATGAAGTACTGCCCCTGGAGCCCCCCCCCCAACCCTACCCTAACCCTATTTTATATATAAGGTACTGTACCCTCCGTTTTTAAGGAATGGCTGCTTTATAAGGGCGATTGCAAAGAAATGAACCAGGACTACATAATTTGACATGCAGACGACTATATACTTTTCATATAGTCTACTATATGCTATGGCTTTGTGCATAACGCCCTAAGGCTGAATGCATGTGATCACCCCGGGTAATACCCACACCTGGAGATCCCTTGTCCCACATGGATGTTCAGCAGGGAGTCTATTCCCTAGTACGATTCTGGAATTTAACTTAAACACAACGACTGTTACTTAAAATGTTTGCCTGCCTCGCGTTAACGAAACCCAGTGTTACGCAAATTGATTGTTAAACTCCATAAAACATGAATCGTCATCCGCTCAATCAAGAAATTATTTGTGCAATTTCTACATGCACGTTAAGTCTTTGTTATATCCCCAAAGTCGCATGGGTGAAGTTTCATGACGGACAGCTGCCATTATTCCTCTTACCTGCTGCGTACAAAACCAGTAACAAAAGACCGTTCACAAGCGCTGGAAAACAGGCGGAGAGTTTGCATTTTGGCGTCATTTCTGCGAAATCCTGGCGGTCTCTTTCACCATCACCATCGGCTGTAGAGATTTACATTGCGTAGGAAGCAAAAATATCATAAAGTTGTGCTGCTTTCCTATAACACGCTGCGGGAGCTCCCTCTTCCTGGTTTCTGACACCGTTTCGGGCGAGCATACGGAGAAGGGCGTTGCCCTGTACCTGCCAGAACCTGAAACGGATTGCGGTTTTATGCTGGGGCTGGTAAAACCGGTTATAGGGTGGTTTTCTCCATTTCTTCGATGACTGGCAGCCTAAGTGATTCATTTTTGTTGTGCACGTAGTTATGAGTCTAATCGGATTGTTCCGGGTGTGAGTTTGGCACCCCAGCTGAATGTTCGGCAGTCTTCGGCTTTCCCATCTGCTGAGGCGCAAATAAGACGGATTACAGCGCGGGACACCGAAAAGTCGGCAATGAAGTTTAACACCTTCAGACTTATTCTGGGACCCTGGATGCTGAACTGATCTTATTTAGATGCCTCATTAGAATGGGTTCGTTTAATGTTAAAATGTTAAATGTTGTTTTATTTTGTTACAAGCGTTCAACAACTGAACAAGTGTCAACAACTGGATCTATAAACCCTTATTCCATAAGATTAGCCAAAAAATAAGGAAATTCATTAAGGCGGATTCGAAGCTGCCTTTGCTTCTACAAAACTACATTCTCCAAATAGCACAAAGTCGTATTCTGACCCGTTTATAATACTAATGAGGAAACAGTGGAACCAATAAGACGAATTATGATTTCTATTTCGGAAATAAGTACTCATCAAATATGCATAACCACACATACTAATGGAATCTTTCTGACGCAAAACCCTGGAAATCGATAGGCATATTACATTTTTACAATTATAACCTGGTTATAAACTGATATTTCTATCCATCAATCATTCATTTTTTTAAATCATCTGTTTAGTTATACCCCTACATTTGCTCAGATATACAATAGGCTATATCGTAAAAGTCAAAAAGGCCGAATGTCTTTAAATGCTATTGTATCTACCTGACAATTATGCACAAGATGAATCCAAAAGAAATTGTATTCACCATAAAACGGAATGAGTATCCAAACTACGAAACAGTCAAAACTATTCTATGTACAACGAAAAAATAAACACAAGGCGACTCAAACGTTGCTAAAAACTGCGTGAGATTTATTCAGTTGATGGTTACACATGAGAGCAACATAAATTTAAAAATGTTTTGAATTAGACTAACGTGGCTTTTTGTTGAACAGTAGAAACACAGAAGCTGCTGTTGCTGGATATACATATACACCTATCGTTGCGTTTTATTACCTATTACTGTGATTTTCAGATTTTCAGGAAGGCTACACGTGACCTTATAAATAAAACAGTGGAACAACGAACGGTGTAAAACATTTCGTATATATGTATCTTTAAATCAAAATGCTCTTAAATCGGCAAACTAAGCAGCATACTGGTAACAAATAAGAAAACCGAAAGACTGGAATTTGCGCTGTTTTAGGAGTATCGCACATAAAACACTGTACGTTTTAACTACATGTCTATAAGTCGACAATTACTTGACTATATATAGTAATATTTACTATATATAGTAAGAGTATCGATTGAAATGATATCTTATCTGGGTCTCCGCTGTTCCATACCATTAGGCAGGAATCCTGCAATGATGGGCACCGGCCATATGAGGGCAGCAACGCTCCAAACAATAATCACCAGTGTCATGAAACAGGCCACCAGTGTAGACTCGATGGGTTTGCGGTTCAGCCTCCAGCTGTTATCCCTATTGAGCTCGTCCAAGGCAAAGTCAACGCAGCAAAAGCCCAGCGGGTCCCCCGTATGCGATCTGCCTTGCCCAAGCCTCCTGTTACGGGAGAGGCCGCATCCGACGCACAGGCGGAACTCCTGCTGCCCGCCTGAAACGGCCAGGTGTTCGATAACGACAGGTGAGGCGACCCAGCTGAAAGCGGCGCAGAAGAAAGCCCTGCCGCGGTTCGTGGTATGGATGTGCACATCGCATTGGAAGCCGACGCGCCTGTCCCAGCGTGCAATGAGGGACGTGGGCCGGAGCCTTTGCACGCTAACATTGCACGGAGGCTGGGGCGAAGCCCCAGTGGACGGTGCGCTTTCGTGCACGGACCTCTTAGAGAATCTCACGTCCACCTGGAGGCTCTCGGTGGAGTTGATCGGAGTCAATAAGGTGTCCTCGTCGTTCCAGGCGTGTGAACGCTGGGAGATCAGGGCAGTGGCTGTCAGGGTCAGCAGCAGCAGCAGCAGCAGCCTCGGGGCGCCGGTCAGCATGGCACAGGGTGCGAGGCTTGCGGCGGCATGACGTGCGAGATGCGCCCCCGGCGATACCATCAGCCCCCGGCGCCTCGCTCCCCCGCTCATGGGAGTTCAGGATTTGCGTGCCCAGTCTCGTTTAACTAAAATGCAAACGTCAGACGTACAACTCTCAGACATGCCTTTTCGATAATTCTCCAGATCTCGCCCGGATTTAACTGCCTCCCTGCCGGAGCTCTGCGCTCAGCCGAATGTTATGTGACTGACGCCAGCCACCTGGTGGTGTGCATCTCTCGGGCAAATATCCAAGCTGATGCCCATGTGTCTGCCTTTGCAGAAATGAATCCCTCCATGTCCGGCTCTTCCTAACTCAATACATCTAAATAATCATCTAGTGCGCTATGTTTGAAATGAATGCAAATTCAGTTAGCGTATACACTCTCGGAAAAAAGGTAAACGTGTATACCTCTGCTTGTCACTCGGGCTGTACCCTTTTAATTGTACCTTTCAAGGTACAGAAATTGACATAAATGGGACATCTCAAAGGTACAAGCAGCATTAATGTACCATCAATGGTACAGAAATGTTCCTCAGAGTCCTTAAAAGTTACAGTTACCTACAGCTAAGGGCACAATCAGCAGACACTTGAGGGTACAGCCCCAGTAACAAGCAACGGTACACATTTCTACCCTTTGTTGTAAAAGTATAGATCTGCTTTCTTCTGAATGCTCCCAATGAAAAATATCAGTAAAAATAATCAACTTCAACTGCAAATTTGACCCACATAACAACTACGTTTTATGTAGATTGCTTATGTTGTTACGATGGTGATGACACGCCAAGCCCCCTAACAAGGAGGGTGAATGTGTCACATCGCATGACCTGATCCCCCGGCCTAAAGCCAGTAGAAATGGTTTTGCAGGAGTTTGACCAGAAAGTGGAGGGAAACCAGCCAATGAGAGCTCAGCATAAATGTGGGAACAGCTGGAAGAGCATCCCAGGAGGCCATGGAACTGGCGTATAGGAGAATGTAGGGTCAGCCAGTCCCTGGAGCAATTGGGGTTGAGGGCCTTGCTCAAGGGCCCAATGGTGGGATCACTGTACTGACCCAAAGCAGTCAACACAGAGCCTACCACCCCAACAATTTTTTTGTTTAATATTTTTTTGTCAGTGCTTAATTACATATATGCCACTTTATACTATTGATATCTTTATAATTATTCTAAAATGTATAAAATAGTACAAATAATCCTCTCTATGGCAAAATGCGAAAACCTTTGTCTGGTTTTGTATATAGAGCACCAGTCAGACGTATGGGCACACTTGCTTTTAGTGTATTTTCTCTATTTTAGTCATGTTATTCACATGATAGTTAAGCCTTATGGAAATTCAGTAGCACATAACAAATATTGCAATGACCAAAAACGGTTCACTAGTCCATTACTAATAGCCCCCATTTTACGTCAATGACAGCATTGCGGATTCTTTGCATTCTTTTACTCAGCTTCCAGATGCACCCACCTAGGATGCTTCTCCAACAGTCCTGATGGAGTTGCCACAAGTTCTAGGCACAATCTGGCCACCTTGCTGTTACTCTTTAGTCCAACTCATCCCCAACAGTAATCATTTTCCTAATGATCGCTTTTATTGCTAGTATATCCTCCTGAGACCCGAGGGAAAAAGTATCCTTCAATTGTAGGTTATTTGTCTTTGAAGGAAATAAGACATCTTACAGTTTAGATTTTTTTTTCAAATTATTATTTTTTTTAATTTCACAGCATGTCCTCTTTAGTGCACAACAGGAATATGTTTCCTTACATCAGTGACAAGATAAACACAAAAACAAAATGTTCACTACAATGGATATAAATGAATGGGTGGGGTCTCAGGAGGTTACAGGTGTTGTAGTTAAACACGTGCCTGCACTAGGAAGGTTTATGTCTTAATTCAACTCATCTGTTGATCCGTGAATGAAATGCATAACACTCTATTAAAATATCCGGTTGTAAAATACTATGATTATTTCTATAATTGCTTAAATTGCGCAACTAAATAGAAAGTGAACGTTATCGATCATTTTTGGAAGAGAACAAATAGTTTTCTTTTAAATAATGAAGGAATTATAAAA
The DNA here is from genome assembly GCA_019775895.2 of Stomatorhinus ivindoensis. Lineage (NCBI taxonomy): Eukaryota > Metazoa > Chordata > Actinopteri > Osteoglossiformes > Mormyridae > Stomatorhinus > Stomatorhinus ivindoensis. Next base: position 3,475,660 of record JABFEB020000045.1, on the reverse strand, counting down.
ATAGCCTGGGCCGATATCAAGATAAAAGACGTACAGGGAACACTTGCTTTTCAAACGCCAGGGGGCACGTTAAACAGAGGCTGAATAACACCTGTTATTACAGGAACAAAGCCACCCCCCACCCACTTTCGCGATGGGGAGGGGCGGCAGATCCCCGTAAATGTGAAAATTTGCAAGTAATCGAGCCCCCCTATAACCCCAACCAATAACCTCAATCTGCCAGCCTGGAGTAGAGGCGGACTTTTCCATTATGAACACATAATTTCTGAAAATTACATGTAAGGAGCATAGTCTGATCATTTAAATTATAGAAACATGTTTGATATTTGCTTTTTAGTGACAGTTTTCAGGATATATAAATTGCCCCGCTCGCCCTCCCCGGCTTTAATGGACTTCTGTACTTTGAGGCTAGCGTTGCCCTCGCCGAGCGAAATAGCACAAAATAACAAGAAAACGGCACAAAAATACAATACTAACATTGCATCTCCCGTGTGTTCGATACTATACTGCTAGAGTGGCAGACAAATTGCGAACAGACATGAAGGAATTAAACAAGTGTATGCAAAAACTCAGAATTATAGGGAACAGTCAAACTAAAATGTAGCTGATCGATCCGCCGGCGTGATCGCCCAACCCCCGCCCCACCGACAGCATTCCCGCCCCCACCCTAATCGGTAAGTCTTACTGCTGTCACCCCGCGGATAGATTAGCACATTGTTCATGTCACATCGTTTATAATTCCCTCTCTTTTCTCTTTCGGCTCCAAAAATAATCCGAAATGGCCCATTTATGGGGGCCCCCTACCCCTGTCAGCCTGTAGGGCTCCCGGAGAAGTTAGTCCGCCCGTGGCCTGAACCATAACGTTAAAAATCTGTTTTCTGAACAGACAGTAGCCTATTGTGCCGTACCCGTTGCATGTCAAATTGATTTGCCATTTCCTATCCGTAACTTCTCATATAAGCCTAACAAGCCATCTAAAATATACCTGTACGTACAAAAGTTACTGTATTGTATGCAGTTGGAGCGCTGCATTTTCGACCCTTTATTAAAAGATCACACGGTATTTTTTAAACCAACATATCTAATATTCTCTTCGATTAGCAAATATTATATACCACTAATGATTATGTGCTAACCCAGTATGATTTTTTGTGACCCAGATCTGTTTCAGTATTGATTAGGTCCATATATTTTTGTTTTAGGCGTAGCATTCGAGTTTCTGCGATTTTTCGGCGCTAAAACTATTCCCAGTTGATTGTTCACTCGCAAATAGCCGAAACCGCGAGTATCAAATGAAATGGGGTTGATGATGCAGAGGTTTGTTTTGCAACGGCAGAAGCATGACAGGGAAATGCAAGGTAGTGAAAATGGTTTCAGATGAAGAAAAAAAAATCTGTGCTTCTTTATTTTCCTCTGAAAAATATTAACAGAACCGTTGCAGGTGACGTTCCAAACTGATAAACTGCCTCATTTCCCGTATTTCGCTGTCTCTAATTACGAGCTAGGGATTTGATTGCCCCTTATTTGCAGCTAAAAGCCTCGTGTCTTTATTCTTTCGTGTTCTTTATTCCAGCAGTACCCTTGCTCCTTCCACTATGAATTTGCTCTTGTTCTGAATGCTTCAGACAATGCGCTGGGCAACCAGAAAAAAAAATGCAAATGAATTATTTGTTAATTAATTATGCTGCAAAAATTCAAATAAATTCGTGTCGACATACATGCAGATTAAACATGGATGTAGATCTTTTGTGTCAAGGTGCCTGTTATTTCACCTTCTTTACTTTGAACGTGTAGCACACGCTTACAGTGATATCGGTCCCCAGCGACACTCTTCCATTGCTCGATTCCTGATGCTAGGCTACAGCTGACTGCTTATCGTTACCAGAGATGGAGTGACAGCTTTCAGTCTCTTCTGAAGGCTTTCTGACTTGTGGGCCAGTGTGATAATCCAATGAATGACTTAATGTTTGCGTTCATATTCCGGTGATGCTAATTTTAGTCCCGCCCACAGACATCCAAAACTACACTAAGAAAGTTCAGAGGTATCAGTCATGGTTATTAAGGTAATTAGGAAAGGCTGCTTTAAACCCCATTCCTATGGCAACAATATCACTGTGTTATTTCAAGCCACTGACGTCTCGCTGCAGGTGGCTGGATTTGGAGTGAAAAACAAACGTAAAAACTGCTGTTTGACGGTAATGATATTTGCCTTAAAACTCTGTTCAATTCTGAAATGACACTGCTAAAAGATTTTCTTCATGCGTGAAGGAAAAAAACAAAGCAGAGCAACATTATTGGAAAGGCTGGTTTTCTAAACGATACGGATGTTATGTCGAGCCTGTAAGAGTTTAAGAAATGAAGGAGGAAGTGAAAGAAATCTTCGGAGAATAGAAGTAGTTTTCCATGCTGGGGTCAGCTGTCATTACTGGACATAGTCAATGACGATCCTATGGGCAGCTTACTAATGAAGGGGAATTGTATTACAGACGGAACTCCGATAAAAACGGAAAATAAAGGGACCACGGGGAGTCTAATTGCAGACAGGAAGGCATGCAAGGACTAAACCAAGGATAAACCAAATACAAGGAAACTGAGAAGAAACATTAAGCTCAAATCAGGGAAACCAGCAGGTAACTAACAGCAAACGCGCTTAGCTTAAACATATACAGTGAGTGACAGAGTGCCTGGGCAAGAGCAGATACATATATACACAGATGATGAGGCTCTGAGAAAGGCACAGGTGTGAGCCATAACCAATTAGGGACAATAAGGAACAAGTGAGGATCATTAATAATCACAAAGCAGTAAATAATCAAAAACAAACAGTAATGTAGAAGAAATGGGGATAACCTGGACCTAAAATACAAAACTAGGACCAATACCGAACTACAGGAACACAATATAATTAACAAGGGAAAACGAAATGTCCAATGTAGTTGAACCCACAATGGTTATCAGCAGTCCGCTTAGCTCCTGGGAAGTGGGGAAACGCACTAGGGACATAGGATGGTAAAACTAAGGGAGCACAGAGAAAAGCAGGGGATGGACAGCGACACCTGTTGGCCAAGCAGGGAAACAACAGACAAGGCAGGGACAGATTCAGAGGGAGCTTCTGATCTGAATGGGCGTTCAGTGTTTCCATAAACCCAATCACTGTCCGTGGTCCAGAAGCGGCCCTCCCTATCATTCCCTTCCATCCCTCGTTCTGTTTCTCCTCTCCTGGTCCAAGAAGCTGTGGAGCGTGTTTGTGACTGTAGGTCTGGGAGCAGCCTCGGTTCTGACAGGATTCCTGTGATAGAACAGCCACCATAACTGAACATTTTCTCATTAAACTTTTATACTACATGAACAATGACATAATCAGTATTCTATCATATTCTTAGATATCAGACAGTCATTTAGATAATAACTAATCATCTTTTACATAAGAAGCATAGTGTTCTATGCATTATTTTATAGTATGGAGAATTTCATTTTATAGTGCATAACTTTTAACATGCTTCAGTCCATTGCAGTGTGGAGAGTATGGGACCATGAGTGTGTTATGATAAAAAAAAGGCTGGAGGGTCAGGTGATTTTTATTGTGTCTATTTGAAATTTCAGTATGAGAATTTGTAGACCTCCCCTTGACTACACATAAAAAACTTTGCTAAACCTTTTGTATAAAGAAGCATAAACATGTGTTTTATCGCTCCCGTTTCGTTGTCTATTTTCGATCCCATTCCCCCCACCTGTTAGAGTTTAATGGAAGATCAGCTGCCTTCCCATTGGTTTGTTTTTGAAAAATATGTTATTACACCTTCTCCACAGCACAGGGCGCAGAAACCTTGTGTTATTACACCTTCTCCACAGCACAGGGCGCAGAAACCTTGTGTTATTACACCTTCTCCACAGCACAGGGTGCCAAAACTTCGTATTACTCAAATACATACATATTAGAAGTATATAATCTATAGAAAATATTATAAATTTCTTTCAGCCCTCTCTGACTAATGCAATCAGACACCCACGTACATGTGGTCATGTTAACTGTGTTGACATTGCATTTAAAACCTTTCCACGGTTGCCATGGTGAGGCTTTAAGTTCTTCTTTAAATGTTCTTGAATGCTCTTCAGTCTTTTCCCAAACATTGTAGGGCAACCTTGTGTAAGTAAATATATTCATATATGAGGAAGGCAGCTTGCTTCACCGCCGATCTACCACATATTCCCTGTCTTGGACTCTCTCCCATTTCTCGCCCTTTGATTGATGTCTGAAAAAATCAGTGTTTTCGCTGTACATGCTGAAACGGCTGCGTCACATTTCCTCTGAGGCGAATGTCGATAGCTGAGCGGACACCACGGCAGTGGAACAACTTTTGATATCAGGTATGGCGGTGATTCCCAATCCAGTCCTCAGGGACCCACAGCCGGTCCATGTTTTTGCTCCCTCCGAGTTCCCTGCCAGACGGCAAAAATGTTGACTGTCTTACAGGTGCCCGAACACCGGATTGGTGAACACTAATATAGGGCTTCTAAACTGCTGTGCATCAGGGTACGGGGCCGTACACTCTACTCAGATTCCTGTTTGTGAAGCTGTGCACGTAGAGAGGATGCTATTAAAGACGGGGTACGAGCACCCATGTAATTGCTGATTACCGATGAATGTTGTCTTAATGAGGGAAAAGAGGAAACTGGCACTAGGTTGCACTGTGTGATGACGATGTTCTCATCGCTCTCTCCACGCACTGCAGATTTATGTCAAACCCAAAACGGTGACTCTGACTTCCCCTCTGTGAAGTGGTTGAGGTGTGACATCTGCTGACTGCCCGTTTTACATCAGACTCGGACAGGACGGCTGCCAGCGACACCCCCTTAGACGGCGCCCGATGCCTAATCCCTAATCCCAGGACCCCCCCACCCACCCCAATTTTTCCTCAATTCCAAGTATCCCAAGAAACACCACCAAACATGCAGTGTGTAGTTTATAAGACAGGGGGAAGTAGAACTGGAATTAGAATGTATGACAATGGCTGTGTGCTTCAAGACAAGCTATTTGTGTAAATGGAGTGCCCGATTAGTCAAATGACTTATTTGGCGATCTTCGCTGAATTACTCAGAGAGATTCCTCCGTCGATGGATAAACAAGCTGCCTTGTCTCCTTTTTATCTTTCAGACATTATTTTTTTCCAGGCCTAAATTTGGCACCATTCTCTTATTAGGTTTTTTGTTTAAATGCAATTGCATTCAGTTTTCACCTGGCATGTTGCTGAGCAACCACTCGCACCAGTCTCCCTCCCTTCTGCTGCATTGGCAAGTGGCACCGAAATAGGTGTGATAGAGTGCATTAAAGTTGCTGCGCAGACACAATTTGTGACATTTCACCTTTGACCTTTTGAGTCACAATTGCGAGATGTTAGACAATTTATCCTGCTTGTCATATTAAAGCCCTAGTTTATATATAAATCCTGTATATATTAAATCCCTTTGGCTCACAATAATTACACCAACAACCACACGCCGTGGTGCCAAAATCTTTTTTATGAGAGTCCTGTAGATACATCAGAACTGTATATATTTCCCCTTGTACCACAGGAGTAGTTCAGACATAGTTTTACCATTGTGCTTCCCGGTGATTGAATACACCACTAAACCCAGTAATCTGCCATCTAGAATTTTCTGTTCCCATGTCAGAGTAGTATCGGGGGTGGGCTGAACAACACAGGAGATTTTGGGTTAAACTACTATCCTGAGATTATTTTAAAATAATTTTGTAATTCCTATTATTTAAGGTGTGCTGACACACCTTTGAAGGACAGCCCAATGTCATTTGGTACCTGTGAATTATGTCTTCCAGAATTCCCCTGGCCACACTTGTAACTCACTGTGCCCGTTCCTGTTGGCAGAGTTTAACCTTGTTGCTCTGGTCGTAATAATACACGTTCATGGTACAGCACTGCCCCCTAGTGGATATTTCCCACACCCACTTTATACCGAAGGTCCTTTTCATTAACCTGGAGTAAGATTGCATTCGCTTACAAATGGCTGAGACATTGGTGTCGCTATAGATTATTTTGAAGCCCAATAACTGTGTTATGTCTCAGTGTCCAATTAGACTGAATTACGACAGAGTCACCAGATGATAGAATATTTTATTTGTGGAGTTAAATATTCGTTCCTTCCCATAAAGTTTGAAGAATCAATTGGATAAAGGATTTTGATTTGGGTGCCTCTCTGAGGCAGCTTTGAATTCAATAGATTCTCATTTTCCTTTGTTCTTTCCTGTTTTTTCTTCTTGCATTCACTTTCTTCTAAAAACTATATATA
>JABFEB020000045.1:3436837-3453461 GCA_019775895.2 Stomatorhinus ivindoensis | reverse complement strand
GTTCATTTTAGCACTGTCTACTTTAGATTCTGCCTCAATGGTTGCCTTACATCTTTATGGGGGGGGGGGGGGTGTCTATTATCTCCCTTTGGAAAATGTCACTCATCAGTAATAATGCCCTTTGGGATAATTCTCAGTTTCTCACTGAATCTCAAATCACTAATCATGCCTTTTTGTCTTCACCATCAAATCTTTGACTTAGAGGGCCAAAGTACAAATGTATGGTGGATCATACACACCCAACACCACGCTATTAAACCGTGCAGCATCTGTGTGTTCCGTAGTCTTGAGAACAGAACTGATGGTGCCGATTCTGGGGGCATTATGCTGTTCTGACCGCTAGTTAAACATTTGCCATCAGGGAGGGAGTGTGGAAATCTTCCTTTGGTGTTCGTATCACATAGGATCACGTCCTTTGGTGTTCGTATCACATAGGATCACGTCCATTGGGGTTCGTATCACATAGGATCACGCTGAAGGTTATATAAGAAACAGTTTCTGATCCTCTTCAGCCTGCCTCATTTTGTCCTCTGTATAAATTACCTGTACAATGTATATTTTTAGGTGATCTGTGTATTGTATATCTATATAATATATTATATATAACTAGTACTTGTAATTAGCCATTGTACATCTTACATTGGAGATTTGTATTTAGAATGCAAATTTTAGGGATATATCAGCTACGAGGGTTCCTTGTCCACCTTATTTTTATAGTTTATGGTCCAATCACGTTAAAAGGTTACGGGAGTAACGTCGACCAATAGTGTCGAATCATTATGATGACACTGCTTTGGGCTTTTATTGCAGGTCTTAATATTTCTTTCATGACGGGGGAGGGAGTCTGTCGCTTATATAAGAAACAATGTTCCGCTTTTTTATTGGATTTTGAAGCACGAGGCATATATAACGTAATCTCACTGTAGAGATTACGTTATATTTTCTTTTCTTCCAGTTTAATTAAACTTTTGTTTTTTTCTGTAATTTTTTCCTTTCTCGAAAAACCTTAATAAAATCCATTATGTCACGCGAAAAGTCGTCTCAAGCTATTTAAATTTTAGATCAAACGTATGCATGCGGTTGCAATAACGATGTATATTTCATTGGTTATTATTTAACAGGCATATGAAACAGGTATACGCTGTTTTAGGATTCTAAGAAAGGTAGTTTCTTTTGAATGTAGCAAGAGGAACAACTATTACGCATCCATCTTCCCTGCAGGTAGTACCTAAAAAACGTCATCAAACAATTTGAACAGTAACCGCGTGCAGTGTTTCTTTGGTTTTTTTTTTTTGGGGGGGGTTAACATTACTGAGATCTGGCTTTGCCAAGCACTCTCCAGAGTTTAATCCTCCATTGAAAAGGCTGGAATTAATATGCACAGAGTGCCACTGCCAATTAGTATAGCCAAAGTGAAGAAAAAGTCTGGTGACCCAGAATTAATAGATATTCGGGATCTTAACAGCCATTAATAAAACTGCGAGTAGTTATCTAGAACTGTTTGTATCAATTAAATCGCATATACACGACAAAGTATCGCAAGTGGACCAGATTTCGGATTTCAGGGAAACATGTACGCAATCACACAGTAATTAACGCACTGCTCATTTTTAAAATAGGTCAACATGTAATTACCTTGCATTTAGTGAGTGTCTGCTTATTCCTTGGTACAGTGTACGTTAGTTTTGACGAGTTAAAGAGCATAAGTTGGCCTAAACCACGCAGTGACGCAAGAGACCTGGGGGAAAGTCGTACAGAACTGACGTCATTTTCACGGCACCGTTAGCAACCTGCTCATTCACTTCTATCAGAGCATTAACAGGTCACAATGGACAGACATTTAACAGGTACGAAAAGAAACAGGCGGTGCTTCTGAGACACACGTAGCAAGTGCCGAAAACCGGGGAAAAAACTAACCAAAAAGGAAATATGATGAAGCAGATCTGCCAAGTGGGGAATGAGAAAGTTTGAGAACCACTGCTAAACAGATATTCAATAATTCATGTGACATTTATTTCCGGTCCTCCACCTGAAGGTGGCGACATTTCGTCGCGGAACTATTTTACCCTCTGTGTTTCCGGTACACGATGGAGTCGCTTCCTCTTTTCATAACTCCAACGACGGATCTGGCGGCTTCGTAGGAGTGATCTGTACTTTTTCCCCATTTTGATCGGAGAGTTTTTTGATCAAGTCACCTGCAAACATGAAACTTGTGCGGTATGTTTGTTCATTTCTTTGTGTTTTAGACGCGTATTGTTGGGGAGGCCTCAAAAAACTATTACCTGCTGGTGGATGGATTTAGATTGGAGTTTATGAGCTGATGTTTGGGGCGGGGAGTAAGAATGAATGAACGAAGGGATGAATGGATTATTTTGTATTGTACGCGTATTTTTCGCTGGCTGTTAAACAGCCTGGTACGATACGTGTTGCTGTATGTAGACTTGTTTTTTGTTTTTGCTCTGTCGTTTAATAGTTGGAAATAGGGAAAATAGTTGCGCGTCTGAAATATGTTGTATCCTTACCACTTTGAAGCTGTTTATCTCGGATGTATGCAAATAAAAGAAAATTAAAAGTTTTATTATCGTTATTTGGAAATCAGGAAATTGGTATCTCGGTTGTGTGTTTGACTTGAAAGTGCAGGTCAGGTTCATTGTGTGTCGCCGTTTGTTGGCATCGCCTCTGCTCATGTGTAGATCTGTGGTTCTCTATGTCAGAGTTGCTCTTCACTGTAACCTTAAAATTGGCTAAATTAATTTGTCGGGCCCCTTGAATATAAGTTTTTCCCTCTGGGCAGGTTTCTGATGAAGTTGAGCCACGAAACGGTCACTATTGAGCTGAAGAACGGCACCCAAGTCCACGGCACCATTACAGGTGAGGATTACCGTGCTGTACAATGAAATTCTGAATTTGGACATCCTCCTTTCACTACAGCAAATAGAATAATGATATAAATGAACATAAATACGTAACAAGTAACCTGGTGCAGTGTCTCTGTGTAGTGCTGCATGTGTTCACACTGTGTTGGCTTCAGGCGTGGATGTCAGTATGAACACGCACCTCAAGGCCGTGAAGATGACGCTGAAGAACCGGGAACCCACTCAGCTGGAGTCGCTGAGTATTCGCGGCAACAACATCCGCTACTTCATCCTGCCCGACAGCCTGCCGTTGGACACGTTGCTGGTGGACATCGAGCCAAAAATCAAGTCGAAAAAGAGGGAAGCAGGTGAGAATCTGAGTCTGTGCCGCACGGACTTGTTGTACTTGGAATTTGGTGGTTAAGATTGAAGAGACTGTGAGATCAGACTTTGTGGAAGCTTCTGGTTTTGCTGTAGTCTATTAGTAGGTTATGAAATCGCTCTTGCTGGAGCCAGGTGTAATCTTGGATTTTCTCTTGGAACAAAGTTGAGGCCTTTGGTTTTATCCATGTGATTCTCTGATTGGCCAAAATTTACTCAGTGTAATGTCTAAATGTAATGAAAGTCATGAAACAAATGTCATGACCCAGTTCAGCCAGCAAGACTTAGGCTGCCCTCTGATTTAGTCTGTTAGTGGTGTTTGGGGTTGGCTGGAAATTCAGTCAGGTCTGATAAATACTAAACAGGGCTATGGGACCTGGTGATGTTTGGTGATTGGTATAAAGCCTAATGATTGTTTCCCCCTCCGTCTCTCACCTCCAGTTGCTGGCCGAGGGCGGGGCAGGGGCAGAGGGCGAGGCAGGGGCAGAGGGCGAGGGCGTGGGGGACCACGACGATGAGGCCCAGTTCACTGCACTGTCCACACCAGCTATGTCTCACTGTACAGTTGTTTTTTTTTTTGTAATTTTGCCATGAAACCTTTACTGATTTTAATGTCCCCCCCATCCTCTTTTTATGTAATAAACAGTTTTCTTCACAAAATTATGTGATTTATATGGTTTCATTGGGTATATCTGTATATTTTTAAGGAGGTTTGTATAATTCAATGTAGAATTGCATGATCTTTAATGATTTAATTTTATGAAGGGGAGTAGATTCGTGTCCCTTATTTTCACGTCACCGAGTCAGTTTGTCCAACTGTACAAATACAACTGGATGTATAACTGAAGCTTAGAGAACATAAAACATGAGAAAAAAAATTATGAAGTGTTGAGGAAATGTTCACACCTAAAAAAAAAGGTGAACATATAAAACTGCAAGACACAGGAAGTGTTCAGGCAACTTCCATGCAGCTAAGTGGGTTTCATGACCCAAATTATTTCATTTCATGTAGGTATTTGAACTGAATATCAAATTTAAAATGATCACAGTACATTTATGATTCTCACATCAGTAGCATTGGACTAGAATTAGAATTTAATGATTAATTGTCATTGTTGACGCACCACAGCACACAACAAAATGTGTTCTCTGCATTTAACCTGTATGTGACATGGCAGGGGGCAGCCAATTCAGTGCCCGGGGAGCGGTACCTTGCTCAGGGTACCTCAGTGGTGCCTTGCTGGTCAGGGATTCAAAGCTGCAATCTTTCAATTACAAGTGTGTGTCAATAACTGTTAAGCCACCACTGTCCACATCACTGCAGGCCTATAATATGTAGTATCAGCACTTAACGTTATAGGTGTTTTTCCACCTACTGTGGCACTTGTTTGTTTTTAATTTATTCGTAAGGATGGTATTTCACTTGTTGCACTTATGACGTTACACGTTCCTGTAGAAGCAGGTGCTGTTGCCCAGCCTGACCTTCTGCAGGCCTCTCTAGGCGTTAAAGGGCAACTAACTACCCTTTCCTCAGGCCCCCGTTTCTTCTTTCTCTGGATGTATTCGTAAAAAGCACAGAAGGGGATGCAGAGGATGGAGGAGAGCGGGAGTAGAACGATGCAGACCTGTGCGTACAGGGGGCGTTCCTTGGGAAGGGACTTTCCCTGCAGGAAAATGCATAAAAACGGGGAAATCGCTTGAGTGGAAGACGGCAGGAAGTACCTGAACATACCGTATGGCTTCGTAAGAACCATCAAAACCCTTAGGAGGGGGGGGGCATGTCACAAACATGAACACTGGACATTTTTACCAAGTCTTTGTCCCAAGCCTGGTAGGTGGGTGTTCCTCCCGTAATGTATGCAATCATGTAGAAAAGGAACAGGCCAATAAGAATGACGGGGCCCACCCCGGCCCACACGATCTTCCAGTACCAGTTGGGCCGACGGCCAATCATATCCTCTATGTCTTTTTCAAACCTGCCAAAGACAGCGGAGATTATCCTTCAGCTAAACGATGTTGAAAAATGGGTCATGGCATGAAAATTAGTGTGAGGACAATCTTAGTACTAAATGATAATACGTTGCAGCAGAAGTTCAGTGTGTGAATCTATTATCAAAGTACATTCTCATGTCTGAGCTCTAATCATATGACTGATCTGGCGCCCCCTGCTGAACAGAAAGGCATATGGCCACTGTGCATACCTCTTGAGGCCATAGATGTAGCAGATGCCGACCATCTCCACAAGAACGATGAAGAGCAGGGAGAGGGTGCAGGCGTAGTCGTTGAAGATGGTGAACCAGTAGTTGCCCGAGCGAGCAGTGAAGCCCAGTCCGGCAAGCAGACAGAAGATGCAGACCAGGCCTGCAAGAAGAGCAAGAAGAAGCTCGCCACATGGAGACACGCGGTGCCCTGATTGGTTGGCGACGGATGCCAATCAGAGAGCCCCACTCCGACATGCAGAGAGATGACCTCACCATTGAGGGCCTCGCTGCTAAGCCGCCGCGAGAAGAACTTGGAGTCTTGCAGCGGGGTGGTGATGGCCGTCACGTTTCCCAGCATGCTGCCCACCCCCAGCGTCAGCAGCATGGAGAAGTAGAGCACGGACCACAGCTGTGAAACCGGCATGTTCTTGATGGCCTCACTGTACACTATGAAGGCCAAACCAGTGCCTTCTACAGCCTGTGAAACGCAACACATTCAGTCATCCGCTAAAGGGCCCCAACCTGCACATCATGTGATTAATATGGCAGCTGTCATCCTGAAAGAAAAGGCTTCAGGTCTGTTGTTAGGCTGGTATTTTAATGTTATTAGTTTAGCATGCGTTTAAGATTCCGCTGCTTTTGCCAATAGAGCTCAAAGCGTGGTATGTGATGAACCGTCAGATTCACCGTGTCTAATTCAGATTCCAAGCTGCAACTCTGAAGTTGCTGCGACAAGCTTGCAAACCGGTCTGGGTAGGTGCTGTTCAGCTCTGTCACCCAGCTGCTGAGGTTTTCATTGGTGATGGCGTCCTCTGTTACATCGAAGGAGTTAAGGAGGCTTATCCTCACCCTGTGGTTGGTGGAAAGCTCGTCACTGAACGCAATCATCCTGCGTGTGATGGATCGATTTTGGGACTGAATTCATTCTTGACATTCTGGACACAAGTGGATCCATTACCATTCCCAGCCGTGGTGAGGGGCGGACGTTTGAAGGGAAGGAAGACCTCACCTGTCCAGGCAGCTCTCATAGTTAAACGTGGCCTTAAAGCCGTAGATGGAGAAGGTGACGACGCTGGCAAAGATGGAGGTGCCACTGTTGATGAGGGGAACGGCGACTGCCTGCAGCTGGACGTCATTGTGCGGCTGGTTGTAGCTGGCGAAGGCGACAAGGGATCCAAACCCCAGGCCCAGGGAGAAGAAGATCTGGGTGGCTGCATTGATCCACGTGGTGGGGCTGGCCAGCTCCTTCATCTGACAGGTCCCAAACGCAGCACAAGAGCATCCATCCATCAGAAATCAACACGCATCAGTGCAAACGATAATAGGGAGTCTGACACGCGTTCTGCTGAAATAGATATTATTCAGTGCGGTTGGACTTGCCCACGGAGATGAAACGTGAGGGAAACATCACCAATCTGGATGGAAACAGAGGACTATGAACATGTGTGACGGTGACTAGGTCTCCATACCTTCGGCATGAACATGTACTTGATGCCGTTGGCAGCCCCGTGAAGAGAGACTCCCCGGATGAAGTAGATTAGCAGAACCACATAGGGGAAGGCAGTGGTGAGGTAGACCACCTGCAACAAGGGACGGATTATTTCTGAATCTGTTCAAATGAATAATAAACACCGAATAAGCAAGCAACTATTCCAAACCTGAACCAGATATGCAAATTAGCTACCGCGGGGGGGTGACACCAAATGATGAATTTGTGAAAATAACGGCAAAATTACTGAGATATTTACAGTTTTTGGAATATATGAAAATTATGCTGCTGTTTGCTACAGATTACTCGGATTAAGTCTTTCTTTGTATAATTTCTAAAGGAAGTACCTTCCCAGTGGATTTAACTCCCTTGATGATGCAGAGGTAGACGACCACCCAAGCCATCAGCAGGCAGACGGTCTGGCCCCTGTGCAGACCACCACCCTCCTCCATGGAGGAGGTGATGTTTAGAGTCTCCCGGTACCAGAAATACTGTGTGGGTGAGCTCACCTCACACTCCTGCTGTGGTTCTGTCAAGTTGTCGTTAGCAGGACACGCCGCCCAGGGCAGCTCGGCCTGGGAGACAGTGAATGCAGCGGGATTCCTACTGTGGCAGACTATGCTAACACAGGCTGAACACAGGCTGAACCAGTTCAACGAAGCCACATTCATATAAAGACATCAGAGTACAGCTCATTGGCCTATATTAACGTAGCTCTTCTGGGAAAGATAAACACTGACAACTGGAATTGAAGATCGTGTCACATGTAATGTTAATTACAGGGCAAAGGACCAGTTTAGCAGTATAGTTCTGGCACACATCAATCCATGATAGTGAAGCATTGCTTTAATAGTGAACCACTGCTTGAATAGTGAAACACTCCTTGAACAAAGGCGAAAGGTGATGAGCTCACCTGAAAAGAATGGAAAAGATACCAGAAGGCCCAAGCGATGACCACGTTGTAGTAAATACACAGGTACAAGGATGTCACCACGCTTGCTATGCCTACAAAGTGGTGCGATTCAGAGACACCAACAACACAGACCGCAACATCAGTGCTAGAAATTCTTAGTCATGCCCTCAATTACTATATAAATAGTAGCTGTTTCGCATCCTAGTTTCTATAAATGTATTTGTATAGACGCAATTTATTCTCTTAGCATCTAACAGCCTCACATTTTGTTTAGCAGATCCAAAGCGACATAAACAGACGCTCCCGGGTTGATGCAGCACAGCTAAACTTAAAAACATCATAGCCTAGCCTAGCCTAGCCGACCTTAAACATGATCAGAACACTTACATTAGCCTAAAGCTGGGCATAATCACACAAAGCCTATTTTATAATAGTGTTGTATTAGTATGAAAAATCATACTAATCATAAAGCTGAAATATTGTAACCCGGGGAGCGTTTGGGGGGTTACGGTCCAGTTAAACCAGTAACCAAGCTTCTGATCCAAACATGCCAACCCAGCCAGTAACACGCCCCCCCAGCCATCAGTTTGTATGTGCATCACTGTATGGTCACCCCCCCTCCTGCACCCGGTCTTCCTCACCAAGCCCCCCCAGGTAGGGGCTGATTGCACTCCAGGCCCCGATGCTGCCCAGTCGCATCTTCTGCCCCACGGCCAGTTCCATGAAGAACAGGGGGATCCCCACCAAGACCAGCATGATCAGGTAGGGGAACAGAAACCCACCTTGGAGAGAGCACCAGACGGCAGGGTTGTGCCTGACAGGCTCTTTCAAGCGATGCTCCAGTGATGTGACTGCTTCTGACGCACCAGACCTTCAACGCCTAACCAAAGCTGACCAGTAGGAGGTGCTTTCTCACAATCCTTTATCTTTGTTCTGTATGCATGTAATACTGCGAGTGATGTGGCGATCTTTTGTCAGGGAAATCAGGCAGGGGCAGTTACAGAATACACCCCCAAAACGCTGCTTGGCAGATGTAAATCCAGCTCAGCTAGTTACCTGCTGACTAATGCTGGATCAATGCACTCCTGTACTGCCTGGATAAGTGCTTGGAAAATGGATGGATCATCTGCATTTAACAGTAGTACCACATTTTGATCACTAATATCTTGATCACAAGTTCCTTAACTGCTATCAGAAAAAAAGGGTGAAAAATGTTATACCTTTGCTTGTCACTGGGTCTGTGCTCTTGTACCATTTAAGGTTTAGAACACCCCAAAGGTATAAACAGCATTAATCAATGGTACAGCAATGTTCCTCAGAGTCCATTTTTGTACATTTAAAGTTACGGGTATAATTGCCAGGGTACAGGCCCAGTGACAAGCGAAGGCACAAATTTTATAGCAAGTTTCTGAGTGCATCAACGTATGCAGGTCAAAGGCACAAAGTCTGTTCTTAATCCACCCAGCAGTGAATCGAAGCTTGTGGGTTCTAGAGAAGTCCGCCACGCCTATGTCACTGTCCCAGATGGCACTGCAGATGGCTCATGCCATGTCATCGTGGATTTTTCTCAGATGTAGACCAAGGCCAGACCCTGAGGGCTGCTGTGGGCCTCAGAGAGACTAATGCCACCCCCGCGTCTGGAAAAGAGTCCCTCAGCACAGGGAGCTTCTGCCTTTCCGTCAGTAGGAGACTCGGGGCCGTAACAGCCCTCAATTATACTTCAGTGGCTAGAACTTCTCTGACTTTAACGACCTGAGCCAAATGAGCTGAATAGAAATGGCTGATTAAGTCGGATAAGGATTACTGTGAATACGTTGCATTCAGAAATACCCCCACTGTGAAGAATTAAATGGTGTTAAAATTCCGTAGAGGAGAATGTGTGAGTTTCGTGGTACAGTAAGCTGTTTTCTAAAAGATATTGCTTTAATTCTTACAAGACGCCCACCTTAAAGCTAAACCGTTCCAAACCAGTTCTGGTCTCTGATTAATCCTAAATGTAACTCACTGCTTTTAGGGGAAATGCTATTTGTTTTGTTTTATATGTTATTTATTTACACCGTCACACAAATTTCAATTCTGTAAACATTTAGGCCACAAACATTTTTTTATTTACATTGAAATATATAGTAAATTACATATTTAACCTGTAATTCTACTGACATTTACGTTTTTCTCAGAAAGAAATTGTGCAACTCCCTGTTTCTGGTAAGAATGGGTAAAGCCTGGGGTGGGGAGGGGGTTCGGTAGCACTGCGGGTGAGGAACCACTTACCCCCTCCGTGCATTTGGCAGAGGTACGGGAAGCGCCACATGTTTCCCAGTCCCACGGCGTAAGACACGCACGCCAGGATGAATTGCGCAGGCTTGTCCCACGACGGCCGGCCGTCCGCCTCCATCGGGCTGCCCGCGCTGCTTTCTGTGTTTGGTTGGTGCTCCCGCTCTGCAGCCAGCGGCCGCATTCCCTGTAAAGCAGAGTGCGCTTCAGAGGAGGGGGGGTGCCCCCACCCCCTTTTATTGGAGGGGCTCCCTGTGGGGGGCAGCTGCTTATTATGTGAGGTTGTTGGGATCAGCAGGGGGTCAAGTCCAGTTCTTCTTTTCACTTCTATCTATCTATCTATCTATCTATCTATCTATCTATCTATCTATCTATCTTTTGTGACTTCTGTTTTGCGTGACTTTGTATATTTTTATTTATGACATTAATAATTACACACACCGAGAGATAATGGCAAGTATGTTTTTGTTTAACTTAATATATTTATGTTAAAATATGTGTGTCTGTGTGTTAAAAATATTGCACTCTTTCAGGAAATACGTAACCTGCACACCAGGCCTGCAGTCAGAAGTAAATTTCGAAGGTAGATTTTGCCGTGAGATGAAGTACATTTAGAGAGAGGTTCACACTCGTAGTTTTAGTACATGCCTGATGCGCACCTGTTTAGTACCAGCGCTTATGTACTGGCTTATTGTTGTAATAATGTAATATGTTATGATGGAGAAACGCCGTTTGCATAATAGGTTTGAACCTCCTGGCGGCCCGTACAGTAGAAGGTGTCCAGAACGGCGACGTCACTGAACCTTGCGGTTTAGTTTCTCGTCATTACCAGCGTTGTACTACCGCTTTTTAGATAATTTCACAATATTCAGTGATCTAATGAGGTTCACAACTACTATATTTAGTGTCCCTTTAAGATGTAGATTTTGTTAGATTTTTTGCATTGTAAAACCAGCTGTCCAGTAATAGTGCATCGTTGCTGTTTATTTTTATTTTGTCAAAGTGCCTTTACTCAGAATGTCAAATGCGGGTCACTTCATGTACTTTGCTTTTGGAAGTAATTTGCTGAAGGAGAGACTGCAGCTGAAGAATCCGTCGGCGGTGTTTCACCGCTTAGGCAGACTGAAGGTAACGGGGAACACGATGCAGCAACGGTAATGTTATTAGGATAAATGAAAAAGGGAGTAATATATAAATATTAAAGTAAACGGCATTTGATGTAAGAACGATGATAATTAACCGGCTTTCATACTTTGTTCCATTCCATTGATCATGTTTTTTCGGTTTTGGAATTTTTTTTATTTCAAGCTATATATCTATGAATGATGTAGAGATACCCATCAGCCACACTACTCTACCATACGCAGGTGGGACTCAAACCTATAACCCGGGACGTGAGAGCGGACAGGGCTACCCACGGAGTCACCGTGTCATTCGAAACCGTTGGTGCTGCTATAGTCATGTCACACCACTAGGTGACAGGATGTGCCCATAGACTGTAATACCTCTGGTGCCGATTGGACGCTCTTATTGCAGGATTACTGCCTTACCTTCGGCTTCACGGAAGAGCAGTTTGACAACAGGTGGCATGGGGGCGTGGCCACTATTGAAGAGAGCGAAGGGACTGACGTGTGGGGGGTGATATGGAAGATGAGTAAAGACAACCTCGACAGTTTAGATAAGTAAGTTATGCATAATAGTTATTTCTTATGTATCCGCTTTAGGGCAACAGTGTTAGCAAGAGCAAAATAAGCTTTATTAAAATTAAAAAGAGTATTACATCGATGGTATACATAGCCTTGGTTTTATTGAGCTAGTATTGGGAAAAAATTCATTGTAGAGTCTTAAAGCACTTGTGTAAGTCGCTCTGGCTAAGGGCGTCTGCCAAATGCTGTAAATGTAAATGTAAAATAAGCTTAATTAGAATCAAAAACTGCTTCATGAAAATAGATTGAGAATCTTTCTTTTCACCCATATTTTGGTGACAGTTTTCTAAGTCGAGCCCGAAGTATTTCAGTCCTAATGCCAATCTTCCTTCAAAAATAAAAAAGTGTAGCCCCACTTAGCCCCTGACCTTTTCAATAGCTCCCCTGAATAACCCCTGGTGAAAATGTGTCATTAGAGCAAGAATTATTACACTGCATTATGTAATAACTGGGCAAAATGTAACAAATTGTCATGTCAAATGTAACAAATTATGATGTTATTAAATAATGCATTGTCACACACCACGTAACAGCACATTATGTAATAATGACAAAATGTTACAAATATATGTACTACATTATAATTTGATATTGCAACATTATTATTATTATTATCATCTTAATCCTTGTTATGATTCAATTTCTTATGCCAAGTTATTACACAGTGTAGCATTATTACATAAGGCGTTACAAGAATGTACAAGAATGGGAACTAAACTGTCCCATCCCTGGACATGCATTACAACTGTGTAAATGTATCTTCTTTTGACAATCTGAAATGTCAGTGTAGAGGATGAATGCCTGAATTCCAGTTCTAACGTGAGTGTAGCAACTGCCTGGAAGTGGACACATGCATGTCTGTGTACAGTCAGGGCCCACCGTGGCTCATGAGGTCTTGCACCCCCTTGTGGAGGCAGGAGGCTGTCGACATCGGCATGTACAGCCCACTGGAGGTGATGGTGGAAACGGATAGGGGGGCGATCCTCTGTCGGACATACAGGATGAACAAGTTCAGAGCTTCCCCTCCATCTCCACAGTACAAGGAGGTGAGGATTATCCTCCTCATAAAGGAGCTCCGAGGCAGTGCAGTGCGGAGTTTCACTGTAGTCTGCGAGCAACATTCAAGAGTAGAAACTTTAAGCCTGTAGACGGGCGACCATAAAGCTCCTCTTTAGCAAATTAGCGTGTCAGTCTGGTGATGTGTGTGATGATGTCCTGTGTTCTCATGTTAGGTGGTGTGCCTGGGTGCCAGGCAGAATGGACTCCCCCCTGACTACATCAAGAGACTGGAGGCAGTGCAGACCAACAACTACGCTGGGCCCTCCATCTTAGATGAAATCAAAAAGGCAATGAAGGGGAAACAGGAAGCAAATGTGTCACCTTGATTGGTTAGAATGGGTCTGAGCCAGCCAATGGGGTGAGGGCATCTGAGAATCCAATCGTCCGTTTGCTTTTCAGCTTCTTGTGACTGAACTGTAAGAACAGGGTCACACAGAGACACTAGAATCATATAGTATTAATATTAATTCAGAAGATACTTGGATCATTTTTTGCAGAAAGCTTTGTTTTCATACGTCAGGCCTATGATTCCTTCATCTTTCAATTGTTTGTCTTTGTCGGGGTCACAGGGGGCCAGAAGCCTTGCATCATGATTTTGTATAAAAATTTTAACCTGCCAGTTTTATCTGTAAATCCCTTTTACATGCGAAAATTTTATTGAAACGTAAATATGCTGTCCTATTTTTTTTCAAAAACCACAAAGAAGCAGGTAAATTACAGTCGCTTCTCAATTTACACCGAGTATTTTAACTTCACGATGGTGTGATATCGATGCACATTTAGTAGTCATCAAACTTTGAGTTTTGATCTGTTCCTGGGTGTGATGTGCATCCACACAGCCATACTTCCAGTTTCTGTAGGGATCGCAAGCACGAACATCTCATTTAACAACATATTGTATTGTGTTTTTTCCTGTATTTAACCAAATGTGTCTTTATTATGTCTACTCAACACCCTAGTGTGTCATCATATCATATTCATATTCGACAGATATTGTCAACTTACAATCAGCAATTCGCAATGTAGCCCCATGTCGAGGAGCGCCTGTATATCAAAACAATGTAAGGCTTACGAACAACAATGCAAATAGATATTTCTGACCATTGTTTCGCAGAGCTGATATCTGAAACTAAAGACATTAACAACGCTTCAAAAAGTTAATTTGGTTCTATTTTTCCACTGTCATCTGCGTAACAGTGATGTGATTTGTATTTCGAAGGAGACACATTAAAATCATAACTTGTATCAATCATAGAATAGGAAGAAGGGTTCCGGAAGTCATCCTCTGCAATCTCTGAGTGGACTCGAGTCCAAGGAATTTCATTATCTGAATATGAAAATAAACTTGAAACTATTATTAAAATCTTCCCAACAACAAGAGGTGGTAAAAATAATTTTTAATCATTTTCTTTAATTTACACAATTTTTTAATGAAATCTCCTGGTCATACCGCTTACATTTATCTTACACATCTAGGTAAACTGAGATATTTTATCACCACAAATAGCATATTCTGTGTGTTTGTATGTTCGTTACATTCCTGATTGCCTAATTATGTGCTACAAGTCGAAGGGAGTTGGATGCTTTCTGCTGGGGGGTACTGCATGCTGCTCCAGATTCATGCTAGCAGCAAACATCTCAGCTCCATGACACTGAATACAGCTGGAAATAAAGCTGAAATGGGCTGGTTCTGATGCAAATTCTACAACAGTCCCTAATTTTAGCACAGCTTTTGATATTTTTGGATACTGATCAAAGGGTGCAGCTCCGTCTGAACTTGATGAAATGAAAAAGCATTGATGAATCAGGAGGAGCAGCTGACCAGGACTGTCCATCACATGACCTCCGCCACGGTACATAACACTGAGGAGGTGGCACTTCATAATGTGTTACATCTCATAGGGATTGAAGTAACCTGCAGGCCTCTACTACAGGGACGTCATAGTGAAACGGGAAGTTCTATCTAGTATCCAACATTTCTACAGCACGCATCTTGTTTTCTTTGGTAGAATTCGAAACCCAAAAATATCTAAAGCATTGTTTCAAGTATTCAAGAGAGAGCAGAACTTGAAATGTTACAATTTTAATTAATTGAAAACCCAACAAATTCCTTCCCACTACCACTGGAACATCACTCCACGTATCACACAGTTTCGTTAAAACAGGATTTTGAAATAACCAGTCCGCGATATTGCACATAAACAATAACAGTTTCCCAGAACGCTTTGGGATTTGTTAAGGCTTTCATGTGCTGTATGTCTGCTACATTTTTGCAAAGATGCGGCTCTGAAGGTCTCTGCTTGTCCAGGACTGCTGGTGGCACCTCTGACGAGGTGAAATTCTGGGCCATGTGTCCAGCCAAAGATATCCTCAAGATTCACACGGGCAGATGCGATACCTTACATCTGCCACTTGGGGGAACTCCTGCACACCGGACCACCTCAGGTAGAATAATTCACTCCACGAAGCACCATAGTGCTGTCTGTCTGAGCCTTGCTAACATGCAGGGTTCTTGTAGATTGCACTGGGAAGGCACTTGTGAAGCTGCATTGTGACCAGCCCGGCCACAGGAACTACACAACAGTGACAAGTTAGGCAGCAAGACACTCTCTGGAGAGGCGGTGCTGAAGCCTACTCAGATGAGTGCTCATTGGAGGAGCCTGTGTCCGTCATCCAGGGGTAGAAGTAGCTGAGCTCCACAGAGGTATCCTTGATTGGTCAACGCTGTAGTTGAAGGGGAGTTTTAGCAAACCGTAAACAGCGAAATGACTGAACGCCCGATGTTGCCACGGACCCCTTAGGCCGCTGACGTTGAGGGAGAACATGTATGTGAACTCATGCAAAGGTGATTCCCTGAAGACTGCTTTTAAGGTTTGGCACATCCAAGCAACAGAGGTCTCACCAGAATTTTTTCTTCCTCCTTGGCAACATAAGGAAACACTGTTTCTCTCTTGGTACTGAAGGACGATTTAATGCCTCAGTGGAAAATCAGGAACCTGTGGTAAAAATAGAACGAATGAGATCCTTCATTGTTTGGGAGCTTCCATGTAAATGATTCTGGAAAATAAAACCTAGGTATTTTAATTCCGTTTCGGGGTTTGGTCTCAGGTTACCTACACATGGCCAGGATCTCGGGGGGGCCTTTAATCAGAGGGGTGTTCTGGGCATGAGCGATTTATTTCAAACCACTCGTCTATACACCTGCAGGAGAAGAGAATGAACAGAATCAGTCCAGGTGTGTCTGTGTGTGTGTGTGTGTGTGTGTGTGTCTGTGTGCGTGTGTTAGGTTATTTTGATGGTGTGAGGACCATTTTTCAGGTCCCCTAAATATCCATGAATGCAATCAAAAAAGTAAAAATGTGAAAAGTCTCGTACACACTCCTCTACTTACGAACTTTCAACTTATGAACTTGCAGACAAACAAACGAAGAGGACTGCAAGTCCAAATTGTGTTTATTGGGCTGCTGTTTCCTGTACACAACATTTTTATTTCTGCGCACTAGATCCGCCTAGTACGACTTCTGGCCGCTACTCCCGCCGCGCAGCAGCGTAAGCGTGCGTACTCTCAGCATCCTAATTCTTTGTACTTGCATACACCCTTAAAATGATGTTGAATAACGACTTACGAACATTTCAAGTTACAAACGACCATTCGGAACGTAACTCATTCGTAAGTAGAGGAGCGTCTATATTTGGTTTGCTTACTAATGGATAAGGGATTAGACTTTTCCCAATAGAAATGAATG
>JABFEB020000045.1:3368735-3379498 GCA_019775895.2 Stomatorhinus ivindoensis | reverse complement strand
AAAAAATAATTTCACAAGCCCCCCCCCCCCCCCTTGACCCTGAGCAAGATAAGCAGTCAGAAGATGGATGGATGGATGGATGGATGGGATTTATTCAAATGAAAGAGAGGAGAGATGGGGGCCCTAAACGCAGCACCTTTCAAGACGCCCATCACAAGGGTTCCTGTGCATCCTAGACCTCCAGAACCTGTAAAATCACATACTCTGTCCCCGCATGTATTTAACAAAGCAGTGGGCAAACTGCCCTGTATAGGGAGTATGCAAGTACAAGTATGATAGGGATACACTGCCATCTACTGGATATTTAAAGAAACTACTCAGTGGAAGCCTGGGAAGCTTGTTCTGCTGCTTGTGGCTCACCTGTGAAGGGGTGTCGGGGGCCGGAGGGGTGGGGGGATGGAAGAGGAGGTCTGTGGGAGGCACCCGATGGGAAGACCAGCCCATGGCTCTCACTGTCCTGTCGCTGGCACCGTCTGCAGAGGGACAAAGGACACACACTCACAGCTCTCCGCGTGTGGCGGACAGAAGAGATGGGGCAGCAGCGGGATCTCACCATTGCTATGCAGCAGGGGGCGTGGCTGGGGACACAGAGCCATCCTCTTGGGGTGATTCAGCCTATGGGAGCCCTTGCCCTGCCCGGCCAGCCGGGAGGGAGGAGCCTGCCTGCTGATTGGCCGAATGGCTCCACGGGAGTTTCTGACAAATCGCAGAAGAGCTGCAGACTGCAGGCCCAGATGGACATCTGTGACACACACACACACACAGGGTCGGAATTAATCAGGTTCTTTGCAAACTTACCAGGACTAGAAACCCCCAGTAATTTGAGACTTAAAAAAATGAAAACCTAATCAATGCACCCCTATATCACTTGTATGACTGTCAATTTTTATCACAGCCTATTTAAAACTTAAATTTCTTTAAATCTTATTCACAAATGACAAATTTCACATTAAGCGGCCTACATCAAATCATTTTCATGGCAAATAAACACAAATGTTCATTTACTTCACTAGTAGTAGTTGTAAAATGTTACTCCGCCAGAATTGATTGATTGCTTAAGACATACTGTGCATACCTGAACTGACTGTTTTAAAAAAAAAAAATAATAATAAATACCAAGCACTACTTTAATATTCGGGCACAAGGGGTGATGATTGAGCATTAACGACCACCCGAATAAAGAATCGCGGATCGCTCCGGAACATAGAGAAATGACCGTCACATAACTGCCCCCGTGTGCCCCCAGCCTGTAAGGAGGCAGGACGGAACCACGGGGAGGGGCGCGGCAACGCTCACCGGAGGGCAGAGACAGGACGGGGTGTAGGCTGAGGTCCAGCTGAGCGGCGCGGCTCCGTGGGGGAGCATCCTTCATGAAGGGGGAGGGGGTCAGGCCCCTGGCGCACAGAATGCAGACCAAGGGGGGAGCACACCAGCACTGCACACGCACCGCCTTGGGATGGGGGAAGAGACACCTACTATGATGATGGGGTGCATGGTTCCTCAGCAAGTTTTCACTTCAAGGATTGTGGGTTCGAATCCTGCCTCCGCCCCCTATCTCTGGAGTTAGGATGTTCTCCCTGTATTGTACGGATTTCCCCAGGACACTCCCGATTCCTCCAAGACTCCAAAGGCTCTAAACTGCCCACAGTGTGAGAGTACGTGCGCTCCGGTAATTATTTGATATATTTACTACTTATTTAAGGCTGGAAGTTAATTTTTTTTTTCATTTTTCCTCTGAGCCACTCCATCACCTTGGCTGTGAGTGCAGAGATATTCCCTGGGAAGACCAGCCGGCAGCGACGCCGGCTAGGTAAGGCTCGAACCCGGGCTGCGGACGTCAGATGAGGGGCAGCGGGCTCCTCTGTCCCAGAGTTCAGGCGTGTTGCCACAGCACTATAGGGGAAAAAAAGAGAACCTTACATACCAAACAGGAAGGATGTCCTGTGGTATCTTAAACACTGCCCTCATGTGACATTCATCATCCATTTTGTTACACGAACGCAAAATAAGGCCAAGGACGCATGATTGGATCAAAACAGACAGGAAGATAGAATGAGAAAGAAGATAGACATCCATTGGTCAATTCCAATAAACTGGGATCTCATTGGAGGAGGTGCTAACAATGGGAGGCACAAACCTGAATGAGCCATTAAACGCGAGAGTCTGCATTTTCTCACAGCAGCCATGAGATGGCGATAGTTCTCAAACTATCATGAAGTAATAGATAAGTCATCAGTAATTTATTCATGTCTGCCAAACTAACTGTGACCTGACAGTCACTCCTTCCAGTTTTAGGACAGGCTTCCATTTTGGACTGAGGCAGACATATCATACAACAGCTTAATGAAATTAATTCAGTTAGTGTTTAACTAAGAGCATGGTCTATTTGGATGTATAATATACTGAAAAACAATCAGAAGTCGGTTTACATAGATTATGATCTTTTTGGCAGAGAGGCAAAGTGGGAAAGAAAAACCACACATGCTAAATAAGCTGGTCAATCTGACAATATAGTGCATGACGTTCCCCAAAGTGACAGCACCAGCTACACCCTGGTGGCACCCTCTAGTGGCCATTTGTTAGACAACACTGCTTTTCACTGACCTGTGGAGGCCACTGCTTGTAGGAAGGAGGGACTGGGCTTCCTCTTGGGGGGTCTCCACGGAAGGCTGGCAGTCTGTGGGCTGGTGGACTCCCCTACCCTGCGAGACAAACGGGTCAAGCACTACAATGCCAGTGATGCAACCCCCTGCTGTACCACACTGGACTGACAAGCAAATAGGCCTCGGTGGGACATTGTACCTTGCCCTGCCTCAAGTGGGCGTAGAGGTCCGACAAGCCACGAATCCGGTACTCTAGTTCTGACACCTGAGCGTGTAGCCACGCCCACTGGCTTCCAAGCCACGCCCTCTCCTGAACCCATCCCCATTCGGGGGAATTCTGCCTGCATTCAGCAAAACAGCATATTTGACAGATTAGGATCCCCGGGACACGGTGTGGCTAGGCAACATGCTGCCTGTAGCTCCTCCCCCACATCCCATAATTCCATGGAAAGGCTAATCAATGCACCCATTAACTGTGGTTCATCCGTTCTGAACTGAAGTTGTGATTTAACAGGCTAGACTATGTCAGTGATGAGTCTAAAGTGTGAACCATGACAGTTAAATTAAGTTCTTAAAAAAACTGCAGACAGATTAAAGAATGTGACCACATAAAATACTCATGATCATAAGAATATCCCTCACCCCACAAATTAAATGACATTAAACACGTACCACAGCTGCAATCACAAGTAAATCTGTTTTAGATTCCATCAGGGAAATCAGACACAAAATAAAATCAAACGCAACCTCTACCCTGACATGGGGGCATTAAGTTGCAGCCGTCCCCCTGTCCAACACTAGACCTGAGGCTGCCACAGATGCTTGCTGGACACCGGCAGCGAGTAAGAACTTCCCCAGGTTTTACAGCGACCAACTCATAACATCTCTCGGGCAATAGCCAGGAAGTATTACCGTGTCCAGCCAGTGTATTCCCATTAGCTACATCAGTGTATATTATATAGGCAAACTAGACTTGATAAAATCATATTTTGTCCAGTTTTAAAGCTACATTTTAACTGAAGCTGATTTTAACTAACCCCTAGTGGAAAGCCGCTCGGATCCGGTTAATGTGTTTCTATAAACAGTATGATGACAACCAGATCCCTTCTTGGACCTTTTTTCTGAAAAACAGCTGCTTCGTATCCTGTTGCTCCTGGGGTGCGGACAGCGGATCATCGAAAGTACTCACAAGTGCTCTGGTCTCTCATCTGCCTCGCTTTCCCCGCCGGAGCTGCTGGCCGTGTGGTCGGAGTCGAGGCCGCCCTCAGCTGTGCGGAGCGCTTGGCTGCAGCTCCGGGCCAATCTGCTCAACTCGCCGGAGCCGGCTGGCGACGAGCCCGTCCAGCTCCATTCCCCATGCCGGCTGGCGACCCCCAGCAGCCCCTGCAGCTGCTGCACTACGTGCCTCTCCACCTGCTTCACCTGCACCACACGCAGGCGGCGCTGCAGTCTCTCCGTGCGCTCCTCCAGTCGGGCAAGGCGGCGACGGGCTTCGCCGGCCCCCGCTTCCACCATCGCCCTGTAGCGTGAGGTCCGTCCGCACTCGATCACCGTAGGAGTTGCGCAGCCAGACCTCTTGCATATACCGTTGCAGAGTAACGCCGCCTCGTCCGCTACTAACGCTTGTTCTCTTGGCAGATGAATGCCCTGCTGGGCTACACCTTGAACAGGTCTTCCCGATCCAGTTTCGCCAGCAAAACGCCTGCATTGCACACCGGCATCCTGCAGCTCCGGGTCCCCTGCTGGGTGATGCACCCAGGAGAGTGCATGATGAACGCCGCCCGGCGCCCAGTGCGTGACGCCGTTCGCACCCGCGGCAGCAACAAAGGAGGGCATAGTGTATAGTCTCACACGGCCTTTGGCAGTCCCGACCGCCCGCCCATCTGTCCCGCTAATGTCATCAGCGGAGCCGGACCCTGTCGCAGCAGGTCGATACAGTAAAGTCCTCTTTACTGGGTCACCCAGCTGGACGCGGTCGGACAAATGCGAACGCCCGCCTCCGTGCCTCGCATGTGACTGGCGCTGATTTGTAACGGGCTCGCTGTCACGGTCATCGCCGGGGGTTAGTGTGAGCGAAGCGCAGGTCCATGCGGCCCCGGTGTCCTTAGAACCCGCGGTGCCGCAGTGTACACTATCCTCTGCCCGTCCAAAGCACACCCTCTTAGCCGCCCTCTTCAAACTGCTCGCCCGGCGCTTATCCGACCGATTGTCCTCGGGGGACAGACGCTCCCCACTGCTCCTCCGATCACCCAGCTGCAGCTCGCTTCTCGTGTACCCAGCCCTCCGCAAGGCAGCATCCATAAAAGCTCTCCGCCCGCCCCCGAGTTGGGAGCGGCTGGGTCTGCAATCAATATTAATGCCGCCGACGTTATTCAGACGATCGCCTTCCCCGTTGGCAGCACTAGATCCCTCTATCCTGTATTTCCCCGGACGCTCGGGGTCCCATCCGCTGCCGGTGTCGGTCGCTTCGTCCACCAGCCTGCAGTCGTTTCCTCGGGTCGATGAAGCAGATTCAGCGTGGGACGCGTCGAGCCAGTCGCCGCGCATGCGAGCCGCTCCATTGGCGTGCAGCCCCGGAGCCGCTGTAGTGGCGGACGCCAGCGTAGCAAAGGCGCCGTCATAACCGAGCACGGCGCCGCAGCCTCCTCCCCCGCTGCAGAGCTGGGCGCCGTGCAAAGCACCCGCCGCCCCGCCTCCCGCACCTGACGCACCGCTGCTCATTTCAAGCCAGTTAAAATGATCTTGATAACGCATCACCGCGGCGCTTCTTTCGCATTTTCGAACAGAGAAGACGCTGGGGCTTCATCGCCACCCCCTTGCTTTACAGACTGCGGCGTCTTCCTCCATTCTCTTTCCCCTTTAAGCTACCCTTCAATTTCTTTATCTCCCAGTGAGCGTTGCGCAGGCGCTTCGCAATAACCGGTCCTCAAATGTGATTCGTTGTATTTTTAGATTGCATTAATAGTTCATCTTTTTTTTTTATCTCACTCTTATCAATAGTTTATCAAACTCCATTCAGTGCATCAAGAATGCATTGCTTTATTGTTACTGAGGTGCGCTGTTAGTTTACGAGCTACGACTGTCATGTTTTCACTTTGGTTCTGGTCATTACACGAAGACAATATACAACACATAGTGTTCAAATTAGAACTTCAACTGTAATTAATTGTACCATATTTAGTATACAAGACAGTGCATGTCTATTACATAACATATACATGTCTGTCACGTTGCCTAAAATGCAGTTGCGTAAGTATTGTCTGTATATTATTCTGGCAGATGTATAATTAATAAATAATGTGAAGCCCAATACATCCTTTTCTCATGTGAACGAGAAACTCCGACCCCAGGTATGTACAGTATGTACAGTACACTCATCCACCCATCCATCCATCCATCCACCTGCTTAACCGGGACATGCAGGGTCGCGGGGGTGGAGCCTTCATCCAACTGGGGTAAAAAAAAAGAGGTACATCTTAATCTATTGCTTATTATTATAATATAAATATTGCGAATTATCGAATAATTGCATTAATTTTAAAAAATGATAGGCATTTAGGTTTTTTAATGTCTGATGCGGATTAATAAACTCTGTTGTGAAAACCTACATTTCCCATCAGCACAGCGCCATATCGCGAGATTTCCAAAGCTGCGCAGGGTGACGCTTCAGGCGGTGTAAGTAAGGATCAGTTCACCGCTTTATCCGGTAAGAAAGACAGTAACGACCGTTGGATACGATGGCGGCAGCGGCTACTGGAGGAACGGTTACCGGGGGTACGACGACTGGCCAGGCGGGCGGGGGCACGTCGATCGGCAAGAAGAAAGACGGCGGCCCGTCGGCGAAGTTTTGGGAGAGTTCAGATACAGTGTTTCAGATGGACGCGGTGCGTCAGTGGATTATGAAGCATTACAAAAAGGTTAGTGCTAGTGGCTAGCCAGCTATAGGGCTAACGGCTCTCCAACACGTCTGTCTTCTTCTCCGTAATTGTATAACCTGGTAACTAGCTGACTACCAGCCAGCTGATCAGTTTAATCGCTGCGTGATCGTTTCCCTAGCAGCCATTTAACAACCGCTATAGGCTAGCTTTAGCCTGTGTTGCCGCCTGCAGACAATACGCAGCCAGGCCGTAAACAAGAGGCGACCTTTTAAATGGGAACCTTAACGAATGGGTGGTTTGGCCCGAAACCTCCCCAGTTCGTCTCAGCCGAACCAGGGACGTGCAGTTTGGCCCGGCGGAATGCGGACAGGGGCTGTAGGCGGCCCCTGGTGTCTTATTAGTTCCGGGGCTGAGAACAAAGGGACCTGGTCGCTGTGGGCGCTGCACCGCCGCTCCGGTGTTTGTTGTTGATGGAGATTTTTTTCCCTGACGGGGGGGTGAGGGGAGCAAGACATGGGGTGTGATTTAGTGGGTGATTTGCGCTCCTAGTCTGGGCTGATCGGTGAGTTTGGCCGCGGACTCCAGTTCTGAAAGCCCCTGGATTTCAGTCATTTCGGTCGAAATGGGCCCTGCCGGAATGGGTGCGTAATACGAATCCTTAAAAAGGGACAATCTTTTCTCTTTCAACAGATACAAATTGTAACTAGATCTAAATGCCATTTTGTTCATTTTATTTTTTTAAATGCAAGTAAAGGCATAAGAGGATCTTAAGTGTTTACCCGCCAGTCCTTTCGTCATGACAGCGAGTGGGCGGGGCTCCGACACGCAGATGTTCATCACTGTCTGGGGGAGTCCAACGTGCCTATTCTTTATCACTGTCTGATTAAAAAAAATACTTGAGTAAAACGTGAAATAATCTTTTTGTTATTGTGAAGGGCTGGTTTTTGTTAACTTCCTTGCATAGGAAATATACAAAACTGCTGGTGCTTTGGTAGTTTTCTTTGTCGGATTGATGTGTTAACACTAATTCTTCCAGTTCTGACAAATCTGGACCAGAGGGCAGTTAACCTGTATTTAATGGTTCTGTTCAGATAGTTTGTAGTTTTGTATCATGTTTTTCATCAGGCAAAAGAATGCAGCTGCTGTATTGCACAGAATCGCAGGTGTGCTTTGCACCGGCCTTCGTCCCACGTGGGGATGTTGATGTGTTCCTGTGTCCCTGTCCTCTGCAGTATGTCCAGACGGACTCCCCCTCCAACAAGTCCCTGGCTGGCCTGGTCATGCAGTTGCTGCAGTTTCAGGAGGATGTCTTTGGGAGGAAGATGAACAACCCCGCCCTCACCAAACTGCCCGTGAGTAATTAGTCTACCTCCTTTTCCCCAGCCACACACACACACACACACACACACATACACACACCATTTTCCAGGAAAGGCAGTAGTGTTTAGAACATGATTTGATCAATCTGAGTTGTAGACCCAATATGATGTGTATTATGGTGTTGTATGGTGGTTAAGAGTTCCATCCACAACCTTTAATTATACCGCATGTCACACATTTCCTACCTCGTCCCGTCATCAGAACAAGTGTTTCCTGGACTTCAAGCCTGGAGGTGCTCTGTGTCACATCCTGGGCTCCGTTTACAAGTTCAAGAGTGAGCAAGGCTGGTAAGTGGTATGGAGGGCTGTGGGATGGCCCCCTCTGCGGGGCGTGATGCTGAGTGTCCATAACCGCCTGCACCCCCACTCCACCTAGGCGCAGATTCGACTTTCAGAACCCTTCCAGGATGGACAGGAACGTGGAGATGTTCATGACTGTGGAGAAGACCCTCGTGCAGGTTTGATCTTCATTCTGTTAAAGAGCCCGCTGACTTTTACCATGATGTGGGATAATGTTCAGTGCTGTGACAGTCTACCTTTTAAATACACGACTATATCGCTCTGTAGTTCTGTAATCCACCTCACATAATTTTACTAAAGTCAGGGCATCTCTCTGGGTAGCACTTTTACCTCACATTTCTATAGTTGTGGGTTTGAATCCCACCTCCACATGCAGTTAGGCTCACTGCGTGTGCCCTGCAATGGGCTGACATCCTGCGGATTGTTTCCCTGCCATATCTGCTTGGAATTAAGTTCCAGGCTCCCTGTGATCCTGTAATAGATAAGAGGCTGTTAGATGGATGTGTTTGCTGTATTCTTCCATATTCATCGGGGATAAGCGCTCAGAAGACATTTTTAATGTGTTTCTGGGACATTCTAACGCCAGGTCGTAAACTCCCATCCCAAATGTGCTTTCAGAACAACTGTCTGACACGGCCTGTTGTGTTCCTGACCCCAGACATCGAGCAGAAGCAGGCGGCTAAGCTCAGAGACGCCATCAAGAGACATCAGGTAGGTGGCTCCAGCGGATCAGGGGGCATCCGGGCACATTCTTGCACGGCGGGGGTCTGTCACAAGCCATCAGCCATTTTCCGCTCTACTGAAACATCGGTGTTCTGTGTCGAAGAGGTCTGCCCCAAATTTAGGATGAAGGTGTTTAACATCATAATAATCTAATCGCCTAGAAAACATAAGCCATCTGTCTTTTTCAGTATTTCATAGATCTACGGCTAATTAGATAGACTAAATATAGGTGTGACTCGGGCTTTGAGATGTCTGTAAACGCTTATTTAAGGTTTTGTGAAAATTTGCCTTGTATTCTTTTGACTTCCTGCGAAATCCTTGCTGTTAAACCTCATCCGGTTGAGTAAATGAGCTCTGCCGTGAGCAGGAGACCTTTCTGCCCCACTAGATGTCCCCCACGATTGTTTTTGATGTAGTGCTAGTTGGGACCCTTAATAAAATTAATAAGTTCCTACCTGTCGTTGGTTAATCGTCTTGTCTTTCTGCCCCAGGGCTCAATCACGGAAGAGAAGGCTAAAGCCACACATGTTATTTATCCCTCTCCTGCCTCCCTCGACGAAGGTCAGTGCCTCTGAACGGAGGGGGGGGGGGGATCCAGGGAAGGGGTGCCCCCACCTAGAGGGAGGCCCCCCTGCTGGTTTCATGTGTTAACGGGAGAGGCCGGGACGGCTGGGGTCACCGTGTGCCGTCAGCCTGGCGTAAGCCGCGTTGCGCTTGGTTGTGAGTACGCGGTGACCCTGCACCGCGGTAACCCTGCGCCGCGGTGGCTCTGAGCCTCGTCAGGCTATACGCTTCGGCCCCCAATGAGTTGTTGGCCCCTGCTGTGCTGCCGGCCAACGCTGATCAGGTTCCTCTCTCCCTTGCAGAGGAGTGGCTGCGTCCTGTCATGCGTAAAGAGAAACAGGTGCTGGTGCACTGGGGGATGTTCCCTGACAGGTGAGAGGGAGGGAGGGAGAGTCACACACACTCACGACAGATGACATACACAGTCTGCGGCAGAGGTTGGGATTTCTCTGTACTCAGGGTTCAGGGCTTTGGTGCTACGCTGCTGGCCATGGTTTACAGACCGGTGATCCTCTGGGTAACCCCCCCCCCACTGTGGTTGAGGGCAGGCAGCATGGGGAATAGTGAAAGTATGTAAATGAAGCCCATACCGTATGATTGGCAGAGTCGGCTGACCAATGAGTGTGACGTCTCCGCCACCTTTTCTGTCCTGCATGTAGCTATGACACGTGGGTGTCCTCCAGCGACGTGGAGGCAGATGTGGAAGACCCCCCAAGCGCTGAGAAGCCCTGGAAGGTCAGAGTGCTTTGAGTCTGCTAGCCCTTGCCCTCTGGAAGGCAGCTTGACCTCCCAGCAAAACGTGTTTTGTTCAAACACCTGGCAGACAGTGATGATGAGTAAAGCCCTGCGATTGGTCAGAGTCATAGAGCAGAGGTGTATCCGGAGGCTGTGGTCTCTGTGTCGCGTCCTGATTGGCTACTCGATCCCTGACCTTTTCCAGGTTCACGCCAGGTGGGTCCTTGACACCGATGCCTTCAATGAGTGGATGAACGAGGAAGATTATGAGCTGGATGACAACAAGAAGCCCGTGAGCTCCCGCCAACGCATCTTCCCACGTGAGGAAGAGGTGCGTCCCACTTCTGGCCTGGCATATGCTCTAGGCTGGGCGTAGTGCCCCAGGTCGCCGGGTTCCCCGTTGAGCCCTCTCCTGCCACCGGGAGGCGTGCTCCTGTACCTGCTCTCTGTCTCATCCCTCTACGTCTTCACGGCGCCTTTGCCGTCTGTCCCATCGCTGTCAGCCATTTCACTCCAGGCTTCCTCTTCGCCCCTCAACGCCTCCGCTGTGCTCGTCCCCCCCCCCCGCCCGCCCACCCGCT
>JABFEB020000045.1:3307365-3318532 GCA_019775895.2 Stomatorhinus ivindoensis | reverse complement strand
TTTATCACGTTATGGGGACATTGTGTCCCCATAAGGATAGGTATACCTGTTCGCACACACACACACACACACACACCGCATTGTCTTGTATATGGACAAATCAGGTTGGTTTAAATATAAATGCATGCATGAAACTTAATCATCCAACCTGTCGGTTTAATTCTTTTCTTATCCAGCTTTTGATAAAATGAAGCGCAGCCAGTTTAATTGCTCTTGTCCTCCTGGAGCTCTGAGTCAGCACAGGACAATCTGAGGCTTTCGTCACTGGAGTGAGCAGCTGCCCCCAGAGAAAGGGAGCTATTTTTTGCCTCCCCAGTCTAACCTTCACCGCTGGTCTCATCCTCAATGATCCGTGTGTTAATATCCCACTGCTCTGCTTCTCTCCTCTTCCTTTTCCTTTTCCTCTGTGTCCCTGAAATTGGACCTATTCAGGGTCACTTAGCAACAGTGTTTATACGATGTCACTGTCACATGGTGCTTGTTAGTATCCACGGCTGGCCTTGGGGGTAACTGTATGATCTGCCTGTGTATTCTCCCTGTGACCCTCACCCCACCACCCCCGCCCCGACCCTCTTCCAGGCCTACGGGATTGTGTGGAAAGCCCTCGACCGCAAAACTGGGGAAGTCGTGGCCGTGAAAAAGATATTCGATGCTTTTCGGAACAGGACTGATGCTCAGGTAAGGGATCTCGCGGCATTACGTGACGCAGATGTAAACACAAAAATCAGTGGGGTGGGTTGACAAAAATTCTTTTAGGTGTGACACCACAAACAGGGAATCAAGCAATGAATTTTGGGTCTGGGAAATGGTGTCAACACCTTCCAACTGAATATTCTGATCCTTTGAGGATTGTGGTACTACAAGAAAAGGATAAAAGTAACATGTTCAAATCCTTAGATTTTTGCAGCAGAAATTATCGCTTTGTCTAATTGTTTTTATTAATTCAATCTACAGAGGACGTTTCGTGAAATCTTGTTCCTGCAGGTAAGATGTTATATCCCTATACACAACGAGAAGGATTTGAATTAATACCCTTGCTTTACACGCATACTGTAGATGTAGTGTTGTGTTAGATGGTTTCCCCTGAAGTGTTGGTGAAACTAACTTGCTGTTGCTTGTTCTCAGGAGTTTGGAGACCATTCCAACATCGTCAAGCTGCTTAATGTAATAAGAGCCCAGAATGACAAAGACATCTACCTGGTGTTTGAATACATGGGTGAGGATGCTTCTTATGGATGGCTGGTGACGCTTAGTGGAGTGAGAGGTTCCCTGAGCTAGTGTGCCTTGTTAGAAGCAATTTGAATTTGAATTGAAGGTGCATAGGGATATTGTATGTTCGACTTCTGTTCGATCATGTACATTAAGTGCAAATATGACTCCTTGGTTTGTTGAGTGTGTGTTACATCTTATGTGCAGCTATCATTTTCATAAGTTCCACGTAGCTTGAGATATACCCATGTAATCCAGACAAGTTGGCTGTGTTTTGATTGAAAAGGCCAACAAGTTCTTCCCCGACTGGTTAGTAGTGGGTGATCTCTTGCATCCCAGCTTTTGTAATATTTGCAGTGTCACGTTTGGCGGTTGAGTGGGTTTTGGGGATTAATCAGTAGACATGACTGAGCTGAAAACACGCAAACAAGAAAATGCACAGAGAGTCGGAGGTCGGGCGGTTTCCGAAGGGTGTGAACCATTTTGGCAGCTGGGTCCACGCTTATGCACTGCAGTTTACCCTCTGTGGGTTGGCCAACATTGCAGCATGATGCGGTGAAAGCTGGCAGCCTCTCTCTCTTCTCAGACATGTAAAAGACCAGCTGAAAGTCTCTACAGTCTGAACTTTAGATGTTGAGGTACTGAAGAGCCTTGTAGTGGTTTGCAGGATATAAGGTCAATGGAATCAAATATCGTATCGCATGGTCGCATAGCAGGAATTCCCTTGAATTCATAATGTCATGTACTGTGGGCCATTACAGAGGCATGATACAGACCTTTGGGTCCAAAGAGCATTCAGGCATTTTCCAGCCAGGAGGACACTATGCGAGCTCTTTAACTGCATCGTTCATCTAAATGATGCATCTTCCATATTTCTCAGTTGCACCACTGCATACTTTGTTTGTTCAGTAAGCACAAATGGTGTAGTCGTATATTTAATGTATCAATTAACCAGAAACTAAGTGTTATTTACGTATTGATCCCACGTTTGGTCATCATTAATCAATCATAACAGTTCATGTATTTCACGCAATAAATATATTTGTTCATGATTTCTACTTGAGTAGTAAATGAGTTACTAAGTTACTTGTTACTAACGGCTCCCGGTAGCAGGATAGTGTGCTGATGTGTAATTGCCACCTTTCTGTCACAGCAGTCAGCTCTTGCTGTCTTGTAATGGCTGTCCTCTTGCTGTCCCCACGCAGAGACAGACCTGCATATGGTGATTAAGAAAGGAAACCTTCTGAAGGACATTCACAAGCGTTACATCATGTACCAGGTGCTTAGAGCCACCAAGTTCCTGCACTCCGGCAACGTGATCCACAGGGACCAGAAGGTAAGTTTAAAACGTGTAAATATGGTTGCTGAATTTGGGGCATTCGGCAGAATGCTGAGCATAAAGACTAGTTCTTACTTCACTGTGTGTATTTTCAGTCCGCAGATAGGGCATCGTGTATTTGTCCTTGGATGTAGATAGTCCTGGTCTGTGCACGCATACAGCGGTGATATTACACCAGACCATCAGAGGGCAGATGTATTGCAAAAAACAAATACAGGCAGCTTAGTGAAATGGGTAAACCTTTATGAAATTTTTAAATTGTTACTAGGTTTGGACGGCATTAAAGTAATACAGCGGACCTCTGTATTTTCAAAGCCTTACGATAGACTTGCACCCCCTACTAGTCAGATGGAATCCTTATGAATAATAGGCTGAGACCTGCCCCCCAACTCAATGAATTTTAAGGACAAGATTTTAAAATGTCAGAGTAGTGTACTGCAGTATACTGTGTGGACAGTATGAAATATTAGATATGCGGGTTCTCCGTACCTCCTCATACATCTGTTCTCTGTAGCTACTATAACAATAACTATTCTATCTCTACTCTTTCTTGATTGACCTCTTGATCTGTGAAAGTCAGTGCTGCCACCTACTGGAAACCTAGTCAATTTCCCTGCACATGCGCAGCCAATGTACGTAATTTCCATCAGGCAAAAAAATAAATAAATCATGGCTGCAAGCCCTGAACCAAACCCCGATGACAAAACTTACGTCATGTCCCCTAGTCTACAACCGAAAACACACACAGAAAAGCGAAATATGAATTGGCCTTAATCCATTTACTGTATGATGATCTAGGATCTTGTCTTCTCTTTGTTTCCAGCCTTCCAACATCTTGCTGGACACAGACTGCTCCGTGAAGCTGTGTGACTTTGGCCTGGCCCGCTCCCTCTATCAGATCCAGGAAGATGCTGGGAGCCCCGCGCTGACCGAGTACGTGGCGACCAGATGGTACAGAGCCCCCGAAATCCTGCTGGGCTCCTCCAGGTACGGCACAAGCTACCCCCCCCATCAACTGGGGAGATCAGTCTGGAAGGTTTGCACCCGTGCTGTCGAGGCCACGCAGATTATCTGCAAAGCCGGCAAATAATAACCCGTTACCGGCAAAAGACTGTCTGGCCTCCGGTTGGTAAATGCTGTGCGGTGATAGGCGCTCCTGTCCTGCAGGTATACGAAAGGCGTGGACATGTGGAGCGTGGCCTGCATCCTGGGTGAGATGCTGCTGGGAAAGCCCCTCTTCCCGGGAACCTCCACCATCAACCAGATCGAAAGGATCATGAGCACCATCCCACACCCTACGCCAGAAGGTTAGTCCGCATGTGACTTTGGGCCACGGGGCCTATTAAGGCCTTTGGGGCCTCAATGTTTGTGTCAAGTTGTTTCAATAAGAGTAAAATCTAAAGTTTTGGAGGTTTCTGGAGAAATTAATAAGCAGGTGCTTCAGGCAGTATAACAGTGATCCGTAGCATTATTTATACATACTTGTTGAATTTTGCTGGCTAACCTTAAACAAGTGAATACATGAGTAACTTTCAGTCAAAGTCATGTAAGTCTATATATTTTTTTTTATTCTTGTTTTTTAACAAATCAGTTTTCTGACTTGCTAAGGAGCTTAGGGTAGGTGGCTTTTTGTTTGTTCAAGCTATTGGCTTTGTCTTATGCTGACTATCAACATTTATACAAAGCAAACCGCTGTCATGTGCATCAGCAGTGCGGCTCCTCATTTGCTTGAAAGCCACTTAGAAAACTGCCACTGGAGCTTTGGGCCAATCGGTGTTTGGCACCAAAATTCAACGCAGGACCGCTGACACGGGAAATCGACTGCAGTCTGCTTCGGGTCATGATATGTGCCTCTCAGCCTTAGATTCACAGGCAATTCTGCAGGAACTGGGCCCATGACATGGGGCAGACGTCATATTATGAAGACTGTTTATGATCCTAAAACGTTGATTTGGTGAAAAAAGTTAATTGCGGCGGCATTTTGTTCCTCAGATGTGAGCTCCATTAAGTCGGAGTACGGCTCTTCGGTCCTGCAGAGAATGCTGCTACGGTGAGTGGGACACTATGACCTTCCTTTGATAGCTTATGAGAACATTTCTGTCGAGCATCCCTGCTAACACAGTACAAAGCACACGCATGCACGCCCTCACGCGTGCAGTGATGTGCAAGTTAGTCTAACTGCATGTCTTTGGACAGTGGGAGAAATCCTGAATGACGTAGGGAGAACATGCAAGCTCCAGTGGAGGTGGTATTGGAGCTCCCAGCCCAGCGCTGTGAGGCCACTGGGCTACTCCACTGTATTTCAGTAATAATTTTAATTCCGGGTGCATGTTCTTGGCTGTTGGTGGTGCCGACAGGCCGCAGGTTCCACTAGAGGACATGCTGCCGTCCTCTGTGCCCCCAGATGCCTTGGACCTTCTGAAACACCTGCTGGTCTTCAACCCTGACAAGAGAATGACGGCTGAGCAGGCCCTCCAGCACCCCTACGTGTCCAGGTGGGAGGGAGCACCCCGGGAAGTGGGGGCGGGGAGCTAGTGGAGGGAGCTTGGCTGGAGAGGAGTAGTGACGACTTCCAGAAGGGGGGGGGGTAAGTATAAGTATAGGGTCATGGTAAGCCTACCCCAGAAAGCACAGGAGGACCCCCAGAATGGCGTGCCAGTCCATCACAACCCCCCCCCCCCAAGCACACACAAGCAGGTATTACAGACAACTCAGAGACACTAATTCAGCCAAAGCATGAGACTTTGTACTGGAGGAGTGAGACCACAGTGCTGATCACTGAGTCAGCATCTTCCCTTCCCGTCGGTCAGTATCTAACACATACATATGCTTTCTAACAAGAAGCAGGTTACGCTGCCAGCCCAATAGATGGTTTTACCAGGGGTGCCGTTACACCCCCTACTGGGTCAGATGAAAATGCTATTTAAATATATTCAATTTCAATAAAATTCAATTATATTGTAAAGTTACATTTGAAATTGTGGCTTGTTAGTCATATCAACGTGTAATAATAAGTATATTGTAAATGTGTTCATAATAAATGTACAAGTGTATCTCAGCTTGACATAGCCTGTAATGAATACCACCCTTGCAGCGCCGATGAGAAAAGCCCCTAATTGCCTATGGGCAGCCTACACCACCCCATAATAACTTGCATTAAATATTGTGCATGTATAAGATTCCCTAACCTGGCAACACAACCTGAACTTACTAGACTTCACCTGTATCATTTGTAGGCTGCTAAACTGTCCCTAGAGGTGCACTACAAAAAAAACCAACCCTTTTAAAATTATTTGTTTCTGTGTATTTATTCACATGCCCTTAGCTTCTGGGATAGGCTCCGGGCCCCCATGACCCTGATAGCACAGGTGCAGGAAATGGATAGATAGATGGGTGTATTGACTGGTGTCTTGCCGATGAATTTCTCAGTGCTGTGGATTATCTCTGTCTGCTGCATCGCCTGCTGGCTTCATGTGCTGTTGTGGAGCACAGCTATCTTCTCAGTAGACCTGACATATCCTCATGGGTCCTTTCCTCCTCTTATTTCTCTGTCCCCTTGCAGGTTCCACAACCCAGCCAAGGAGCCAGGTCTGCACTACGACGTGGTCTTGCCGGTGGATGATGACGTCCAGCTCTCTGTGGCACAGTATCGCAATAAGTTATACGATGTATGCTGGCCAGAGCGCAGCATGTGCATTGTGATTTGGAGCTGGTGTTATCCGGGCGCCATGGTACCTTCTGTACATCACGGTAGCTGGCAAGTGCCGAACATAGGCTGGTGGAAGGTTTCGGCCCGGCTGGATAAGAGTACTGACCCGCTTCTATGTGTCAGATGATCCTGGAGCGGAGAACCCGCCTTCGCACGCAGCGCCGGGCCCAGCAGAAGGAGAAAGAGGAGTCCAGAGCCCAAGCTGAGGAGGCAACCAGACAGAGCAATGTGCAGGAAAGGCGAAAGGACCCCCCCAAATCCCAGCCTGTCAGAGAGACGACGAGCCCCATGGTCAGTCCCGAAGCAAGCAAGACCACCTACAACCCTATAACGCACATCCCCAGTGAGTATCACCTTCACACTGCCCCATATGTCACCCTCAGAGGACGTCCACACAGCGCGTGGCAGCAACCACATCGAAGCACCAGTCAGTCACATTAGACACGTAGAGGGGAGTATGTATGAACCGGCTCATAGTATTAAACTCTTGACTGTGTTACTGGCACCTAAACTGCCCCAGTTCGATATCTGTTTGTATAAATGGTTAAAATATAAATTGCTCTGATGAAATATTGCTGACTAATGAATGAGGTGTCAAAAGCTGCCTGAAACCGAAGACAAGCAAAGCCTTTTAAACAGACAGTCCCTTTGTGACCAGGGACACCTGATCCTCACACATACTGTCACGATAATTGGGCTTTTACACACGTCAAACACACACACACACACACACATTTTGGCAGAATTCTTATATTCTTATTTTGAACTGATTACATATCTGGAACGGAAGAGGTACATTCAGATCATATCCTCTCTGAGTGGTAACTTTAGTAGTGAAGAGGAAGTAAGTCTGGTTTCAAATTAATACTGTTTATGTCAAGTTATTCTGGAATGATCCGCATGCTGCTTTCTGCGATCATATCAGGTGCTCTTTTAATTTTCTCCTTCCTTACTCCTTATTATTGCTCTTTAGATGGTGTGATCAAGCCAGTCTCCAACACACCAATGCAGCCCTGCCACCAACAAACTGTGACCGCCAGCAAGCCACCTGCGGAACAGAAACATCCGGAGAATATAATCACGCGACCAACAGAGGGCGCCAACGGCAGCGCAGTGAGTCCGGCTTTTTTTTTGTTTGCTAAACTCGCGTTTAAAACACTTTTGCATGCAGTTACCAGCTTAAGCAGCTTTCAATTATTGTGTTTGCATACTGTTGTGTTTACTGGAGTGTACTGGTAAGGGCTGTATACAAACCCACCTATCATAAAATAATAATGTGAAAAATATACACACACATACTCTCTCATGCACACCACTAAATTGCAGTAATGCTATAATTTTAGCCCATGGTTAAAAGTGGAATTGCTATAGAGGTGAAACACAATATTTCCATTTTCTTTACACTTACAGGAAGGTTACCGTGTAGAATTTCCTCCTACTAAGAACGTCATTAGAATATAAGCAGTGTTTTGATTGGCTGTGTGGATTATTTCTGGACCCAAGTCTCTCCAAGCACAATAAATATGATGGCACGTTTTCCAGATTTCATCCTGCACATATCTTGAAGTTCTTGATCCCTGATCATGTGACTTTGGATGTCACATGGGGTCCTGCTCTTACTAGATACCCCTGGTTATCCACTTTAGTCCCAGGAGAGTCTGCCGCCCGTATATTTGTCACTCATACCGGGCTCAGTAGCTGCCCTCCATGCTGATGCGGGGGGTCCCGGGTATCACCACCACCTCAATTCTTAATCACTTGTATCGTTTGGTTGATTCTGGATTATCTGTAATGTCAATATTTATAGGATGGGGGCAGCATGTGGCTCAGTGGGCTAAGCCTGTGTGCTTGTGATCACAAGGTCGCCGGTTCAAACCCAGCCTCAGCCTGTCTGTGGGTCCTTGAGCAAGGCCCTTGACCCCCAGCTCCCTGGGCGCCGCTACGGGTGGCTGCCCCTTGCGGACAGCTTGCTCTACAAAGAGCAAGTTGAAGGAGGCATAAAAAGGAATTTCCCCTTGGGGATAAATAAAGGATTGATTATTACTATTACTCTGTCTTAACTGCCCTTTATATATATATTATATATATATATAATTATATATTCCAATTATATATATATATATAATTGTGAAATGTATACAAAACTAATGTATTTCATCATTATGTGCTTAAGTAAAAGTTTGAGCTAAGAGCAATTAATCATTCATTGAGTAATGAAAACTTATACTGTTTTTTCATTTATTAGTAGAAAGTGTGGTACACTGAAGAATTCATCAGCTTGCGTCATACCTTCCACCCCACCATTTCCCCAGCCCTCTGTCACCCCAGATCCATGGCAGTGCGGGGGTCCCTCCCCTGTGTCCCGCACGCGCTCTTTCTCCCTGACGCTCACACGACCCCAGCTCAACCCGCTGCTGAGAAGGGACGAGCCCGCCGTGTCTGGCATCACAGTCGCCTCTGCCCGCCTGGTATGCGCCAGTCACCTCGGTCCTCGCCGCCACGTTCCCCGTGATCGGCTCCCTAACGCGTGCGCTTCTCCTCATATTTCGGGACAGAACCAGAGATCTCCGGCCCAGTCACGAGATGTACGGCCACCTCCTAGGTTCAGCAAGAAAGTCTTCCAGAGCCAGTCCAACGTAAGGGCATCAGGAGACCCCCGGGCTAAACTGGGGAGCTACTCCCAGGCGTACGGCACCATCAACAAAAGTGAACTGGACAACCTGCTGAGGAATCGGCAGACCTAGTGAGCATCGAGAGGGTAGAAGGGAAAGGTATGGAGAGGCTGCAAAGAAAGCTGGGAGAACTGGAGAGGACGGCGATCAAAGCTGGAACGGCGGGAACTCATCACAAGACGCAGAACTGCAGAGTGAAGCCTGCTAACAAGAGTTATACCACTGTGGATGTTCTCTGCAACCAGGAAGGAGGAGAAAGAGCAGAGCCCCTTCAGTATCACATTCAGACCATACACTACCCACTACATTATATTTTGTCACCTCCAAACACTATATCAAAGAAATCGATCTTGTTTGCCAAAGCAATATAAAATACATTTTAAAATCACTCTATCCTCAATGTTTTTGCTCATATCTTTCATAAACATGCCATTCTTAAGAGCTGTTCCTTAGAGGACAATTGGGCCTGTAAGATGACGTCACAGGTGGGGTGTTTTATTTACCATCCCAGCACTTAAAAAAATTTTTTCCCGATACGGTCATTTATGTAATACTAAATTTATGTAATTAAACAAAACTCGTTTTATAATTCGTTTAAATTGTTAATGTTATATTGCTTTAATGCAACGGACATTGGATCATTACAACTATTCAACTATTAATACCTTGAAAAGGTTAAATAAAATCTCAATATAACTTGAAGTTTCAAATAACTACAAAAAAATCAGAGCAACAGGTAGGCCTATAAAAAGAATTGCACGAGTTAAGGAGCACAGCTGCAGGTCTGATAAAAAGTCAGGACAAGTAGGCTAGTTGCGGTCGGTCCCCATTATTCTGAAAAGAGAAAAGGAAGGTACTGCAACGAATTGTTGGTTACAGGCTAATTTGAAGCATGCGGCCCGTGGTCCTTTCTCACACATTCGTATTCTGTTTAAACACAAGATCACCTCTACTTCTTCATTAGGAAGAAATGAGTAATGTTCATTTATTATTCATGTGCAGGATACTTAAGAACCGCACACTTTACGTTGAAATGCATTTAGACCGTCACCCTTCGGATATCATTAATCTCGTTTAAGTCAAACGACAGGTTTTGGTAACAAAAAAAACGCCGCGCTGTTTTTACAAAACAAAGGGTTTCTAGTCGATTATTTTCAATGAATCGGTGGAAGCGATTATCAAATCCAAACCAATATAAACAAAAGAAAAATGGTTGTAAATGTCAAAGTATTACATTTTTGAAATATCTGCCAAATTTATATCCCTTCCGCATACCGTAATATGTTGGGTTTGTGCGGCGTCTCGAACTCCTCGTTCGCTAAGATCGATCGGATTACTAAAAGTCCGGTTCATAAGAACGAATCGCTCATGAATCGACAACATTGCTCAGTAGTTTGGCTGAACCGGTTACTCGGCGAGACTCGCAAGACCCGAAACTCCCCGAGTTACCTATTCCGATGGTACCGAAAGGTTGCTCGAAAGTTTGAGATGTAAAAGAATCGGGATACATTTCCCAAAATCTCCCGTTAGCAGCTTAGCTGGAATGGTTCAGTTGCATGGCCCCAGCTGTGCAAGATGCTAATGTTCTTAGCAACTAGGCCTATATGCTTTTGGGAAACGTATGCCCTTGATTAGAGCCTTTGCGAACAGCGTTTGCTGAGGCGAACATAATATAGTTTTAAAGTCTACGCATTCTACATAGGAATAAACTAAAGATACGATATATGATTTTCGTTTTCGTATTGTTTTAATCCTTTAATTGAAGCATTTGAGAGAAAATGTTAGCAAATTTCTTTAGGTACCTGCGATTTTATCAGGCTTTTGGATGGTAATTGCCCATTTGTATTTAAAAAGCTACAGCATGCTTATTATTATTACTACTTATTATTATTATAGTCTCAATAAAGGTAATTGAACAAAGTGAGGCAGCAAGTAGTGCCCCCCCACCCCATAATCGATTATTTGAATCGAACGTTTGATTGAATCGGTTCTGTAAATATCGAACCTAACTTCCTATCACCTGTTTCTGTCAGCGGGTCTGATGACTTGTCATTTCCATTTACTGATATTTTACAGTAACTTATCCTGTTTTTGCAACGTGAGAACTGTTGTTAATGTGATAAAGCGCTCCAACATGGACCATGCCCCAGGAGAATTAGAACTAGTTGAAAATGTAGAAGAAAGCATGCTGGTGGGTTTTAAGA
The DNA here is from genome assembly GCA_019775895.2 of Stomatorhinus ivindoensis. Classification (NCBI taxonomy): domain Eukaryota; kingdom Metazoa; phylum Chordata; class Actinopteri; order Osteoglossiformes; family Mormyridae; genus Stomatorhinus; species Stomatorhinus ivindoensis. The sequence goes on along the minus strand of JABFEB020000045.1, from coordinate 3,307,399 downwards.
TAATTTACACACATACATATTTTTATAAAAATAT
>JABFEB020000045.1:3274071-3307359 GCA_019775895.2 Stomatorhinus ivindoensis | reverse complement strand
ATCTAACGCCTAAATACGACTTTTTAATTTTTTCCGTGAACTATGAAACCCAGATTAAGCATTCGATACAAGAGATTGAACTGGACATTTCTGGAACATATAAGACTCAGTACATTAATTTACATATCCGTGAATGGATTAGTTACTAAGTTTATATTACGGTCTGCTCTGGACAGATTTTTAAGTGCTGTATAAGTGACATTTCACCATTTCGTTTTCGCCCTTAGATATACTCAAGTAAACTAAACAGCAGACACCCCCCCGCCCAGCACCTCCTGCGCACCCGCCCCCCAGCACCTCCTGCGCACCCCATGGCCCGTCATGTGACGACAACGCGGGGCCGTCACGTGACGCGCCCACTCGCGGCTGACGCAGAGTCGCCAGTCGGGTACCGCGAGTCGTCGGCAGCAGGCGGGTGCTGGATATCCAGAGACCTAAGAAATAAGGGAGATTTCCATGAAACTGTGAGACAAAGGTCGGTCTGCCTTTTATTTTTAAGCTCACGGACCGGCCTATTGTTACAGGCTGGGGGGGAGAGTGGCATTTCTGCTTATTAAACATTTCTCGAACGACGTACGGCGTTATCGGGCTGAAGCTAAACGTCACCCGGTACTGAGGTTGGAGGCCGGAGGCCCCGGTCGGGCGACCCGTCACCGTCTGTTGTTCTCCGCTGTTTTCTTTGTTCATGGCAGCCGTTTCTTCTGAAATTGGATTAAATGTCGGGTTTCTCGACCCTGCAGGTGGGGGGCGGGTGTGTTAACTAGTCGCATAAAGTCACTCTCCTTGTTAAAGTTAAACGTGCCGTGGGTGAAATAGATTGTTCGTGTTTTTGGCCATAGATGGATGCAAGTGATGCAGTTAGAATATTCCGGATGCCCACCGCGATCGTGGAACGGATACAGGGGTTTATGTGGGGTATATTTATTTCTGGCCAGTATGTATAAATACTGGTACTAATAATAATAATTACGGTGTTTATCTGATGTTGCGGTGCGCGTCGGTGCTGCGATCGTTGTTCTCTGCCGTTTGTTGGTGAGCCTCGATTCTGCTTTCGTATTTTATCAGTACCAAACAACAGCCGCAGCCAGTAGGCCGCCCAGGCTCACCTTCTCCCTTCTGGGTGGGGAAAGCGCCATCTATATCGATGTCAGTCTGAGGATTTGTCGTTTTCCGAGCGGATGGTGGTGACGCGCTGCAGTGTTGCTCTGCCTGCGTCTGTAGGCGGACGGTGCGAGCGCGTCGCATCGCATCACATCGCATCTGTGGCATAGTTCAAAACGGCATGACATTTGATATCATTTAAATTATCCATCGTGAGCGCACTGTTTTTGTTTATTTCTATATCCCCTGTTCATTGTTTCATCCTAGGATTAGCGCACAGCAGAATGGGGCTTCCCTACTGCAGCGGGAAACAGCTATGCACGGTGCATATTCGTGCCTATGAATTAAGGATTAATTATACAGTATTTCTCAAGTCTTTGAAAGCAATATGCGCACGCTGTTAATTCTCTGCATCGCATTTATGTACCTCTAGTATCTACCACCTGTGGCGTCAGTTATTGGAGAGACCGTTAGGTTGCACGCAAGCATATCGGATAACACCTTATTTATTAAATTACAGCTACGTGTTTTCTCTTAAGTCGGTAAACCTTGAGCTTGCTAAGCGAAGACAGTTTATAATTAAGTGTACACATGAGGTAACTTCGCAGCAATAAAAATTGCTTGAGAAAACGTTTTCTTCATGCGAGTTCATGCATCATGGCTGGTTCTGCTTTCAGATGCTTATGTGAAAATGATTGCGATCATGTGATTAAAATGTGAACATCTGTCGTCCAGCCTGCAGCTGTTACTGTTTTTTATATCGTATGCCTGCACCTACAATGAATGTAGTCATAATGCGCATCACTGTGCATTTTTTGGTCTAGTGGGGTTGACATTTTTTTGCGATTTTGCACTGTCAGTCAGCATTCCTTAATTCAGACAGTAAATCTCCCCTTAAGATTCTGGTGTTGGGTTCTACAGGACTGTGAGAGTTGTTCCTGGTTATTTACATGTTTTGGCTGAAGTTTCCTGTAAATTGAAATAGAGTATTTCAGTAAATGTCCTCATCGTTTTTCTAGAAGACTCTGTCCTTGTTTGACTTGGCAGCTAATCTGTGAAATGTGCTCTTTGCTTGATAGATGTTTTCACAATCCCGCATTGACTTTTTGCAAAGGTGTCAGAATCTCAGTATAAAATATTCTCTGGTCCTGAATGAAATGTGGAATGCATGTCTGGATGTATAAATTTGTATGTATAAAAGATTGTTTATCTGGTTACACAGCAGTTGTTTGGATGTATGTGCATCTACGTATATGTCTTGGAAGTGCAGGTAAATTGTTGGTATACAAACCACCAGGAGTATGTTTTGTGTGGCAGTCACTGTAGATCACTGACTCATCTCAATGGCAGTGCAAGTTGGAGCAGACCATCTGTTACCAGCATTCTCAATGTGTTTAGCTCAGTGGTATGGCTTTCTACAACTGGCCACGCTCATCAAGGGATTACTAAATTCACATAACATCCATGCAAAGAACTTAATACCTTTTGTTTCCTTTTGCAAGACTGGGATCCTTAATAATCCAAAAACAAGTTAGCAAAGGTACATAGGTTCGTATGTATGTAAAGTGAACATTGTTTCCCCTCGGTATACAGCTTTGGGGGGGGGGGGGCAAATTCATGGTGTTCATGTGTTTTTTTATGACAATTATCCACAAAGTGTGCAGCTTTTGTCACTGCAGTGTATCTTTTTGTCTGCTTTTGAGGTAGCTGACGCAACATATTTTTTGACGCGCGCTCTCTGTCCACTGGTGGGTTCTTTGTGTGTGCGCGTGCATCGGGGCGGAACTCCGCCATGCGTGATACAGAGAGCAGAGGAGAATTGTAAACGCATGACCCTGTAGAGAAAAAATGACAAGCTGTTGTGTAAATAAGATAAATAACAGAAGGCTATTTAGTTTGTTTAATAAAAGGACAATGTATATACCTATTCTGTAGGAAAGGTTAGAACTTTAAATGACTTCTGTTGTGATCTGGCACTATATAGAAAATAAAATTAAATGAAATTAATTTGACCTTTAAGGGGGGTGCGGGAGATGCCGTTGGGGGGGCAGAGCACCCCCCTAATATAATGGTAGGGGAAACACTGGTGAATCTAGCAGTTTTGAACAGAACTATAACCATGAAATGAAGTCCATTCTGTGTCATAGAGGAGAGCAATTGAAAGTCCTAGACGGATTGACATGGCTGCATTTTTTACTTGATTGGGCAGTCAAGTGTGATTGGCTTCTAGCACAGCATTTATATAAATACATCCTCAGGGAAAGAACCGTTGTTTTCTGAATTAGCTCCCCTTTCACTTATAGGTGTCTTAACTTATACTTTCTCTTTCTATTAGCTGGAAAATTGTACTTCCTGGTGTCTCAGGGTCACAGATGCTTTAGAATGTATTTAAGTTGTTTTTAAAATTTATTGTAATGCAGTGGACACCACTTATAGTGATCACGTCTGCCTGGGTGAAATTGATCACTGTAATGGATGATCATTATAACCATTTTTTCTTTTTCTTTGTCTCAGACAGATTACCATCTAATTGACCTTTGTATATTACATTAATATAAGGTAATAAAATGGACAGCATAGCTATTTAGTGAATTTTACTGATTTTTACTGTACTGCAAAATACAGTACAGCTGTTCCAAACGCTTTTCAAATTACTGTACTGTACAGATTAAATTACTGAATTTTGTATAATTCAAATATGCTGCAATACAGTCCAGTACTGTAGAAAAAAATAGTTGCGGTATACGATATAAATTTGGCCGACGGGAGAGATTTTGATTATACCGCCCTACTGCAGAAATTTCCGCTCCTCGCCCGCTAAAAATGATGTAATGAAGTCGCGTCAAATAATAGTTTATTATTTATATGATTTATATGAAAATTGTTTATATGATTATTGCTGCACCCGACAGCAGAGTCCTGCATGGGTCTGATTTTGACAAACTGCACCCGCCCCTAACCGTCATACTTAAACCCGTATTTGAACCGTTATCTGACGGAAATAAAATTAAATTACGCACCCGATCCGCTAAAAATAAATACCCACACCCGACCCGCACCCGAATGAAAATCAGTCAGATAGCCAAAATTAAAGACAAAAGTTTATTGCCACAACAAACTACCAGTGACGTGCAACATCAATTGAAAAGGCATTGCTAAATGTAAATGTTGCTTAATAACAGCCTAATAATAAGGAAAGCAAACGGTAGTAGCCTACCTCCAAACTCAAATAATGTTTGATATTGCCATGCCCACACATAGCCTTACCGGCGTACAATTACATTTGTTGTTAAAACTAATATTATATAAAATGTACATTAGGCTACCCTGCACAGTATTGGGTTTTATGGGCTACCTACATACACTGTTCATTTTCCTTTGATTACCCAATTGGAATTCCTCCGAGAAGGCGAAGACTAGCGTTTGGTGCGGTGCTTTATATCCGTGTGTAATAAAAGGATATCGTCCATAGTCGATGGCCTCAGCTGACTACTTCTGCACCCATTTCGAACAACTGGAGGAGATCGCATGCGTTTTTTGAAAATGAAAGTGGGAGAGATTTCCGGGAATGCGCGCGTGCAGGCATAAATTGATATGGTTTTTACATTTCATCATCTTGAATGCAGGGATTTTTTGTGTGTCACTAAAAATAGCCCTAGGGTATTTTTTTTTGGCACATGATGTTTTGAAAACCGCAATTTAGTTGCAGATTTGCACAATTAATATTCTACATTCACGACTACTTTGAAATGTGTTAACAGTTTATTAAACAAATTCCTGCTGCAATGCCTTTGCTATGGACATATGTTACCCTTTCGAAATCAGTAAAATTGAAATTTACAGATCAAATTATATACCGCAATATATACCGTCTACCGTCTATGGTTCAAATTATACCACAATATGGATTTTATGCCATATTGCACAGCCCAAGCATGTTGTAGTTTTGCTGCTGCATCTCAGTGGCTGGTTTTTGGCAGTTTATTGTAAGCTTTGGTGCGTCTGTATTTGTGATTGAGTGAAAATTACTTTCTTTTTCCCATCATATTTTCCATGCATGCATTAGCCTTAGGTAGCTAGCCTGCAGCTGATGGTTTACCGCAAGGGAAAGCAGAACTATCATCAAAGAAACAAAGTAAATAAATGAAATTTAAAAATTCCATATGTATATTAAACTGTGATCACTGTAAGCGGTTTCCACTGTATTTAAAATGTGTCAGTTGTGTCAGATTACATCCTTACTTTACTAAAATCCTGGCAGGTCACCACATTCAGGCTGATCAGCTCTTCTGACTGTCATCTCAGGTGCTTCGGGCTCACCGACACCAGGGGAGGCTGTGCCTGCCTGTCAGTATTTATCTAATGATGCATGTCTGATTTCCAATGGACAGCTTTCATATAGACGTCAGTGTTACGTGATTGGGCCATTGGGGGAAAGTCCCTTTCTAATCTGTTCAGCGCTCATATCTAAGGGCATAATTCCTTTAGTCATCTCTTCTAAGAGGACTTTGAATCTGCTTTCAGACTTTGGTGCAGATATTTGACTGAGGGAATTTCAGTTTTCATTAAATGTTGGAATAATAGAATTTTCATTCACTTGGTGTTTAAAGAGTGTCCTCAGTAATGTGCTAAACACGTTATCAGATAAAACACCTTTGATAATAGTAATAACTGATTTGAAGATCACTAATAGTTGAGTCTAATAGTAGATTCTGGGCTTAATTTAAATGCAATCATTATATCTTTTACATGTGTTTTTTTTTGTATAAATTGCTAAGAAAGGTAAATACCAGAATATCAAATGGTGATAAAGGTTAGTTTTGCTAGCAGTGAAATCTTAAAATTTTGCTTAAAAGTCACTTGAAATCTGCTGTCAGCAAAGGTATTTAAGAATGTGGTCTAAACAAACCTCTGGATGTGCCTTGACTTTTAATCATTATTTTTAGGTTCAGTACATCATTCAAATGGTGCCTGGAACACATTGAGTTTTGCAACTAATGTCAGAAAGGAGTCTGACCGATTTGAGAATTTAACATTCTGGTTGTGTCAAATGTTTATGAAATTTATGTCTACACTTTATAGCTTACATGGAAAATATTTTGCATACCTGTCAACTGAACAAGATTTTGTGAAGGTCATTTCTGACATGCAATAGTCACATCCTTCATGCCTATGACATTTGAATAACAAATTCAGCATTTACAACCCGAGGGCTTGGCATTATAGAATTACCTGTGTCATTAACCTTTCATAGAAAGACCTGAGCCTTTTCTTTGAAATACTTAATGATTTTTGTTATTGACAATTAATGACTGCGGAGAATAACAGTGCGTATGGTGTTGGCATGTTCTTATATCATCCAGATATACTCCAGTTTCCTCCGATCCTAAAGACATTCATTCAAGGATTCAAAGGTCTGTCGTATTTACAGTGTACAGGTACAAAGTACAATGAAATTATTGCTTGAATGCCTTCTTGCAGACTATAACAGACAGCAATAACCATGTGGTGTAACAATACAATAAACAGTCAACGTAGAGTACAACATTATAACAGCACAAACTACAGTATATACAAACTACGAAAAACTAACACAGGTAACATAAGGTATTAGTGGATCACGGCAATAAGTTGGTAGTATCAAAGTGTCACAGTGGAATATTGCAGTAAGGTGCATATAGGGTTCACAACATACTATGTAGTTAGACTAATTGGTGTCATTAAAATACCTGTAGTATACAGTCCACTGAACTGTTTAGGTTCTTGATTTTTATAATCATGAGTATTCCTGCGTAGATCTCCAAAAACTACTGTGACGACACTCTCGATGCAGAATAGCAAAGCATTGTGGGTCCCATGGTGGGAATTTCTGCATTAGGTAGGGTGTAAACAACTTTAATGATGTCACTGGTTAGGCCCGGGCATGCTCATTATATCTGCCTATTAGCTTGGCAATACAAACACACATGCACGCACTGCACATTGTAGATTACAATTGCTTTTAGTTCTCTCTCCTGTTTGACTTACTGTTTCATTTATTCCTCCCACCCCCATACACAGAACCTTGTAATGGAAATATAATCTAGATGTGCCCATACATGACTTCATACATTTTCCTTTAATTGATGATACATGGGTACTGGTTGCCTGAAGTTTGTAGAAATGTAACATGTATAATGCTAATTGTTCCTATAGGAAGATCTCTTCACCATAATATTATTATTTCCTAATATTATAATCACATGAATATGACCATACATCATATTAATATTTATAGTACATACAATTTTGTATCAGAATTTTATCCTAAATTTCACCCCTGTCCTCCCATTTTCATGCCTCATTACATTCCAGTTAGCACTTATCCAGTGCATAGTGCAGTGAGTCAGAGTTGGTGTTCTGAGGCATGATGCAATAAGCAGGAAACTCCCTGAAGGGGATACTGGGTTTTCTCATACTCTGTTTGACACTAAGGGTATTTATGGTTGCCAGTTCCCACGAAAAGCATGTCTATATGATGTAATTGTGAACTGGGAACAAAATCATATGGAGTGGTCAAGGATGTGAACTAATAGGCTGAATGTCCCAGGACAGGCCTTTCACATGTTACCTTCCCTAAAGTACTCAACTAAAATACCCAGCTTTATAAATATTTTAAGTGCTGCAAACATTAGGTTGGTGATCTAATTTCAGTTTTAATTTTAAATCAGCCATCTAAGTACTAGGGTAGAACATGGTGGAATGGTGTACCCTCACACTTTCTGCTCCGGCTCTGTTTGTGGAGTTTGCATGGGTATCCTGTGGGTAAACTAGGTTTCTCCTTTCGCACAAAAATATGATTTCAGTTGGTTAAGTTCGCTGAATTTACATTGTTTGCAACTAGCACCCACTGTCTTCCGCTTTGAGCCCTGTGAAAGGCTACAGGTCTGATGTAAAATTACTTACAGGAAATGGATGCATGTAATAAACATAATTCTATAACATTATGAATTGTGCTGTATGCTTTGTTTACCAGTAAGACATTTTTGAAGAGTCTTGACATTGCAGTGTAAATAGGCCAGAGGATGGACGTGGCTTCATCAGCTTTTGTGCTAATACGTTGGTCTTGCCTTTCCACAGCATACGGACTGGTGATCATCCTATTGAACCATGTCCCAGAACAAGAGTGGTTTCCCCATTGCAGGGGAGGACAATCCCCTTCATAACTCTGTCTTTGGCCAGCCCAACCCTGCTGGATTTGCAATGCCCCCTCCCAACTACTCGCAGAACCCAGGAGGGCCCCCGTTCCCCCAGCCTGGTGCTTTTGGGCAGCCCAACTTTGCCCAGGGAATGTCTGGATTTGGACAAGAACCCTATCCGCAGATGCCCTACCCTCAGGCCCCACAGGGTCCATACCCTCAAGGACCATACCCTCAAGGACCTTACCCTCAGGCAGGATTTCCTCAGACAGGGTATCCTTATCAGCAGGGTCCTCCTCAGCCTGGCTACGGAGTAGACCCCAATGGTGAGTTTCCCCGGTCTCCAGGGCTACTTTCAGTGTATCAGTGGAGGGCGGTATACAAATAGCATACAAAACTGTATGGTTTATAAATCACAATGTTTTTGCAAGCTATAGGGTATATTATCCCCATATCTGATGAGTTCCTAATTAGCCTTTGTTTTATCAACAGCTCTAATGTCGAACGATAAAATAAAGAGTGTTGCTCTTTAATACTGGTGTATTTGCGGATGGTTCTAGGGCAGTTAATCATCTCTTTGACGCATATTCCAAAGAAAGCAGTGATCTAAAATGGAATATATAATAAAAACTACATAACTCAGTTTGGTTCCTTATATTTTACCACTAAAGATAATGTGTTGGCTTGTCTTGTTTTGGTGTTGACCCAGATCCCCTGAATAGTCCGGGTTACCATGGTGATGTGCCACCATCTTACTATGACAACGAGGATTTCACTGATTCTAAGTGGGAGGATAAGTCCATCCGGCAGGCTTTCATTCGCAAGGTAAGCTATGAAGCAAGCAGTGTCAGGAGTTCACCAAATACTCATTAAATCAAAAATGTCAGGAGCTTCCCCGATGTCCTTGGTTCATGATGTTTGTCCACACAGGTCTTCATGGTGCTGACTGTTCAGCTGATTGTGACCTTCTCCTTCGTGGCAGTTTTCACTTTTGTGGAGGATGTCAAAATGTTCGTGCGCAGAAACAGCTGGACCTACTATGTGTCCTACGCCATCTTCTTTGTGTCCCTCATTGTGCTCAGCTGCTGTGGGGAATTCCGCCGCAAACACCCCTGGAACTTGGTTGCTTTGGTATGGTCCGAAACTGCTGTATTTGCTTCTGTTACTGATGGATGGGTTTCTGGCACGTACTTGTCTGATATGCAGGGTTGTAAGTGTGTACGGCTGACTGCTGTCTGTGTCCCCACTCCCAGTCCATCCTCACTTTGAGCCTGTCCTACATGGTGGGCATGATCGCCAGCTTCTACAACACAGACTCCGTCATCATGGCCGTGGGCATCACCGTGGTCGTCTGCTTCACCGTTGTGCTCTTTTCGCTGCAGGTCAGTAGTCACTGCAGGTCTGTCTGTGTGCCCTTTTGGATGTCACTCTGTAGTGAGGACCCGTGTTTGGGAACAGCAATGAACTTTGAACTTCCCAGGAGGCCATGATCCCTTTGAACTGAAGATTATTTTTATATATTATATAGTCCTTTGCATGTGCCGTTTTTATGTCGAATTTTACCCTTTCCCACTTTACATGCACTCATAGAATTGTACAGTGTGTCTGTCGGGCTTTATAAAGTAATAAAAGGTAGTAAATCAAATTAGCAAAAATTAAGGCCATTAAAAGGCATTAAATACAATTTTATAAGGTATTACATTTTAGATTTCTTTTTCCAAATGAATACATTTGTGTTTAAAAGTTTGTGTAAACTTTGTGTAAAAAGTTTGTGTAAGTTTATTTAAATGTGAGATTAGGCTCATTCATTCTAGTTAGTCGATATCTATGATGCTGACATCATATTGAATGGCCGCTCGACGTGTCGGGCATTTTGCTGAACTGCATACTAGCTGGCTTGTGAAACTCCTCAAACGCAAATTCTCAGTCTCTAGAGGACCCTGGCTCAGGCCTGTAGTGGGGAATAACCAGGAGGCGTACTGTCCGGTTTGTTAAAAAAATAAAAATAAAGATCACTTAGATGGATGTTAACTCTCTCCGGTTGCATACTCGATGCACTAGCCATAAATGTGGAATGCATGGAGGCGGAGCTACTGTACATAGACGGCTGATCTCCGGGTGGCTATGGGCGCCACACCAACGCTGCACACTGATGTTCTGTGGTGTCTAGACACTGCTGATAAACAGCATTCGAACGAAGGGACTGGAGAGCCGCTTAAAGCAACATTTCCCAATTCTGATTATCGCTAGGTCATTCACGTGTGGAAAAGACAAAATCAGGTACAGCATCAGATTAAGGCACATACCATGATATTACATTGCTGTCAGAGGTTTAAGTCCATTTACTTGTTCTAGTGGCATCACCAATTCAGGTAGTGAATGCCAGTTCGTTAGAATTTTTATTCTTTTATTGAGAATTTTATATAATCTATTGTTTTTTATTCAACAAGTTAAATAAATGCAAAATGTGTTCAGAATCACTGTAAATCTGTAAGTCTGTAAATCTGTTTTGTTGACCCATGTTCCCTATTTAAATTCTGTTGTATTGGCCAAAAGTATTTAGTGCTATAAATTTCAACGTCAGTGTAAAAGTTAGAAAGGCTGCCAGTTGAAACAGTTGCAGCTCAATGTTGTGTTGGTTTTAAAAGAATTATTGAGAAACATTTAATAACTTTATTAATACTAACTTCAGGATTTCTATATATACTCTGTTGTGGATGTTTTGAAAATTTGCATGATATTTCAACAATTCGGCTATGAATTTGAAAGTAAAATGGACAGTGTATGTCATGTAATTATGTAAGATTTTTATTTATCATCATTTCTTCTGGCTCCCTTGACACAGACCAAGTATGACTTCACCTCCTGCCGGGGCGTGCTCTTCGTCTGCCTCATAGTCCTCATGATCTTCTCCATCCTCTGCATCTTCATCCGCCACAAGATCTTGCACATCGTCTACGCCTCGCTGGGGGCCCTGCTCTTCACCTGCGTAAGTCAGGCTTGGTTCTAAGCAGCCCGTGGGCCTTAAGGTCTGTTTTCTTTCAGTACTGTGCTTCTGTGGGCACAGTAGGAGCGACGTCCAGTTGATCTGGACATTTGAGCACACTCTCTCCCGTCTGTTGGTGGCAGCCCAGTTTTCCAGCTCCGCTGAGAGGTTTCAGGGAGCCAGTAGGAAGCCAGTCTGCTTCGGCAATCCATGGAAACTGGGCTCATTTAATCTACAGTTCTGGGGGGGGGCATGATGGGGAAAAAAAATATTCAGAGCACTTACTGTAAGAGTTTCCTAGTAGCACGTTCCAAAGGTGCCTCACAGCAGTGTCCTTAAATCCAAGGCCAGAAAATTGCCTTGAGATTTAGTGGAATTGGCTGAGAAAGCATGGATGGAGTGAGGCAGCCAGCGGGGACTTGGGGCATGGGTGATACTTGGAATAAAGGGTTGGAGCTTTGGCCTGGTCAGCAGAACGTGCCAGCTGGAGGAGTCATGGATATTCAGGCTGGAAATACTGATGCACTAGCAGAGAGGTGAGGACGCTGGACGGGGAGATGGAGCAGGGAAGGAGGGTGAGATGGGGACCTTATGTTTAGTGGTGAAAGGGATACCCACAGGACACAGTAACTCTGAGGAGGTTAGGTTCACACTTCAGATGATGTAGGTGCAATATGAAACACCATATATGGAAATGTCTAACGAAAACTGAAAGATGATATAATGGAACCGCAGGAGCAAAGACTTGTTTGGATACTATTGAGGCCGGTGAGACTTCGTGTGGTCGCTGTGTAATTTTGCAACGAGACAGAAGATGACAGAGTTGATGCCAGTTATGATGGAGAGAACGACAGCAAAGAGTCCCAGTATGAGAGGGCTGACTGGTCTTGTTTTTGCGCTTCCAGTTCTTGGCTGTGGATACCCAGCTTCTTCTGGGAAACAAGAAGCTGGCTCTGAGTCCGGAGGAGTACATCTTCGCCGCCCTTAGCCTCTACACTGACATCATCAACATCTTCCTGTACATCCTGGCCATAATAGGTCGCAGCCGTGAGTGACGGACCCCACATCCTTCCGGGCAGAGCAAAGAGGAGGCCCAAGCGACTGAATGTGAATGTCTTTCATAGTGTGCTTTTCTGGCATCCTTTTGACCCCACCCCACTTAACCTTGAAGCCTCATTTGGTGGGGCTGCAGACATATTGGCACTAAATTCTGATGTCCTGTTTGAATAACAGCTCGCTACCATGCACGTTCCGTGTCAAGGCGATTCGAATCGGTCCATCTGTGTTTTTCCCCTCTTAAAAGCCTAATTGGCACAGCTCAGCTAGACCCTTTAATTCTCGGTTTATATGAAGCCCAAAGCCGGCCAGTATTTATCAGAGGGAAGAATGGGAAGTGGGAGCCCTGTAGCTCTCTGGCCTGCTTCCTGGAGTGCTCCTTTTCTGCAGGTGTCCTCTGTGCCATCACACACTTCAAAATGCTGTTCATGACAATTTGACACAGCTGAAAGTGGCTAGGAGGACAGCCCTGATCAGATAGACACTCTGCCCTCCTCCAGTGGTCACCTCTGCTTTAAACTGTAGCTGTAAATGCACAGGCATATGTGATGCTCTGTCCCTCAAGCCCTTCGGATGAGTTTAACCAATTAATGCACTGGTTCGAGTCAAATTCTAGGGAGACACGTGGCATGAACACCCAAACAAATATGCAACTTCACTGCATTTATCCACCTTTAAAGAGGAAAAGGAGATGTTTTCTTTCCTGTACAAAAAGGAACATTAAGAATCCTGGATGTATACATTGAAGCTTTTTTTTCTTTATTTTACAGCAAATTGTCTTGTGTGAAATGTGAAAATTACTTGGTTTGTTTTAGTACAGTCTGTGAGATTATTTCTATCACTTGCCTATGTGTAAACAATAGAACACTACCTGCTTAACTAATTGTACTGTCCCTTCCGTTTATTGATCATATTGTAAACATCGGAGCTACTTTGGATTAAAACCAGTAGTACCTTCAGAAGGGGCTTGTCTCATTTCTGGCATTCTGAAGCATGCTGTGTGTAGCTGGGATTTGTGCCGGTCTGAATGCTCTCAACACTGACCTGTAACCCTTCTAAACGCAGATGGATATAAAGTGATTATTCCTCCCCCCCAATTCCCACCTGCATGCATGCTCTTTACCGCCCCCTGGTTCGGCATGTGCACGCAGCACAGTCTTACTGCTAGAGCATTCAGTGAACAAACCAACTTACAAAAATGCATTGTGTAGCAGCCCTTGTGTTTGTTTCAATACCTCTGATTTATTTTTTAAACTATTTAACCATAAATAAATAACTTTAATGTTATGACGTGTATAGAATATTTACCTTTGTAGTTCTGTTTGCACTGTAAATTTGCATTACTCAGATGGAATTGTATTACTCTACTGCTGTTCGCTTTTCATTAAAACTTAAAAATAAAACTGTTAATGTTGATTGTCTGGTTGGGTTTTGTGTATTTTCACACCTGTACATGTTCCTCTCACATCAGCACATCAGTCCCCTGGTCCTTGTGAACCATCTTGAGCTGATTTCCTAGCCGTAACTGAGCTGTACATGGATTAAGTTTATGATATGTGCAGTATGTATACATAAACACGTTGTGTGTATATATACGTATAAACATGTACATGCATCTAGGCCTGGGTGATACAGACCAAACGCCCTATCTCTATATTTTTAGGCAGAACAGCCATACATAATGTTTATTACTGTTTTCTATGAAGTGAGCTAAATGTTCAGGATTATGTTAAAACCACATGTGAGATAAAACGTTTCTATTAAAGCAGTGTGGTCAAAACTAAACGCACATACAGGGAATCTGTCGCTGTTTGCAAATATACAACACAAAAACATATCACACCACTAAGGCTTATTTTTCCTCTGTTTATGACACTGCTCTTAGAAGCCTGATGACCACTGAAAGTGCACTTAACTGGAAAGATCTCATTTTAAGGTATCATCCTTCAACAAAATAATACATTTTGCAACTTTTAAACCTGTGAATTATTCGGTAATTCATCAACCTCCCTGATGTGATCAAATGGTTCGATTTTAGAAATGAATTCTGGGATTCTGTTTGATGTCACATTTTGTTTACAGCTAGGAATGAGTTCTATTGGTCTCCATTAAAAATCTTAAATTCAGACCTAATTTGAACTCACAATAGATGTATATCGATATAAACTGCTTTGTGTCATCCTATATCTCATTTTTAAAATACCATAAAAATTCGATATACCACCAATCGTAACACATGCAGCTCAGGAAAAAATTGAAATCACTCTACATTTAAAAAAAAAAACTGCATTTTTAAATCCAACTCCTGGTTCTGCTGGCAGAAAGTGACACTTGGTGGCAGCTGCTTCCAGGCTCAAAGATTCAATGACAACAGTTTAGAAGAAGAAGGTGAAGCAAGTCACTGGTAATAGCCAGAGGCCAGCCAGGAAGAGGGCAGAAGCAGGATTCTAATGCCAGAGATGACTGTCTACTTATCCGGCAGTGACCTTCAAAAGCAATGGGAAACATTAAGTGTGAAGTGCACTGCTAGGACGGTTCATATCAGGGTCCTAGAAGCAGAACTGAAGTCCCATAAAGCAGGGAAAAATAACCAGTTTTTGATCCAAGCTGCTAATGTTCCTAAAATCCCTGCATGTTTGAGCTTAAGCAAGAGCCGTTTGTGGGGGACAACATCAAAGGCCTTCTGGAAATCTAAGTAGATCACATCATAGGCCTGTTTGCGATCAATTTCTCTTGTAGCTTCCTCAAAGAACTCAAGTAGATTAGTTAAACAGGATCTACCTCTCCCAAATCCACGTTGGCTATCCCTCAGAATGTTATTTGCATCCAGGTTATCTACCATTTTCACTTGGATTATACCTTCCATTATTTTTCCAGTAATGCTAGTTAAACTGACTGGCCTATAGTTTGCTGGATTCCTTCTATCCCCTTTTTTGAATATGGGTGTTATATTAGCATGCATCCAATCAGAAGGTACCACACCCACATATAAGGATTTCTGGAATTTTAAAGTTAAAGGTTGGCTAATAATATCCTTCATCTCTTTTAAAACTATAGGTAAGATGCCATCAGGGCCCTGCGATTTATTTATTTTGAGTTTAGCTAGGCTTAGTACCACATCAGCCTCAGTTATACATATATTGGTCATAGACAACGTTGTATTTGTACTAAATGGTGGTAAGTTACTTGTGTTCTCTACTGTGAACACCCGTATAAAATAATCATTAAACTGATTTACTATATCAATTTCATTTTCAATTATAAGGCGCTTATTATCCTGCAAATTAGTGATTTCAGAATTTTAGAGCTCTTTTGGAGTTTGGAGATTAACGGCGTATAATGTTTTATAAATAGACGTTTGGATGCCTTAATGATAGCTAATTAATAGTCTTTAAATAGACAGCTGATCTTAGTTTTTGTTACTCCGCCAATGCGATTCCTGTTCTCATATAGCACCATGCGGCTGGTCATTTGCGGTACCTGGGAGGGGCAATGACCCACCCCAGAACAGACCGCTTGGTGGCTGTTTTTAAATTCGATATTTACTAGGTTTTTTTTGCTAGCGAATATAGAATATAAATCACATAGGGTTTTTGGCAATGGTGAAAAGATAAGCGGCAGTAAAAGATAGTAAGACATGTCTCTAATGAGCCACACCTGTTAATCATTTGTCTTACCTCTCATTTCAGCTTTTGTGCGGATCATTCCAGCTGCTCCTCAGTCCAGACACTGACGCTGCCCTTGTGTGTTACAATCTTATTTAGCTACAGCCATATTAAATAACCACAAATGGCTTCCCTTCATTTTTATAGGAGGAAAAAGGGTGTGAAAGATTAGACAGGACCCGAGGAAAACATTGAACTTTGTTTGATGCTGATCGGCTTAAAGATGGAGTTTCACAATTTATCCAAATGCAATATTGACAGATGGTTAAAGGACACATACAAGCGGGGTTCTGCTGAACGGCAGGGCAGTTTCAAGACGGTCCCTAAGTGTTCCGGCTGTTTTGTGTGAGCAGATAGATATTTGTGTCTTACTTTATATCTTTAATTCATATTGCTCGAGAATGTAGAGCTAATTAAAAGTGTAAAATATTCCTCTCGTTTTACTTTACAATCATCAATCTGAAAAGAACTACTGTCATGACCCGGACGAAGCGAATATCGAATATAAATCCAACTTCACCACAGTTCAGAACAGGTGCTAAGAAAACGAATCTATCACAGTCCCAGATACCCGGGAAGGAAAACTGTGACCACAGTCAGCATGCAATCATGCGAACCAATACATCTTTCCCAGTTTCCACATTTGTGGAACTAGGTCCAACAACAGGAGTACTACTGCTTCCTAGGCTGCAACCCATCCATTGTTCGAAAATGCTAACTAAGCTATGCAGTTTGTATTTCTTACGAATTGCACTTTCCCCGGTGTATGAGATTGACTACATACGTGGAACCTTCTGGAAAGGGTCACTACTACTGGCTGCCTCCATCAATGTGTGGCACTGGGTGTTGCATGATCAAGGGAAAATATTAACCCCCATTAACCTAAGTTGTAAGCTGAGGTCCCAATAACATAACACAATTATTTTGTTATTTCGTCACTTACCTAAATTTTGGTAAGGGGGAGCTCTGGACAGTACAATACACTATCAGTAGCTGATGCCAGTAGAGTTCTTTAAGATGTCAATACACTATGAGTCAATACACTCTGAGTAGCTGATGCCAGTAGAGTTCTTTAAGATGCGAGTGTACGCAGGGATCAGCACAGACTTACTGTAAGTTCTACTTCCAGACCCGAATTGGCGAAACCCAGAAATTAAACGTGTTGCACAAGAGTGAGCAAAGTGTCATTCTTCACCGAGTACCTGTGCATGGACACAGGGTGAGTAAGCAAACACTTAGCTAAGCATGTCGCCACTTCGTCACAGGAGCGGTTTACGCAGGCTACTCTGTTCCGGGACTTTCCCAGGCTGCCCGGTGATTGACCACGGCGGGAAGGACCACTACTTCACCTACAAGCACATCATGCACCGCGAATATATACACGTAACTGTGCAGAAGACCGGGAGGTGCGTCAGGTCAGGTCCTGGACGCTTTCCAAATCATTCTGGGCTTTGTGACAACTCTAAGCTTCCATACAATAGTCTGACTCGCATCTGTGGTGGGGGTATAGTTGCTCTATGGCCGTAGTAAAATATTTCTGCGACTCGGAGCTTAACTCCTCGTTCTATAGACCAATTTCACCCTGCCTTGCACCCCCTCTCAGTCACACATCTTACATTATTAGAGACGCAGTTCAATATTTTTTAAGATACCCTCTGACAAGGTGGCACATTTCCAAGATTCCAAGCTGCCGAGAAAACCAGTGAGTTTAAATAGACTCGTTTTAAATTTCACCCATTTGGATGATATGAGGTACCTTTCAGCAGGGAGCAAAGACATAAAGGTCACGCTCATTCATGCACCTGTGAATGGGTCACAGGCCCAAGCCAGTAACTAAAGCTGTTTTCTTAATACCCAAAGGCCCCACGTTCGTTATCCGACTTCACCACCTCCTTGATGACCATTATTACATCCACGAAGGAGGAAAACAGGATCTTGGACATCATCTATTTTTTTTTATATCATTATATTGTTCAAACATTATAGCAGGATGTACAGAGGAGCTTTCCAATTGCAGTGCTGACGGGTCCAAGTACAACAGAGGTTACAGATTTCCCTGCTCAACACACACCTTAATAATCAGGTTTAGTGGGTGTTAAAAATACAATTACTATTAAAAGTAAAATTACATGCTATTAAAGACAGGAAATTATAAAGTTCAGCTGCTGACCAGACAGTCTAGGTCCCCTAACCGTTCTAAAATGACCCTTTACGTGCCACAAGCTGCAGGAGGGTGGATGTGATTTTGCTGAGGCTGGAGGAAGGTGGGGGATCTGTGGGCAGACCTCTTTTGGGCCTGAATCCAGGCCGCTCGTGGAAAAGGGGCTCCGGGTAGCCGGGTGAGCCACGACGCCTGTGACCGCGCCCCTCACCAGGACTGCTGCCACGGGGGTAGGAGGACCTCTCTGGCCTCTCAGAGGGCGACCAGGTGTCTGCAGGCAGGGCTCCAGATCGCGAATAAGACGGCCGGCCAGGTCTGCGCTCCCCGGAACCGCGGGCCGCATGTCTGAAACCCCCTAAAGACACAACAGGCCATTTTAGTTGGAATATCTGCCTTTCATGGGTTTTCCATTTTGATAAATTAGCTAATATGTACAATAGATTTGTAAAATTAAAGTTTTTTTATCTGCACAGTACAACCAGAAATAACTACACACTGTTGGACCCAGTCTGATGCAGCACACAGTGCTTTAGATCACGGTCCAAGGTAAGGACTCGATATCCACCACTCACCTTTATGGTAATCTTGCTGCGGCGCTGCTGATTCCAGGCAATCATCAGATTGACGTCTGTCTGTCAGCTGCTTTTCTTTGGCACGTCTGTCATAGTGGTCTTCGAATGTTCTGGAAGGGCCCCCGTAAAAATTTCTAGTCTCCCTTGAATGTTCTCTGTACTCACCGGCAGAGTTTAGGAAATCCCCTTCGAACGGCTCTTGTGAATCGTATTCGAAATGCTCTAGTGAATTTCCTCTGCGACGACCGTGACTATTTGGCTGTTCGTGGTAACCGCCACGGTCGTCTCTGATGTCAGAATGGTAGGGATCTCGCGGCTCCTCCTGATAGCCATCTCTGGGGTGCTGAAGGTAGGCGTCCCTTGGATGCATGTGGTCGCCTGTCGGACGGTTCCGCCAAGGCTCTCTCCACTCCATACTCCCTGTGTGTTCTTCTTGTTCAGTGCTCATATGATTGTAGTCTTTGGAAAACACAGGCTCCATCTTCTTGGACTGAAATGTAATATAAAAAAAAATTACAAAGCCAGAAATACAACTGGATTTAAATGAAATTCTCACATTTGAAGCAAATGTGCCAAACAGCACAACCCAATGATCAGAGGAATACCCCCCCCGGGCCAGGCAGCAGTCTAAACTGGGATGCCCAGAACCCCCTCTCCCCAGCTACCTCCTCCAATGGATCACCTAGGCGATACCAGGCCATCCAAAGACGATTCCACCAGGGCCTCCTTTGTCTGCCCCGGGGCCCCTACCATTTCAGTGTGAGGTTTCTTTAAATATTGAAATATTCTCTGGGCCTCAATTCCATACCGTACAGGTCAGTAATCTTACCATAGCCTTCTCAGATTTGTTTGCTTGAAACTCCTCCAGAAGGTTGCACAGCTTGTCCTGGAAGGAGTTGGCTTCATCCATGGTCTCAATTTCAATGTTATTCTGGAATTATTTTTGAAAAAGGGCAAAACCTTTTATTAGACCTTTCAAGGCTTAGACTAAAAACACAGAGTGTGAGTAAAGTCAACAGCCTCATTCTACCCTAAAAACCATCAATTCTGATACATCTTCTACATCACTAAAGTGCTCAAAAGAAAAATACATACGAGCAAGAATTTAAAACGTAATGTATGCCCAAAAAATGAGGCACCATCGACCTTTGACCTTACCAGCACATCCAAGATATTTTGTTTAACACTCTGCTGCTCAGCCCTTCTGCAATCCACCTGGAAAGGAAACAGGATACAATTTGACCATTTTTACCACCGTGCTATTCTATCATCTACTTACAAGTTTAAAACAGATTTTATGAACAGATTTAAGTGGCTAGATCTCCACCCCCAGAACATTTAAAAGTACCTGCTTTTGTGAACCAGGATCTGGTCTCATCCTCTTTCTAGGAAGGTTGTCGCCTTCTCTAGATGGTCGGTCATCATCTCTGTAAGGAAGTTCTCCATGGTAGCTTGATCTCTCACCTCTGTCATACTCTGGTCCGTCAAACTGTGTGCCCCTCATGCCATCGTCCCTGTTATACATCGCAGGCTTTCTGGCTTGCTCTCCATCAAACGGCACTCTCTTCTCATCCCTTCTGCTGTAACCGAACCCTCGATCGGGTCCCTCTGTCCTGTTCCCACGATCCCCAACATGACTCTCAAGGAGGTCGGTGTGTTGAGATTTCTGTGCGCAGTCACGCAGAAGGTGCACCAGCCTCTGGCGCTTCCTCTCCTCCGAAGAGTCCGGGAACCTCTGTCTGCGTCTGTCCGCATCGCCGTGGTGACCCCATTCCTCCCGCCTTTCCTGCCAGGAATCTTCCTCATAAGACTCCTCATCCAAATGTTCTTGCCTAGACTGGCTTCCCCCGGCATAGTCTTCCCCATAAGGCTCTGCATCCTGGTACCGTTGCTCATAAGGGCCCTTGTATGGGCACTCTTCATCGAAAGGGCCATCCACCTGGTAACGCTGCTCGTCACGGTCTTCCTCACGGTAGCCACTCCGATACGCGTCTCCTCTTTCGTACCGCTGTCCGTAACGGTCCTTTTCATCGAATCCCCTACCGGATCCTGCCATTTCTCTCCTTGCCTCCCAGCGCCTGAATCCAGCCATGGATCGGTTCTGGCGGGCTTTGCTGTAATGCTGTTGGTTTTCCATTCCACCGGGGGTCTCCTTTAGGGTAACTATGGCTGAAGCAGCATCGGTATCAACACTCCTTGCATTCATGTACAAAAACGACGACTGGGACTGGAACCCCATTGTAGCCAATGTACCACGAAAAGCACGTCAAAATATCTGGAGTAGGGGTTATTCATCAAGCTGGATGCCCAACTTTTGATGACAAATTTACATCTAGAGCAGCATTTTCTAACCAGCACATACAAGGTCCTGGAGATGCTCACCTCTGAAAGGGCCAGGATGTTGCTTAACGTCTCTTTTTCTCTTTCTTTCCTGAAAGTTAAAAGAAATCATCCGACTATGTCACTGACTGTAGCATCTGACGAAATGTATTTAACGATAAGACAATGGCACATGTTCAGACCGCCGATGAGATGCACAGTAACGTGGACGGTGTACATTCATGTACCTCGGGAAGACCACGGCCATCTTGACGCTCCACCACTTCAGCCTTGGCCCGCACCAGCTTCCCCAGCTGATTCACATTGTTGACATTCCATGTCACCAAGTCGGGCCGATTGGTCACCTGAGGGCAAGTCAACGGTTATCCTCATCGCAAGCACTGCTGGAGAGGCTGCTGTGCTTCGCAGTGATGCACACGGTCAGCGATCACAGCCGGAAGACAGCTTCCCAAACCCGAGCCCCCACTTCTAGGACCCGCGTCCCTGGCAGAAAGGCGACCTCACCAGGTACTTCTGCCGGTGCTTCCGGCTCAGGATGTGGTTGGTGATACCGGGAAGGTCCGCCTCTGTGAAACAGAGCCGGCACAGGTACCTGATCCCCGGGCCGCTGCTGTCCACCTCCACCAGGTGCTGCAAACCTTTAGGAAAAGCAGGAAACATGATATTTACATCAATGCAGGAATGACAGAGTCCCAGATCAGTCATACCAGCTGCATTGTTGCCAATGTTACTTAATCTAGAGCAGGTTTGTGTTAAAGGCTACTAATGCCGTCCTTTTGGAACAAGCCAATAACATGCAAATAGAACGAAGCTGTGGGTCGGAGAGCATCTTCCTTGCCTTCTCTCAAGCGACTATGCGAGCTGCGGCTCACGCAAGTCAATCAAGACCCAATCGGCGGCAAGAAACGCGGACAGTATTTCTTACCAATTATGGGCTCATCCAGCTGCAAGTAGTCAATGTACTGGCAAAAACTGGTCCATTTTGGCAGGGGCTTCTCTCTTCTAAAGAGCCCTAGGACAGTCAAAGTTGATAAATGCCAGGGATCACTGCATTTCAAGCTGCTCTACACATCACCGGTCTAACCCACAAGGTCTTACTCACTGTCATAAAATGAAGAACATTAGTTGTGCTTGAACCTTCACTTTAAGAATTATGACAGTGCTTATTTTGTACCATTAGGCAAAAATGCATTTTATTTCTCCGTTAAAATAATACTCAACTTAAGAATCTCAACTTTGTATGTATGGGCAGGCATTCCAGTGGTGAAGTCAGTGAAAGCAGACTGAGTAGCTACAACAAAAATCTCAGCCTAGTGCTCTTTACTGAACCGATCAGGAATGGAGGATTTATAGCCATGATTTAAAAGCACAAGTGGGAGGGGCTAAAATATTTCAAAGTATAAAAAATTTTACAAGCACTCAAAAATCTCTTTCAAACACTCCCATAGGTAAATGAGGGACTTTATATTTCCCATCAGTTTCCAAAGATGCTGAAATGTTCAGGCACAAATCAGGCACTAAAGGCCAACTCAGAGCGCATAACTGAACTGTAATTCTTCACTTGAGATTTTGACGTTCCGTATTTCTTCATGTCACCAGCGATGTTGCCATTCCTTTGGATGAAAATGGGTAAGAAATTCTGTCCAATCAGGCAGCCAACTCTGCACTAGCTGTGCTGAGCATCCATTTCTGCGGCCAAAACCCTGAAGCAGAACTGTGGTGACAAGATGGAAGCTCTGCCTGAAGCTTTTGAACCAGAGGCTGATTGGTTGGTTTATTTTGCCAATGGTCTGAAGCGAATGCCGATTCGCTCAAGGGATCCTCTTCCAGGTGAAATCGGAAAAATACCGTCAGCTGCTGTTTGCGGTGCCAAATGTTTAGCGGAGGCCATGAATCTGAGACAGTCACTGACACAGAGAGCTACCAGACCTTATGGCACCCTCACTAGTGATGCTGGAGGCATCCTGAGCAAGGCAGGGTAGCCTAAAAGTCCTAATCGAGGATTTTTAGAGCTTTAAGCTCAACCTGACCTGTGCTCCGTGACGATGGAAAGGTCCAGAAGTTCTGACATGTTCCCAATGCATCAGTTCTTATGCTTGAGTTTGTAACCAGGCATCCGGCACAATGCGAGTCAGAGCTTCTGCTTTCATTATCGGCCTTCCTTTAATTTATAACTCCAATAAAAACTAGAGCTGTCACTGCTGAGCAACCACAGCAACCATTTTACCACATTTGATATATTTCTTCCTCTGGTGTTTCTGCAGCAATTCATGTGTAGCGTGTTTTTCGAGGGTACAACAGCAGAGTCCCTCCAGGGAATTTGTGTCACATTACTGTGAAAAGGTACCCAGTTATGGTGATACTGATGCTTGTCCAGTTAAGCAGAGGAAAGTTGGTCAAGAAAAACGTGAAGCTAAAAGCCGCCTGTGTGCACAATGTACGTGGGAAGACAAATTTTATTGTTACCCTAACAGCAACTCTGCATAGAAAGGCCATGTGTTGTTGCTAGGCAACTGGTTCCATCCGAGTGTATAGACAAAGATAATGGGCCAAAGCTTCTGATGAACAATAAGGGACAAAGAAGGGTGATGAAATTGTAAAACATCCGGTCCAGTCGTTATGAGATAGTGACCCCACCCCTCTAATCCGCTGCAAACTTAATTCATATTTCTTTGCAGGGAAAATATTCATTAGTTGAACTGGTGGAATACTTACTCCAGGAAATATTAACAGAAAACAAAAACCTTGGATACGGCACACAGACACATCAACCCATCTGAGAAAAGTATGTATAACAATTTAAAGCTGAACCGGTCTGTGAGACTGTACCACGCTTGCAAGAAGCTGTTCACATAATACCTGCAAATACATGGCAACTTAACTGTGAATATTACAGGTGTGAGGTGAAAACGGTGGGTGCACATGTACGGGGAAAGCAAGCTGACACTTACCGCGGGCGATCAGTGCATCCTCTTTCTGTGGGGCGTTTGGGTGGAGCAGCCGAGAAAACAGGCACAAGGAGTCAGCAACAGGCCAGGGGAGAGATTTCAGCTTGCAAAAGGCCTTACTGATGCGGACAGGGCAGCCTTAGGCAGGCATTAACCACCGCAGGTCTGTGAACCTCACACACTCACCACACAGCTTACGGTTCTGTACCGTCTCTCACTCACTATGACAGACAGGGTGCACACTTTCATCTCAAATGGCAAACACACTGCATACTCCTCAAATCCATCACGCAACCTAAACACCAATGAGCTGCCTGTCGTTTAATGCATGTGCTGTGTGCCAGGAAAGCTTACTTTCAATGCCCAGAAATCGGTTCTTGACATATACATTACAGATGGCTGTGGAAAGATTCTTGAAAACGGTCACTTAGTTGGTCAACTTGTGAGTCTGCCGATAATTTTACTAGAAAGGAGAGTCGCCGCTCCACATCATGCAACACCTGAGTTTCCATCTTGTTCTTCTATGGTATGAAAAGCCAAACGCTGGATCATCTTGAGATGATGTCATTATGGCTCAGTTAAGCAAGCATCTTACAGTATGCTGAAATGCTGAAGCCAAGCAACTTTATCCAAAAAGATAAAAAGATCTTTTCTTTTTAAGGGTCCATGGCTCGAGACGCTGCCTTTCACAGGGTCAAAAAGACTCGGCTGGAGAGAAGCAGCGCTATGCCTTTGTGACTTGAACAGAAGCTGGAATCAGAATCAGAATTCAAAGGGGATACTGCTGCATTTATTCTCAGAAGGTATTCAAGTTATCCCTGGAAACCAAGGATATTAGGACGATAACACTGAGAAATATAGAGTCTGTTCCATTGCTGGTGTATTAAATCTCTTGATTCATTGGCATATTGTGAAAAGTGGCTTCTACTGCAGAACAAGACAAGAACAGTCACTAAATCAATGGACTGAACGGAGAAGATAATCCTTAAGGTTTGTGGGGAAAGGTCAGGTGGAACAAACATGTAGCTGAATCGATGGTGTTCCAGAGAGTACACAGCATCTGCTATGCTTGGAAGATGGCCTGCTGCTCACAGAGCAACGAAGTGTGAATAATGAGCATCAAGTTTGGAGCTGGAAATAAGGAAGAACAAGTGACCATGGAGATTCTACCAGAAAAAGGCTGACTGTCTAATAACTGCAGAGCAAAGTGACATCGAATAGGCACTGCCTTGTTTACATTTACAAAAACATTCCATTAAGGTGCACATACAATTTTTACTAATACGAACCAGAATCAAATGATGGAACTCATTTAATGAATGAAATTCAGGACCCCCCCCCCCTACAAAGCAAAAGTACAAAGATTTTTTTCTGGATTGTTATGAGACGGACATTGTAGCAGAACCGGACATGGGGGGGGGGGGGGGGGGAAAGAGGGTTTTACTCCAGGAATGAAGTTTTCAAAAATAAGGAATCTGATGGTTCAAAATGTAGTAGGACATTATGCAAGTGAAGGAATCCAGTGCAGGCATTAGAATCAGTTTACTAGCAACATGATGTAAAGAAAGGCAGATATTGGTATGGAACCATACACCCATCTTCTAACCAGTTCTGCAGGCTGGGTTTGCATGGAGCTTGGAGCCTATTCCAGGCCAGGCAGCACAAGGCATAATACAGGGGTACACCTTAAAGGGGATGCCAGTCCACAGCAAGGTCTATGGAATGATCAAACACAAGAACATGTGGATTGAATGAAAGCAGCCTGTCACCTGACTCAGTCTCCTGAGACATTAGTTTTCAAGTGCAAATAAAGGATGGACCGTTGCAGGAGTCCACTGCCATCTGGTGCTTATACTTTACATCCACAAGTGGTTCGTCATCATTGCAGAGTGATTCCTTTAAAGAGAATAAGACCTTGTCCATAGCAAGAGGTAAGTGACACGATTATTATTTTATTAAATCAAAATTAGTCAATCATAATAGTTATCCATGTGCTCTGCTACTGTTTAATGTGTAGAGGATCAGTGAAGATATTGCCTGTATGTTGATAGCTGATCCCGTATCATATTTTGTTTTTAGCTGCCATTCAACCATGACAATGAATTTAACAAAGGTGAATAAAACTGTATTTGAATCATAGCTCAATAAAGTACCTGCACACTCCCACATACCTTTAGGTGCTGATTCTCAGTCAGATGTATCTTGTACTGCGTTTCTCCTCTAATTTTAGCGTTACATACCTGAAAATATATGTACATGTTACATTTCAATTGGTAGCTCACGGCCGGCTAGTGTTAAGGACGCTTGGTTGACCGAAAACTATCAAACGAGATATCCAATAAAATAATCATGGCGCTAAATTTCAGATGCACTTACTTCACATAAAATAAATGAAATGTCATCACTGTCGTCGTAACTAGAGCCCTCCATGCTGATTCTGTGCTGGAAAAACTAGTGGTAAGGCGAGTTAGCATCGGGGATTGTTACATTCAAAAATAACATGCAAACTAACTACGAGAAACTGGAAAAATATGCAAAGTATAA
Organism: Stomatorhinus ivindoensis; assembly: GCA_019775895.2. Classification (NCBI taxonomy): domain Eukaryota; kingdom Metazoa; phylum Chordata; class Actinopteri; order Osteoglossiformes; family Mormyridae; genus Stomatorhinus; species Stomatorhinus ivindoensis. The sequence continues at coordinate 3,280,808 of JABFEB020000045.1, read as the reverse complement.
AAATATTTCAGTTTACGCAACACAGAGTTAATCTGTCACCTGGGAAATATTGTATGATGTTCTTTTGTAAAGCTTATGTGTTGTATAAAAGCCAGCTAAGTAACGGTGTTTGCTAACTAGCTTCACTTGTACGGATCTTCGAATGAAAAGATTAACTTATGTACTGTACTATCGTTTTAGTTATAGCACTTGCATTACGTCTTACCAGGGAATTATATGATGTTCAGATTTATTCAACAAACAACGTTATATATAGCGATGATCATAAACAATTCCACAGTATATAGTATACAATTCCGCCGTCATATAACCCCACACTTCCGGTCGAAAAGTACCAGGATGTTTCTGTGACGTACTTCCGGTGTCGTTGGTGACGTTTTGACTGCGACGTGAACCGAGGTATTGCCTATATCAGTTTCCTTCTACATTTACATTTCATATAAACAAGTAATCTTCTGCATTCTGCTAATATTTATTCAGAATTGTACGTGTGATGGGTTGGCATCCTGAATTAATGATTTCTGGCCCTGCATTAACAATACACAGTATGTTAATGAAAATAATATCTAAGTGCCACACAGAATTAATAGCCCGTAGTAGCACTACGAGGTTATTTTTTCATTGTCAGACTGCTTTCTGTTTTAGAAGGATGAGGACAATATTCTCAAAGTTTTATTGACCTTAAAAAGCAACACATCAAATAATGATAAATTAAAATTAAAAAAATCCAGAAAACCACTTTAACTTAAATTTATTTTGCTCTGACAATAGAACATTTTGTAACATACCACACTAAATTTATACTAACAAATTAATTAAATAAATTAGCAGGTATGGTTTCACATATAACATTGTTCCTTCCAATGACTTAAAAGACATGACCATCGCTGACAGCAAGATACCTTCAGTTCACAAATGTAAGAGAGAAAAAATACAGTACATGTGCACACAAATCATACCTAGAGGGGAAGGTTTAAATTATCACTTGGGCATGGGCTAGCATAATGGAGGGACATGATGCCATTTGGGATAATCTTGTCCTCCTGTGTAATGGTCAGTGATCGCATGACTGATGCAAACAACTTGTAAACAGATAAAGCTCCATTTACAGTAGTTCATGAAGAACTGCGTTTGGTTCCATCTGATGTATATGAAAACAAACCTTACAGGAATCCTGGGTAATGTAGTTAAAGGAGAGTAGCATAAATAATATATACACAAGCACAGCATTTTTTAAGTTCAAAAACTAAAACCTTCCCTGCACAAAATGATCGCTGGATTTCATAAAATTCCTCTCTTCTGCTTTTATCCTGATTAAAATGTGAAATATGCTGTTCCACTTCAGAAATATCCCATGTGATTGATGAGATTATTCATCTCAACACATTTACTAAAAAGTGATGCACACAAGACAAGGATGAGAACCTAAAATTGTGCAGTGATGAATTAGAGACAGAAGCATTGACAGAGCAACATAAAGATCATAATTGTAATAAAATACTGCAGTTGAATATATGACATACTGTACTGCACAATTCATTAATTAGAACGACTTAATATACAATTCCTATTTCTGTTCCATAATCTAAATTCACTAGAGATACAAAAATAAATGTCACAACAATATCTTTTTGACCAGTGTTAGGATAGTGAAGTGGAGCTGTAGGGAGGAGGAACTTGAAGGTAGCATGTAAAAAGGACAGCATGCTCAGTGTGGGACACCTGAATGTCAGAACAGGCTGGGAGCAGAGGGTTGCTGCAGAAGATGGGTAGAAGCTCAGAAGCATGATACTTGTGAAATGGACTGATATCTGACATTGGGATGTGTACAGGTTTTTTTTTGGGGGGGGGGGGGAGGCAGAGAAGAGACGAAAGGCATGTCAGTCAGAGGTGGTGTAGAGGCCATCGGAGGAGGGCAGGTGGACGTGGCCCCCCGTCACGCTGGGAAGCAGGGATAGGTCGGGCAGGCTGCCAAGTCGGGATCGCAGCTCCTTTCGCACCTGGGACACGCGGGCCAACTTGTGCTTGTATTCCTGAAAGACAGGCGACAGAAGACACGTTGTCTCATATTACACCTCACTGCTGTGAGCCGTCTTATTCCAGAACGTTCCATACCCTCCAGAAATCAGCAAACTAAAAATTCACATTATTTACAAAGAACAGTATTTGTACAGAAATCATACACTTGTCTTCATACTATAAAAATGGTGTTTATAAGAGAATTTGTGATTTGCACAGCAGGATTCCAAGCTAAAGGAAAAGCACAGCAAAAAGCATTGCAGATTCCATGAAATGCAAAAATTACTGAACATAAGAATGAGCTTTTCATTTTAGTTTCATTTAGATTTAGAATCTTGTGACCAAGACCAAACTGAAGTTTGAATAGCCTTTGAATAACCCTTGATCAAGAGTATAAAGGAATAAAAAGAGTCGACACTGCTTCATATTCCAGAACTGAAGATGCGGAGACCATGCTATAAACCAGATTTCTAACTCAACTTGAAGAATTAAGAGCTAAATATGACTGTCAGTTTAGCTTTAGGCTAAGCAAATTTAACTCAATTCATTTATATAAGTATTTCCCATTTCTATTAAGGAAGAACAGACCATGAAATCCAAAAGTTAGAAGAGACAAAAAAAAAGTTCAAAGGTCCCTGTATCAGTTCTGGTTGTCAGTATAGAAATTAGACATAATCAGACTTGCAATGGATTGTCACCTGGTAGTCAGAGTTCTGACCAGTTTATTGTGAACTACAGTCAAAGTTTCACCGAGATTCATGTTTGGATTGTTTGAACTGGGTTCACATATTGACCTATTTTGACTTAACATAAAGCTTTTTAATTTTGTCTTGTCTTAGTCTAGCATTGTGGTAATTTACCAAGTCCATAAGAAGAAAAAAAAATGTCTATTAAGAATAATTGTTCCTTAATAAATTTTATTTATTTATATTTATTTATATATATATATATATATATATATAAGACTAACAAGGCCTATATTTCCTCCTTGGCACTCCCCAAAAGTACTGGGCTGTACTACTGCCCCCTTGTGGTTGAGAAGTAACACCAAGGCCTTCTGTGGGAGTGGAAAAGGTCCTACACTATGCAGAGCAGTGTTTCCCAACCCCAGACAGTCAGAGCAAGGATGTGGACTATCTGCAGGGAGCAGGGGAGGACTGAAAATGTGGAGTGGCTGGGGGGGGTCCCCGAGGACTGGGTTGGGAAACATTGATCCAGAGTACAGGGGTATGTTACTAAAGCTATTACGTAGCCCATTGCAAAACGTAAAACATTATGCCAGGTCCTCTACCCAAACGCCCTCATCTGTTGAAACCCTTTATTTCATTGTCAGTGATTAATTGCGATACGGCCTAAGTGCACTTTGTGAGTATTGAGCATCGTGGCGCAAAATGGCTGTAATGGCTATGGAGGCTGAAGCTAAACTGATGACTGATATGGTTTAAAACAACACACGACTCATTATTTTAAATTAAATGTACCAGAACCATTGAGAGCAGGTTCTCAAACTTTGTGAAGATTAATCCTCCCTCACTCAGAAACAGAACGGGGATTAACCCCCCCCCCCCCCCAATAAAAGGAGAAACACCACTTAAGCTAAAAATCGGCTAAGTGAATTGAGCCATTTCTGAAGTAATGGAACTAGGGCACGAGACCTCAAATAAAACTTCACTCTTTAGCATCAGTGATGAGAGGAAGAATGTAATAAAATGGCATTCTGTCTCTACCATGCTAAAGATACAGCTCCCAACGGCACTCAGCTCATGTTACAAGGACAATGCAAGTGGAGTCACCCCCCCCCCTTCTACATTTAGAGGGCAGAGCTTCCAAATCCAATTCGCTGACTGTAGCTTTAAACATGACAGCTAAATAAATGGCTGAAGTCCCTTGCATCTCTTGACCCCATTTGGATTAAATTACAAAACCAAATTTAAATTCAGTAACCCCCCCCCCCCCCACCCAACAAAGCCCGAGGCACATGACTCCTCTAGAAATGGGCAATAGATATTTAGATATTTCTTGGTGTAGCTGAGGCCCATGAATTATCAGGGGGGGGGGGGGAAGCTAATTTTTGGAGGATTAAGTCGAAGTTTTGTAGAGCAGTAGCAACAAGAGATGGATTTGCCTTCCAAGACACCCCCCATACATTTTATAGTAATCTATAAATTGTATGCATGTTAAGGACCATGTTGCTGGCTAAATAAGGTCACTTAACATGACAAGGTTTCATGAAAATAAGCAAACTGCCATTTTGCACCAGAACTCTGTACTGTAGTTTATATAAAAAGCTGGAACATGAGCAGTCCTATCAAACATGGAATTGCTTTGCTTTTCCTTGAATGTATATGCAAATATATAGTATGTGTGTGCACGCACATGTAGATTGAGAGGCTTATCTTAAGGTTCCTTCCAAGTACACCCAACTTTCCCTTTCTCAGTTTCACTATCTAAAGCGTAACAGGCAACTGACCTGTTACAAGACTTCTACAGAATGTGAATGTGTTGCACACCCACCCACCAAAAAAAAAAAAAGTAAATAATCCATACCGAGCACCTACAAATTAATGTTACTGAAAAGCTGTGTTCCAGCCACACCTGGGGAAGATCAAACCCCAATAGAACATGTTTCCCTGTCTGTTTTTACGTTTTACAGTAGAAGAAAACCCCCATACCCCCAAACAGGCGGTACGTTTGTTCTTTTGCACACTTGCACCCTGGCTCTGCTGCAGCCCTGCTTTGCCGCATGGCACCATTCACTTGCAGAAGAGGCAGAAGCATGCAGAAAGGGGCCAAATAATACCACACCCACAGATACAAGATGTTTCCTTTATTTTCCCTTCTTTATTACAGGAGGAACCAGTACTGATGACTCCAGAAGGCACGATCCTGTTCAGTACCTGCAGACAGAGAGCTAAACAACGCAGGGTTAATCACTCGAGTTTGAAAATGATGGGAATCACGAGCTACCTGCTTAGAGACTTTCCTGACAGGCAGGCGGCATGCTATTCCAATGACAAAACACTATATACCAAAAAGACAGCATGGCCGATTATCAGGAAGGCTGAAGGTCGCATCCAAAGTTCACCGAGGGTTACTTACCACTGGTGAAGGCAAGCACCACTGGGAGAGAGAGTGTCACTCCCCAATGCTACAGCCAATCAGCACAAGTCAGACTCCAACTCAGAAACAGACTTGGTGCTGACTGGTTACTGAATCTGCAAGGTGCAGATTCAGCAACCAATCAGTACAGAGTCTGAGGCTTATAACTTGTACACCTCTATTCATGCATCTATATCCCCCTAAGGTCATTTATAAATGCAGGTCCACAAAAACGGCACTTTGTATGAAGAGGGCAGCCACCAGGAAAAGTCCCCTCTTCCTGCATGTCGATGTCAATCTATTACAGGACCCTTATCCCGGCTTCCAACATTTTGGGTGTTTAATCATAACCCTATAAACGGGCCCACGATTAAGGCTTTTCCCCAAGCTTGCCAACAGTCGACCTTAAGGCCCGTCTGTGGCTGCCCTAACAGGACGTTAACAGAAGCCACTGCTAACTCATTTTTAATGTTTAGAGAGTTTCAATCACTAACAAGAATCAGAAATGAGTGAAGTTGGCACGCTTAGGGAAGGGCGGGGCAGCCAGAGACCTTGGACCCTGGCACTGCTTGCATGATGACTACAGGCAAAGGTAAGGGATGATAAAAATCCTAAATTGGCTCATGCTTGACCTTCGAACCTGGGGTCATTGACTTGACAGCTTGACATGTCTTGATGACAAAGTCTGCCCATGTAATACTTAAAAGCCCATCATAATTACCATAATCCCACAATGCAATTCCCTCAGCCTCTTCGAGTATGCACTTGTTGGAACACGCATGACGATCTGGCTCCAAATAAAATGACTAACATCCTACTGGAGGCTGGACAGATCTGCTTTTAGCCAATCAAAAGTGGCCAGCTGCCTCTTATGCATCCTAGATTAGAAATAAAACAAAACGAGCGACTTGCAGTGTCATGCACCTCCAGCACTGAAAGGGAAGCGGCACACAAGAGATGGAGGGCAGCAGAAGACGGGGGCGCAAAAGGGCTTTAAAAACATCTACGCACTTCCAGCTTCTGTTCGTTCTGGACCAAGCCGTTCCTCTGACTCTGCAGGAAGAGGGCGAGTGTGCGTGTCAGCTGCCGCCGGTCGTCGATCTCCGCGGCAAGCCGCCCGCTGTAGTCAGCCAGCAACAGACACGCCTCCTCCACCAGCCTGGACAGGCGCTCCCCCGACTCTCTGTCTATGGTGTGCAGGGATGGGTGAGAGAAAAGCAACAAATCTGATTGGCTGAGAGCACATTATTTAGCAGCAAGCACTTATCCAAAGCCACATACAACTGAGAACGCGGAGTCAGCTAGTCCATGGAGTAGTTGGACATTAAGGGCTTTGATCAAGGGTTCAATGGCAAAAGTTACTCTGGGATTTGAACCAGCAACCTTCCAGTGGTGGGCACAGAGTCCTAATGAGCTACATGCCATCCCTACCCCCCACCGTCTGAAAACTGCAAGAGGCCAAATGGTTCGATGCAGAGGGTGCGAGCATACCAGTGATCCTGTGCAGCAGCGTCGTGTCCTGCACCTCGGGCGGCAGTGAGGAGATGCGTTGGCGCAGCGCAGAGTCCCCCGATGCTGCATTCTCCAGCTCCTGAAGTGCTCGGATCAGCTCCGCCGTC
>JABFEB020000045.1:3258087-3274019 GCA_019775895.2 Stomatorhinus ivindoensis | reverse complement strand
CCCCCCCCCCCCCCCCCCCCCCCCCCCCCCCCCCCCCGCCCCGGCGGAGGCGGGGCGGGGGAGCTCTGGCAGGGAAAGTCGTCGTTGTCGTCGTCCAGCTTGATCTCTTCGTACGGCCGCTTCCGGGGTTTCCGGTCACAATCTACACAATGAGGGAAACGGCATTAACAATCTTAAGTGCATAAGCAGGGAGTTTTCCCCCATTTAGATTAGTGTTTGAGGTCAGCAGTGGGTGCAGACATTAATGGGCTTGTTAATATGCACTACGGTCCTACTGTCCTGAAGGCAGCATGGCATGCGGACGCCACTTACGCAGAACCTGGCTGAGCTGCTCCAGAAGGTCGTTTTCATACACTGCCCTCTCCTGCCAGATGGACAACACTCTGTCCAAGTGCTTCTTGCAGGTCTCCTCACCCTCGCTGGGAAGAGGGACAAAGCAAACAGGATTGAGCCAACGACCCCCCCCCCCTTTTTTTGGAAGACCATCAAGCTCATGAAGGATGAGTCGACCGCCAACCAGGGCTTACTTGGAGACGTGCTTAAAGGCGTCGACGATGACTGGGGCGAAGTCCTGTGTGAACTCCGGTCCTTTCCGCTTGCTGTTCTGGATGACGTCGTTGGCCAGGTACAGGAAGGTCAACTTGCGTGACACCTTAGCTGCAGACAGAAGGCCGTGGGGAGTATGAGGTGCTGGGGAAAAGTCTAGCAGGCGATCGATCTGTGAAGGCCGCAGCGCTCTCCAGCTCACTCACTGCGAGTCTCAGCTAAATTTGCCTCACTCATAATCATTTTGTACGATTAGCACAGCTTTGGAGGACGACCATAGGCCTCTACCTGAAGAGATATAGTACCAGGAAAAAAAAAAAAAAAAAAAAGACGCACTCGCTGTTGCGGCCATATTTATAAATGCAGACTCCTGGCACTCTGACAGCTTCCAGATGTAGCCGCCTGGAACGCTTCTCCAACAGTCCTGAAGGAGGTTCCAGAAGCTCTGGCCAAACCACTTCTATTAGGTTCAGGTCAGGGGATTATAGGGGGCAAGTCATCTGTCACAACACTCCATCTCCTTCCATAATCACTAAATACTTACTAAATAACCCAAAACACTCAGAGGTTCTTGTTGGAAAAAAAAGAAATGGATTTTCAGTACGTTTCCAGGCATGACGGGTATTGTACCACTTTTGTGGGCGAACTCCCCCCCCCATTTCTTTGTTTTGCTTTCAACATAGTATGTCTGCTGTTCTGTCTGTGGTTCCAAGTCTGAGACGGGCATGAAATAAAATAGGGTGGGGACAAGCGAGTGAACAAACAAATGAGCTATTAACCTGATACTCAGTCAGCGCCTAAATAAAGAATGAAACCCAGGAGAGTGACAGCCATGATTCAGATCCAACTCACACTGAAGTCCTGCTTCAGATCCAACTCACTTCTGAAGTTACCAGGATCTCAGGAGGGAGAAGCAAAGAGCCAAACCCCAGCTGCTACAGCAAAGATTTCCCAGTGGGAAAGAAACCAAATCACACAAAGGGTGGCAGAGGGCCCGTCACAGCCTGCCTGACCTTTGGTGAAACAGGGGGACCGTCACAGCCTGCCTGACCTCTGGGGTTCCCAGTTAGCCCCTATATCCATTCAGTGTGGCCCAAAGAAAGACAAAGTGTTACTACTGCAACCCTTCTCTGCAATTTTCATTCACAAAAGTCAAGATGCACTTCGCAGCAATACCTGGGCCAAGTGTTCATTAGCTATCGCCTAAAAACAAAGTAACCAATTACTTCCCCTTTGACACTGTGCACACCAGCACAAACACTTCAGGTTCTGGGTGAACAGAAATTGAATCTGTTCATGCTGGGTCTGGCCAGGGCTGCAGCCCACCTTGGGCAAAGAGGGAAAGGGTGACGATTCCCTTTACATTCTCTGGGGGGGGGGGGTCCATTGCTATTGCCTTTTATAAAGGAATTAGTGACCTTCAAAAATACCACGAACATGCCAAGCCTCTGCAAATCAAGCACAAGAGGCGATTTCCCACTACACCAAAAGTACAAACAATATGGTACTTCCTTGCACTGGGTTTCCACCGCCGTTAAAACTGGTACCGCCAATTAGTGACGTCACAATGTGAGGCAGGGTGTTTTGTACTGAAATTGAAAAATGGCTGTAGAATTCTCACGTTGCAAGCGCCATGACAGCGGGGATGACATCACACATTCATTTGCTGTATGGACATTGTGCAGGGGGTTAGGGTTACAGTTTCACAAATTTTTTTTAATTTTTTAAAAAAGGTACCGAAAGCATCAAAAAAGTACAGAAGTACCCAAAATACCAAAGAAGCACCCCAGCTGGTTTGGAACTTTTGGTACTGGTACTCAACTGGAAGTTAACAGAAAAAGGGTTAGTACCAGAAGTATGGTACTTGGTGTGCTGGAAAAGCACCTAAATCAAGCCACCCTATAACATTTTTAGGAAGATTCATACCATGAAGGAACACAATTATTTCATAAATGAGGTCATTCCACTTCTAAAGGTGTCATTCCACCAATCATAGGCTGTACAGGAAGATGGAAAAAAAACCACAAAACTGTCCAATTACATTTCACAACAGAATTACAGGGGCGGGAGGGTCGATGGTCAGATCATTGCAAGGAAGCCAATCAGAAGACAGCGGTAGCTCAGGGCAGAAAGAGACAGTGTTGACACGATGCTGTGCGTTTCTTGGCAAAGAACAGTAAGAGGCACTGAACACCCAAGACAATTCAAAAGCACCACTGCCCAGCCAAAAACAGGGCAGGTGAGGATCTAGATTGGACTTGACAATATAATCCTACATAAGAGGAGGAAACTATAGGAAGCCAACAGGATGGATTTAAAAGTACTATAGTATTTTCAACAAGTTTCAGATGTTTGGACCTTACTGCAACAGATTTAAATGCATTTGATTTAAATGCAACTGCAAACCCGTAAACAGGATCTTGCATCCTGCACATTTCTGCCATAAGACCTAAGCAGAAAGTGGCCAGTTCAAATCTTGGGTTTTGTGTTGCTGTAAGCAGGGTAAATACACAGCACTGAACACCTCTGGCTGAAAGCACAAGAAAAGCCACGTCAAATGGACTTAAAGAATAATTTATATTCACAAAATAGCAACTGATGAGCACTCTAAAAATAGAAAAAAAGACAAACTGCTCTAGCTCAATGTGCGTGTTCGTATAGACACTCTTCTCACCACTTGGTGCCCCCCCCCCCCAATTTATACAATAATAATTTTTTTTTTTAAAAAGTCCAGCAGAAATCAGAATATTGCCTCCAGTAACCCCCTCAGTCCTCGCTATTGCAGTGTACCAGGTAACGTTTCCCGGACGGTCAGCTCTTTCGGTTTGCGGTCAGTCGAGAACCTACCTACCTAGGAATTTAACCACTGCACGAGGTAATATCACACTGTAGAACGCAAGTGGGTAAAAGGCCAAAATTAGAGGAGATTCATTCCTGTGTCCAGTGTCTTGATCTTCACAGCACTGCTTAAGAGTCATGGCAAATCCATTTGGCACAACCATCATTACGCAACGTTTCTGATTAATGCTTAAAAAGAACACAGAACTGAAGGTACATACAGTGCTTGGTATCACCACCTCACTGCATATCAACATTATTAAGCACCTTTGGCAATATTATAACCAACATAGACATGACTGCTTCTAAAATTAAACAAACCTAAACGAGGGTGACAGTCAGCTACCTCTGGCTTAATATTTAGTCAGTCAGATACCTTATTCCCAAGTCCTGCCTGCTCGCTCTCCATGGAGACAGTGGGCACCGTGGACAGACGCAGAGAATGGTGAGGTGCAGTGGGCCCCCTCCTTTTTTCAGCAGTCGGGTAGCCCATGACATGGCAGGGAGTTTAATTTGAGGACCCGCACCACACTGATAAGCAGGTCCTCCCGCTAATACGATTTGGGTGGAGGGGGGGGGGGGGCAGATAAGGCAGGACAGCTTCTACATTCCTCTGAAAACGTGCATAAACCGACACTCAGGCTAACCTACTGAAACACTAGCCGTGTCACGCACACCTGGCCAGGAGCGAGTATCACATACACACACCTGGAGAATTCCCACACAACCTAAGGACGCCACACTTGGGACAGCCCGAATGTACAGGTAGCTCAGATATATGCTGCATGTGTAGCTCAGGATTATGTTTTATCACCTTCAGATGGCCTGTATGGATGCAAAGAAGCACCAAAACCCAGTTTCTCAACAGTGGCTGGCAGAAACAGATTGGGTAACAACCCGAAGACAACTTTACAAGGATTTGACCAGGTAACACAAAATGAGCCCTTGGTAACATTCTGAAATAGTCCCGCTTGGGCCATGTTGCCTCATGTCCAGCAGAATGGTCGATCTAATTGGGTGTTGCTCATCTTCAGGCCTGAAGATATGGTGGCCCGGACCATGACATTCATTTAAACCTTGGGCATTCTGCTCTACTTTTATACAGTCAGAAATTTCATTAGCGTAAGCTCATGAACAAACAAACCTTAAAGGTCTAAGCATCTGCAGACCTTCACTTGTCTGCAATACTAATCAGACAGTGACACAAAGCACGGTCAGTCAGCACGAATTAGCGTAGCCATCTTAAGTCAGCAAACGTACGTTATGTGGACGTCTTTAACAGACGGGAGTATTTTCCAAACGTTTTTCATGTCAGTGGAGAGAGTAAGAGGCAACCCGGTGGGGACGCTACCGGTTCCCCCCTTGCCGGGTAAAATGTGCATGAGGTGCATCCAGAACAGCAGCTTTCGGGAATTAAGCCCACAGAGGCGCTGGCACACATCTCGGGTCACCTGGAAGTCATGCGAACTCAAGATATATGCACGCAATTTGCAAAAAAAAAAAAAAAAAAAAAAAAAAAAAAAAAAAAAACCTCCCATGCGATCACTACTCGCATATATTAAAACTACCGACCACGCATAGCGCCTAGTTTTTGCAATGTCCATCCTCCTAGGGCCAAGAAATGCTCAACTTGTTCGTGCCCCCACTGATCGCCAGGTTTGCCGTAAAGGGTGCAAAACAAACTTCGATTCGCGAACACGGACAGCGGAGGGAGGGTTAAAACATGGATGATACGGAAGCTCGCTTGCTATTTTGGCAACATTGTATCCGTTAAGCAAAAACAATAACACGCCGACGCGCCGCACTATGCGAGCCGCCGGAGCACCGCGGACGCTTTTGCGATCGCCTCAGCCGGACCCATACCTTTTTTCAGCTCGTTGTACCAAACCGTTACGATGGTTTTCGAGTGTTTTCGGTGGTGGATTAGCCATAACGACAGTGTCTGGACGCTTTGCTGAGAATTGCTCAGCTCCGACAGCTTCTTTTCTAAAGCCGCCTCGGAAAACGCAGACATGTTTTAGCTCCAGTCCCGTGAACCCTCTGTCAGGGAGGGGGTATGGTTTCCTAAAGCCTGCTCTTCACCGGAACGGCGAGTGCGTTTCGCCCCACTCCTCCCGCACTTACTCGCTTCGGCCGTTCGAAAACGCTGCAGCAAAAGCTAAAGCCCCCTAACGTCGGTGATCTAGGAAGTTAGATAAATCGCGCCTTTATTGGCCACTTCGTGGGCAGCTTTACGATTTCATTGGTCCGCAGCGAATAAGGCGGGATTTAACGTTAAACCAAAGGCTATGCGATTATAGCTATAATTATAAACAAAGCGTTAATAACGCTTAGTATTCGCAGCGTTTTTACACCTAAGAACTCATCCACTTATGCCTGTCACTAATACATAGCCCATTATACACAACTAGAATGTCCCATTTAAGGCTTCTCAGCGATTTTAGATTTTGACCCCCTACCAAAGGTTTTTAACGTAACTCTATAGATACATTTTCAATTATTTCCGCACTTCTATAATCCAAAACTTTTGTATTGGTAATTAAATCTAGGCATTGGAACACAAACATCCGTGCACCGGATAAAGTAATTTAGTACTTCTTTCAGCACAACCTCATATAATTTCACATTATGAAACGTAATTTACTGAAGGTATTACATGCATAATTATGCCCTGAGCACTTTAACCGAAGAATTAAAAAGAGTCATGTTTACCAAAGTTTATTCATATAGAACAATTTATGAATTTGTGTTTGTAAGAGAAAGTGAGTTTTCCTCAATCTTCTGATCCTAAAATGTCTCCCCAGGAAAATCAGAAGAGAAACTTAATTGCATGTGAAATAAATGATAGGTTGAAGATATTCTTGAGAAAATTTATACTTCAAAGACAAAGACTTTATGCAAGGGTTAGCCATTGTCCATATAAGCCACAAAGCTTGCTATGACATTATACAGCACACTCACTCAGCTTCATAACTAATTATAATCATCTTCACATTGCATGCAGGTGTTTATATGTCTCGATTGAATTTTATATGGTGAACTGTGTAGAAAGAGAAACATTTGCAATTTCTACATTTGGTTTTATTTAGAAGGATTTAACTTGGATATCAGAAGTGCTTCATTTTGTTACATATTTGTTCTGAAAAAAGGTGCATTTCACAGTATCCAGAAGTTAGCAGTTAAAAGAAGAGATCAGAAGTGCTACAAAACTCCTGTAAACATGTCAATGTTTTTTTCACAAAACACTGAGGAATGTCTAAACTCTATTCATAATACACTGCAGGTTTCATTGTTGTTTAAGTTTGGCTGCACATCTAAATATAAAAAGCAAAGAAAATAGACCCAGATGAGACAGCAGACAGTTGTGGTCGTCCACTTTCAATCCTTTAGTGTTAGGGTTAGGGTCAGACGTCTCTGAGGGTGTCCATGCCCTGGAGATTCTCCAGCCAGTGAGGAGGCCAACTGGCCGTGACACTGGGACGTTCCTTCACCAGGGTGTAGTACTGCCCAAGCTTGGGGTATTTCTCCTGGGACAGCCTGTAACGGAAGGCATTTCTGAAGATCACACATTTATATATATATATATATATATAAAAAAACTGCAACATGTGTTTTTGTGAAAGCAGAGTCAAGAAAGTCCCTGGAGCAACTGGGGGGGGGGGAATTAAGGGCCTTGTTCAGGGACCCGGCATCGGAATCACTCTGTCAACCACGGGATTTGAACCGGCAACCATCTGATTACAGGCACAGCATCCTAGCCTGCTAAGCCACACACCACCCCCACAACTATATCACGAGTCACCCGTTCCTGCCCACTGTCTCTGGACTTTCTTCCCCTGATTTGTACACAGCTAGCAGGACTCACCCAAAGCGGAACCCGTAGGCGATGACAGGGAAGCAGACGACATCGGCCATCGTGAAGGCCTTTCCGGCGAGGTACGGACCTGCCTCCGGCTGCAAGCGGACACGTCTGTGAGTCGCGCGTTTCTCTTCCCAGACTACTGCAGACATGCAGTAAACAACACAAAGGATCCCCTACCTTGCTGAGGTACCCCTCCCACAGCTGAAGCTCAGCCGTTAGTGCTTCCTTGTTCCGCTTGACTGTGGAGTCATGTCGCTCTGCCTCGGGGACGCGCCAGGTGTAGTAGATGACATCGGCTGTGGTAAAGCGGTGTATCATTTCCAGCCCAACCTTCCTTCAGTCTACCTCCATGTGCAAGTTCAGATCTACCATGGAGAACCACTATTTCTATCTTAGCCTGACCATCGTGACATTTTCTCAGCCCTAAGGTGACAGTCAACCGGCCCAGATTTTAAAAGTTCTGTCCCCTTTTTCTATTTATGACAGCCATAAGTGAGCATTAATGGTATATAGGGCTTCAAAGAGATAAGTTATGCTGCAATAACCTCCACAACAACAACTTGAATGTCTCCTCTTAATAAGCATTCAGCAGAAGCCCACTGTAGTAGGTAATTCCACCTTGACTGGAGGTGAAACAGTGATAAACACTTGCCATTCACAATGCGAACATCCTCCATTTCATTTGTAGCCTTCATTTTGAGAATCGAAAGACGGCGATAGTTATCTGGGGAGCATGCAACAATAACGGCTCGGGAAAGCAGGGCTCATTATAGCCAAATGAAAGACGGCAAGGTATCAGGTGTCCGTGCCCACAAAATCTCCAGAGAAGCTCACGCAAATAGACAGACAGACACACACACACGCGCACTACACGTGAACCATACACTGTTTCTGCTGTAGGGTCTGGCCTTCAAACATGCGTTGGTACACCAGAGCCTGTTCCGACGGGATGTCGGGAATAAGCTGCGTGCCCTGGGACTTGAACTGGCTCTGTGGGGATGAGGTAGAGTCACAGGTGAAAACAGGCGACGGGACCATAGCACAAAAACAAAGAAACAAAACGCAAAACACAACGACGTTAAATTACATTTCAAGTTATTTAAATGCTGCGGTTACCCCCGACGGTAGTCCCTAGACCGCCGTGCACTCAAATACATCCACTTGTGCGCAGTTAGCATGAGTTAGAAGATAATTTCTTTCTTCCCGATCAAATCTACTGATGATTTGTTCTAGCAGCAGCTATTGAAAGGACATATTGTCATAAGACTCATAAATGATTCCAGTAACCCTAAGGCACCTTCTATATACTTATATATATATATGGTGCATCCCGATCACATTACCTCCAGGTACAAGCAGGCTCCATAAGACTCATTTATCACGTTGTTTCCATGCTTGAATGCAGGCAGCTATAGAAAAAGAAAAACATGTACGCATGACTTAATTTTTCTTAAACCGAAAGTTCTTTTCAAAGCATTAAAATTGGAATTTACGGCCGCAATCAAGAAGAGTACCTGCACGTCAAAAAACGGATATTAGTGCCATTTCGGGTTACCTAAGCAAAGCTATGCTGTGTGACTAACCGCGATCATAAGGACAGATGCATTTTACCTGCCCTCGGGGATTTATATCCATAACTTCCTTGGATTTGTGATCCTTTTTCTCAAAAGACAATAGTTTGTTATGATAGCCCTGAAGGTTTTTCTCCTCCAAGGCGATCATGATTTTCCAACACGGAGGGGAGCCGGAGCCCCAGAACAAAAGCATATCTTGCGCCATTGCTCTTAACGTGCTTATTTTAAGCAAAGAAACGGAGGAAACGGATCGCTGACTATCAGTTATAAAAAAAGGCACAGGAAAGCTCACGACGTCAGGTCAAGTGACCCTTTGGAATGTGAAGACGCCGCCCCCAACTGAACTCAGAATACGATTGGAGGAGCACGGGGCTAGATAAAGCAAGCAAGGTGGTGGACAGCGCCATCTTCAGGCTAAAGATGGATCCTCCGTTTTTAGGAATAACTACCCTCCGGATTACTTAGGAAAATGTTGGTGAATTGACTTGTTCAGTTACTTATCTGGTTACTTGGACTACACCCTGCAGTGTACCGTATGTACCTTTGGCATCGGTGTTATTATTTGGCTAATATTGCATAATTTTTTATGCCTACGACGGCAACCTAAAAAGAGGATGCATGGCTGCACGATTCTGGGTAAAATATGAGTTTATTATTATTATTATTATTATTATTATTATTATTATTATTATTATATTTTGCATTACATAGGGTAATTGTCTTTATAAAGATGGAACAAACAAGTAGAGATGCACGATATATCGGTTATCATACCGGTATTACCGGCCGATTTAAAACTATATTAGTATCATCTTTAATCATCCAATATGAAATTTAATCATGTTTCTTTTTTAAAATATAAAAAATACTTAATAAAATGTGTCAATTTATTAAATTTCTGTCATTTTAAGAACCTTCGTCACCATAATGTAGCCTATCAATTACGTTCAAGTACATCACGTGACCCATTCTGTTAGGCCCAGCTTGCTCCTTGTAAACTTCGTTTCCCGTGATCAGTAATTCAAGAAAAGAAGCTGCTTTGGTGCTCGCTGCAAATTGCTAAAGATTATTGTCGTATTGTTTATTATTCGTATTGTCGTATTATTCAGTATTGTCGTACCGGTGAGTTCTCTGCATCCCGGCATGCCTCGCCAGCGCTCCTGTATATAGCCCTTGTATCGTTGTTGTCATGGTTATAGTTGCCTTAGCGATCGTGGCGTGTATGTTTACCTGTGTCTTGTGTGTACCCTGTCCGATTCCTGCGTGTCCTTAGCTTGTATAACCCTCCCACCATGTGTGATCCTTACGTTCGACGTCTGACCACCTTGTCTTTTGGTTGTGTGTATTTGGGTTCGTCGCGTGCCTGTTACAGTCTTGTTAAGAAATTATTAACAGGATTTCTGTTCTGCCAAGCAAGTCTTGTTGTTCTTTGTTATGCTTGGATGCCTTGGTGTTCCCGGTGTCACATTATGTACAGTATGATATACTATCAGATATAGTTAACTGAATGTCACGATATGACAAAAATAGAGCAATTAGCACACAGGAGTGCTGCGATCGATCTGAACTTGCGAATTACCTTACTTGTCTTCTAGTGTCTTTCAAGTTGATTTCAACAGGCATGCTCAGGCAGTGACATCTTGTGGTTTGCCATAAAAGGCATCATGGACTGCATTAGAGAGAAATTAGGCTAGCAACTTTTGTTCCTATGGACAAAATCGGCAGTTTCTTATTCGCAAAATCTGTTCCACCTTAAACAGACAGAACCAATGTTCTGTCATATTCGCAGCTGTGGGTCTGGTGCCCGTCTTAAAAGCTATGGTCACAAGGCATGGAATAACCCACAAAAAGGTACCAACGCATCACAGGGAACACTGACCTATGGACAATTTTGTAAGGCTAATACACTTTAATATATTTTAGAACTGGGGAGTAGTGGACACTGGAGTACCCAATGAAAACCCCACTACGACATGCAAACTCCACACATGGAGCTCTAAGCAGAGACTTGAAGCCTGGTCCCAGGCAACAGTGCTAACCACTGTCCCACAACATTTAATGGGAGAAAAATCTACAGTCAACATTGCTCATGATACCTGGTATTTATGATTGTTCCAAAGTGTTATCGTTAGGTTGGGCTGTGACGGTGGATTTGTGCTTGATTTCTGTAATCACACTGACACAGATGACAACTTACAGTAATACAATGAAAATTAATATCACTGGGTAATGGGTTTCATTGTGTCTCTTGTTAATGTGTGTGGAGCTGACCCGTGCATGTCAGATTCCACAGAGAATGCCACTGGGAGGCAGCAGAGGTAGGCAAGAATGTAATCCATTATAGACAGGACAGTGTGGGGGGGGGGGGGGGTGTACTCTGAGATAAAACCTGCAGGTGGACCATATCCCATGCGATGGAATTAATACTCAAAATTCCACACTTAATAGGTCTCTGTACACAGTGGATCACCCCGGTCCTCCTCATACCAATATGTTTTTCTTTGATTTATATCGGCCTATCATAGGCTATGCTCAGATCACAAGCCTTATTGTTATATGTTGATTTTTTTTCGCTTAGATCAGATTTACCAGAACCGCGTAGAGTCTCATCAACACCGTTTGCTCTAAAGGACCATATTTTTACAGTGTCACGTACTAGCAGTGCAGTATAGTTGCAGCACAATAGACTGTGATGCACTTAAAAAGGGTAAGACGTTTAAAAAATTATATTGTATTTTATCAGCACTTCAGTATCAAATTAACATGTGCATTAAAGCATATTAGCAGACTTTCTGCCATTAAATTGTTAGATTCGACCGCAACCTTTAAAAGATGCAGCCCCTGAATTTGGACACAGACATTGATATATTTTTGCATGGGTCATCTGCGTCGCAAACAACAAAAAATGGTCAGCGCATGCGTATGGGCCTAAACCCACATGAATTCGGATTTGACCGTTCATATCCATGTCGCACGGGCGGAAATGAAATATGTACTGATGTAGGACCACATTTGAAACTGATACAAATCTGGTTTGAAAAGATTGGATCTGAGTCACATTCAGGCGAAAAATTAATTTCAGTCCCTTTAGCTGGATAGTTTAAACCTAGCCATAAAATACAGAGCAGTATGTATATCGAAGGTGTTGTAAATTTATTATTCTCCTTTGTCAATTAGTCAATTTTTAAAATTAAAAAGTAAATGTTTAAGATGTTTTTCAGAAGCATTATATATTTAGGCTTAGGCTGGTGTTATTTTCTCACAGGCCATTTACTCATGTTATTATGCAACTATATTTAAACTCGACAACAAATCAGTAAGCCTAACCCTAAGTCCAATCGATAAATCGGTAGCTAAACATTAGACCATTTTTTGGTGTATTTCTATGCATTTCCACCCAAGAAATTCTACATAATATCTGATTGCAGCCCATTACTTGCTCCAGCAAATGCAAAAAATCTAAAATATGGCCTACTTGAAAAACTGGCCACATAACATTCATGGATTTTGCTAAATTTCAAGGCACTTACTAAATTACCAAACGTTATTTCACCTATGTGATGCTGTCCTCCTCTGCAGCTCCCATTGATAAATAAGGCTGGCTGCACAAAATGACTCGTAGATGTGATATGGAAACAGTGGTTTCTCGTATATTTATGACTTCAGACCATGAGGCCCAAAATAGGCAGATCCTGATGCTGATTGGGTGTCTTCTCCAGTTACATCAACATCTAGAGCTGCAGCTATGTGCTGTTGTTCCAGTGCTGATTGTTATCAGTAAAACATGAGAGTAAGAGCATCACTTCACAGGTTCAAGGCAATACTCCTAATCTCCTTGAGTTAAATCTGGGCAAAACAGCAGGAATGCTAGTCAGATGAGAAAAGAAAGCATCTGGCATGGATTTTGCCATCTTTATAGTTGTAACTGAACCTCATATGAACATTGGCCTTAAATATATTTCAACAGTTCGTACACTATATGGACAAAAGTATTGGCACACCTGCCTATTATACCTACTGGAACTTTTATGATGTCCTATTTTTAATCCATAGGCATCTATATAGAGTTGGTCTCCCTTTGCAGCTATAACAGCTGCCACTCTTCTGGGAAGACTTTCCACAAGATTTTGGTGTGTCTGTGGGAATTTTTGCTCATTCATCCAAATGATCATTTGTGAAGTTAGGCACTGATGTCGGACATGAAGGCCTGGCTCACAATCTCCATTCTAGTTCACCCCATAGATGTTCAATGAAGTTGAGGTCAGAGCTCTGTGTGGGCCAGTCAAGTTCTTCCATGACAAACTCACCTAACCGTGTCTTTATGGACCTTGGTCTGTGCGCTGGAGTACAGTCATGCTGGAACAGAAAAAGGCCTTCCCCAAACTGTTCCCACAAAGTTGGAGGCATAGAATTGTCCAAAATGTCTTTGTGTTCTGAAGCATTAAGAGTTCCTTTCACCGGAAACCAACCCCGGAAAAACAGTCCCCTACCATTATCCCTCCTCCATCAAACTTTACAGTTGACACAATGCAGGCAGGCAGGTAACGTTCTCTTGGCATCTGACAAACCCATACTTGTCCATCAGACTGCCAGACAGAGAAGATGCTTCCACAGCTCCAGTCCAGTGGAGGCGTGCTTTACCCCACTCTATCCAGTGCTTGGCTTTGTACTTCATGACGTGAGGCTTCCATGCCACTGCTCAACCATGGACGCCCATTGAAACTCCCAGTGTACAGTTTGTGTACAGTGTACAGTGGTCAGTGCCAGAGGATGTTTGGAGCTCTGCAATTATTGAGTCAACTGAGCGTTGGCGGCTTTTACGCACTATGCGCCTTAGCACTCAGCGACCTCTGTTACTTTCCATGTCCTTCTACTTCGAGGCTGAGTTTGTGTGGTTCCTAAATGCTTCCACTTTGCAGTAAGACCACTGACAGTTGTCGGTGGAATAACTGACTTATTGCAAAGGTGGCATCCTATAACAGCACCATACTTCACTGATCTTTTCGATAGGGTCCCGAATTCAATAGGGTCCCAATACTTTTGTCCATATAGTGTATATTGTGTACAGTCCACATGCTTTCTGTCAGCATTTATATACTAGAAGGGCAAAATGTGATAAAACTAGAAACATACAGGATTTTTTGTTGGTTTAATATAGTTAATTTTCTGTTTAATACATTTCAAATCACCAGCGTATCTGCACCTCTTCTGATTTATTGATATTCTCAGAAAAACATAGTAAAAAGTACCTTGATGTAGCCTAAGTAATCCAGGCTTCCTCCTCTGTCAGTGATTAAACATGGAGCTCGGCATGGAAAAAAACAACACTGATAGTTTACAGGACATTTCATAAGAGCTTTAATTGCAAAGTGTGTGTGTGTGCATAAGTTTCTCCGGTTTTTCCGCATGTCCGGTTCTTACTCTGAAAAGCTGTTTGCGTTTTACGGAGAAGCGCGATGGGAACAGACGGCTTCCCAAAAACGTCTCTGGATTGCTTGAAAGGTGGGCCATATGGTTCACATCATCATAACCAGAGGCCTTAAAGTCCATAAAAAGCAAAGTAACACAATGTAACAAAGAGGGGAAAAACACGGGACATCAAGATCAAATGTTACTCTCTCTGAGATAAGCAATTGTACCTCGAGATAGACATGTCATATACAACATATACATCTCGTGTACGGCTTATTTTCTCTTAAATTACATAATAACACTGATATTTGAAGGTATAATACACTATTCTACACAAATTACACAGAAAAAAACAAACAAAATACCCCTAAATAGAGTATGACATATTTTACAGCGTCTGTCCTCCTTCTGTGGTTTCTAAATATTTCGGATACATCTTTACATTTTACATCCAGTTCATTTCAGTTATTCTTTTACATTTTTCGTTTTTCTTTTTACAATTCCCAGAATAACACAAAATGTGTCCGGAGACAGTGCCTTTTATCACAATTTTTTTTAACTGATTTTTTTTTCTTTTTGAAATCTGCTACAAATGACGAATAAGGTGCCAGACACTACACATTACAGCACAATGATTCGTTTTCTGTGAAACTCATCCTCCAGAAAATGTAAAGACAGGCTGAAAGCACAGAACGACGGCTATATGTTAACCGCATATGACCCATAAAATCAGGTCTTGCGCAATCGCAAATGACTTTTTACAGTAAATTAAATGGTAATGTCTAGCGGAGAGATTCACGATAACAAGTAAAGCCACTTAACTGAGCTTTTGTCTTTGTAACCGAAACTCTGGTACGGGATAATAAAATAAAAACATAACGCTATTAGGAATCCTATGGATGACTTTCGGAGCCTTGCTTATTTACTGTACATTACAAGGGGTTACATACAAACTCCCCCCTAACACTGCAGAATAAATAGCCACGTTTTTGAAAGGCACATCTCCAACCAAAGCCCTTCAAAACTCCTTATTCAGAGTCTTAAATAATAGTTTGCATTTTATTTTACTACCATTTAAATACTCAAGGTTTACTCAGGATAAAGTTAACATATCTTTGTTTTGTCAGCTCTCGTCTACCACTTCAAGTTGTCTTCTGTAATATATGGTATATAAATATGTATTTATAAATATATACTACATTTATATAACATATATTTACCGCTTAGATAAATGTGCAATTTATAAAAAAAACAGCTCCTGATCTCCAGACAGTTTTTGTCAAGTTACTGGGCTTATTGTAAATAGGGTTATAGAATTTTGGGAATTTTGCATTAATTCCCATAAATTCCTGGTAATTCCCATGGAAAGTTTCCAACTTGGAATATTTTCAAAATTCCCATCTTGACTTCCCATGGAATGGAAAGTTTCTGGAAATTTTCCGCTCCTTTGAAACCCAAACTGTAAATGACGAAATTCATACAAATTCACACTCAGTATTAGGGCTGGGTGATATCGAGCGTTTAAGATTTTAAGATTGATATACTTTCATATGAGATATAGGACGAGACAGTATAATTTATATCAATATAGTTTATGTTGCTTTAAAATTATTCTCGTAGTGCTGCCAGTTCGCCTATTTCTCCTCTCCCTGTCTGTCTTTTGCACAGTTGTGCCCTGTCCCTCTCCCTGTGCCGGCCCG
>JABFEB020000045.1:3225879-3252728 GCA_019775895.2 Stomatorhinus ivindoensis | reverse complement strand
CGGAGGGTGAAGAGGAACCGAGGCCCCGGTGAAGGAGGACTAACACACAGATGCTCGGTGAGGCCCCCCCCCCCTGCCCACCCGGGCCTGAAAGCCATTATTAGATGCACCTCCTGGAGCGCGTTCCGACACTACCTCACAGGATCCAATTACCCCCACCCCCCCATACCAAACAGCGCCCCTAATGAGAATCACCTGGCCAAACAAAGGGGATAGTGTTTACTTACCTGCCAGTGTGCACAGCCATTCTGCATCAACATCCATGACATACACTCAGATGCTCATATAACCAATAGAAACCAATAGAAACTAACAAATAAGGAAAAAGTACAATTTAAAAAGAGATCCTCTTCCATTACTTTGCCTGCTCCCTGTCCAGAGGGATTCTGACAGAGGGTTAACCTATTTGACCATCAGTTTCTCGACACACCTCCAAATGTAAGAGAACAGCTTTCCCTGAGACAGCCCTGCGTTTGCGAAACAAGGTATAGTTTAGTAGGAGCGATCGCGACACACAACAAGACTCCATCCCCCAATTAGGACATCTGAGCGCACAGACAGACTAGCACTTCCAGGAAGATGGGGAATCCCTGGGCACATGCAAGTCAGAGCAGGAGATTCCACAGGGGTTATGGGGGGGGGGGGGGGGACGCGCACATACAACCGTCATACCTCGCTGTCCTCTTCATCATCCGTCTACAGATTGGGAGAGAAAGAACAGAATGTATGGGGAACAGGAAGAGAGAGAAAGAGAAGAGACAGGGTATACGAGGTAAAGGGAGTTGGAAGAGTGGGACAAAGAAGGAGCGCTTGAGAAGAATGATGGGCATGAAACAGGCCTCGTGATAATGTTTAAAATGCTGTGATATGGCCATTACAGGATACACCACACTCTGTATTTATATACGGACAGAGACAGCAGCACGGACTCCAAAACGGGCCTACTCCCTTTCAGGGTTTGTTGTTTCTCCTGCCGGGACGTCCAGAGGTTTGGATTTTCACACAGAGATTGGATTAGGCTGTCTTTGAACTATGACAGTCTCCTGCCAAGCCAAACATGCTTCGCGGCACCAGAGCCCGGCCTCCGTAGGATCGGATAAAGCTGTTTGGCAAAGTGAACCCATGTTTCTGTGATCGGCTAGGGCTGTCTGGAATGCTGAATGGCAGCCCTCTTTGGGATCGGCTCTGGCTGCCTCGACACCGAGTAACAGGTCCTTCTGTAATGGGCTGGGACCATCTGGTGCACTAAGCCTCAGGCTGCTTTGGCATTGGCTAGTTACTGAGATCAGCTGGCAATGCCTGACCGGGCTAATGTAGAGTCAAAGGGCTACATGCAGAGCTTTGCTGAGATCACAGATTGTACTGTTATAGTCTCAGGCACACTCTAGTGACATAGCCAGGTCGGGGGGTCACAGCGTTACATCTTTCCTACAAGACTACGAGGTCACTTCCTTCAGTAAATTACATAATAACAAACACGTCTTCAGACCTATTCAAAATATCTTACCAGCCAGAAGCCACAAGAGGAATGAAAATGGACGTGGAATCTAATCTCTGACCTCACGCCAAGTTAGTGGTTCCTCTTCATCTGTTTATTAGGAACTTTTCTGTGGATCTCTCTGGTGTTAAGTGGGCCAGGCAACGCAATAGCCAGTGAAAGCGAGAAACACAAACGTATCAAACCGCACAGAGAGGCAGGTCTGTATTCTCCCTCACATGCCACAGTCTAAGGCTACATCTGTTCCCTGTTACAAGCCAAACCTGACAGCACTTTGTTGTGTTTACTTCTGAAGATGATTGGAAATGAATCCTGAGTTTGCTCAATGCCCTCCATGGGTTTATATCTGCCATACAGATTAATAATCACACTTTGGGGTCTAACACTAACACTTTCAGCTGAGCTGGTGCCCTCTGATTGGCTGCCTTCATGGTATGAGACTCAGTGTGCATTGTGGGACACGACACAGGTGAGCTCCGTAGGATCAAAAATCTCTTTGTGAGATTGGCAGCCTGGTTATTTCATTCCAGCAGCATTCCTCATAGATTTTTGAACGTCTTCCCGATTTCAAGACAATGCGAGTCTTTGTTCCCTTTTTATGACACAGAGGCAGGGATGTGGTCTGAAGACATCCAGCACAGGAGAGCTACTGTTGCAGTTACACTAGTGTGAGACCAGTCAGAACATGGATTAGGCAGTCAGAGACGCCTGCGATCCCTGAAAAAGCACAGGTCCCCGTTCATTGGTAGACACTCACGTCGGTGATCATTTTCCCCCGGGTCTTGTTCCTCTCGCGGTGGTCGGCCCGTTTCTGCTGTTGCTGCAGGACTCGGTCCCGCGTAGTGCGGTACTCCAGGGCGAACTCGCTCACGGTCTTGCTGAATCTCTGGATGCTGACCTCGCGCACGGCATAGGCAGGTTGGCCCAGGAATAGCAGGAAGGCATGAAACCTGGAGGCCAGACAGATGGCAAACAGTCAAAAGAAGCACTTCTACAGACATTGAATTCTGAAATACTTAAATGCTTATAATATGCGTACATCCACACTGTAGTATGCATACATCCATACTGTAGTATGCATACATCCATAAACACTCAACCAGAACGAGGTTACAATAAGTCTGGAGCTTGCAGGGTTACACGGTGGCAGTCTGTCATAAGGTGCACACTGACACACACTACCCTACATTTAGAGACACCAGTTCACCAAGCTGCATGTTTTGCGACGGCTTGAAGAAGCAGCCAGAATAATCAGACACCATCTACACAATGAGGTCTGAACCCATAAACGTGGAGGTGTTATGATACAGTGCTAGCCGTACCACCTCTATATATGTAGACCCCTGTTAGGAAAGACAATTGCGCACTAAAAACACATCAGCAAACTGATAATTTCGTAGCAAAGGAGTAGGGATACCTTGATGCCTGAGAAACTGTTACCCTTAATCCGGCCATGTACTTTAGACAAATCGATAGATTGACGTTGGTTTGCCAACATGACATCGTATGACGTGCAATAACTACGGTGATCACCGCTTTGGTGCCCTGCCTGACCTGGGACCTAGAGACGAAATTTTATTCTCATTTATTCTTATCGTACACACTGCCCTCGACTGGCTGAGGCCGTGGGATTAGTCAGTAGGACTAATTATGCCGTTACCGGCAATACTTTGTGCCTCCCCGCACTTTAGATAATGTAAATTAATATGTGTATTCGTGTATTTTTGTTAATGGTACATCTCATGAACGTCTATTATTTGCTGTGGAATCTGTGTGTTTTGTTAGCATCTAACCACGAGTGTCAAGTAAATCGTTGGCTTCCCCCGTTTGTGCCACTGCTGGTATTAAACCAGTAGTGGCTGATAATTAAGACAGCAATTTTAAAAGAGCTGTCGTTAAGATCACCTTTATTAAATTGACTCACATTTGCCACAGTATGTGTATTTGCCCTCTGCATGTGGTCTGCTGCATCAAACACATTCTATACATTCTAGTTCTATGGCGTGGCACATTCTATACCCTCTAGTTCTATGGCGTGGCATAGAATGAACAAGGTGACATTGTTTGAGTATGTGACAGATTGTTCTCGCTGATGTGTTTGATATTGTTTTGTCCAGACGTCAGCCACCTTTAGTGTCTTGATTATGGGACTCTGGTGGTGTCAGTGTTACCTGTTGATGATCCTGCGGTGTATGATCTTCAGGATGATGATCCTCTCGGCGCAGTCCTTCAGGAAATCCGACATTTTCTGCTTCAGTACCGACTTCATTTCATGCTTGGCAATCACCTTCAAGTGATCCCACGATGCCTTGCACCGACGTTCCATCTGACACAGGTTCTCTTGCAGTTGGTCAAAGTCCACCTGGAAAATATGGTCAAAGGCCCTCAATCTTCTCAGCTTAGACCGAGCTTCTGGCCACGTGAGGTCAGAACTTTGAATACCATGTGTCTACAGGACTAAGCTCAAAGTAATAAAACAACTGAAAGCAAGAGCTTTCCTGCCCTTCTTGTTGAAGGAAAACTGTTCAAAACATTATCTGGAAAAACTGGAAAAGGCAGATTGTGCGTAGCATCATCATAGCTGTCTGCAAGTCGTAAGTCTCCTAGCTTTGTGCTGAGACCATACAATTCCTATGAGATATCTCAGAGTCTTTGCCTTGGCACAGCGGGTGATGGCCCCAATCTCCGAGTAGAGGTCTGTGCTGTCTTGGAACCTTTCCACCACGATGGTGCAGGCGTGATGCAGCAGAGACTGCTTGTGGATCGTGTCCTTCACTTCTGGGACCTTCTCCAGGTAGCTCAATTCAAAGCCCTTTGCCTTTACAGACACAAAGACGTAAAAAAGGCTTCGGTAAGTTATTGAGCATGTTTGCACACACACACACACACACACATTATAAATAACAGGAGTCAGGTAATTGCACAATGACATTTGCGAAAGTACTTTTGTTGTTAGAAAGCTCCTGTTGGCCACATGAACACAAACAGTACAATGCAAAAAATTACAGCTTCTGGTGCTCAGGCTGCATGGAGGGAAACTCACATTTGATCCATTGAGGAAATTGCCAATGGAGAGCAATGTGGACAGGATGTATTGTAGTGTCCTGTTGTTCTCCAGCTGGTCCATGCCTTCCTTCAGATCCTGGAGAGGCTCAGCCACTTCCTGCAACCAGTGGAAAAGTTGGTCATCGGAGACAGAGCAGGTGCTCCTGGACACAGCCAGGAGAGACAGGTGGTTCTCATTACGTGTCTCTTACTTCCTGTGCACAACTGGTCACTTAGGAACCCTGGTTCTGCTAATAGCTTCTTGTGTGTGGGGGGCGGGGCAAATTGGGAGATTTAGCTGCTGGCTGTTATTCAAGCCAAGGGCTGGGGAGAAACCAATTTATAATCATAAAAGGCAACTTTCCCTCAAGACGATGTACAGGGAGGTGCCATCTTACACAGAGAAGCATGTTTTCCATTTCAAGCATTTCTGAGAGGGCTTTTAGCCATTCCCGATGAGAACATTCCTTGAGAAGCACTCATCTTTGCCAAGAAGAATTCATTGTTTTTTTCATACATGGCGCTGGATGCCGGGAAAGTTAGACGCTCAAAAGTCAGGGATGGGTAAGCCCAAGCGGCTCAGATCATCCTACGCCCTGTAGAGTCCCGTATAAATAATGCCGTACACATAGCACAGTGTTCCATGAAGTCACAGGTGGGAGATTTTTATCGTAGCATTGAGTGTAAACACAGGGCCCGGAATCAACTACTGACTCTCCTCAAGATCCTCATTACAGCTGAAAAGCGAGCAACAGTCTGGTGCAATTTTCATACTCCTTCTTGGCATGTTTTGGTCAGGCAGAGTAAAGCCACCTACATAGCAGACTGGGCTTCGTACTGACTCGACTACGTATCCGCTGCTTGGCGCTGTCTCGTCTACCCTTCTAGGAAGGTCGCCGTCTGAAAGCCACGTCAAGGTGGATGCAAAGATGCTGCTGACTCATCCTTTGAACTTGTGGAGATTTATTCGACAGGGTGAAAAATCTGCAATCTCGAGGCAAAAAGACAGGAAGATGGAAAAGCAGGACAAGTATGGGTGTCAATCTCAATGTAGGTGTACGTGTTCGTGTCATACCCTGGTAGATAGTCCTGTTTGGTCTCTCCATTTTGACCAAACATGGTATTTGCTAAGGGCAGTATGAATCGCTAGCAGATGGTCACACCATTTGTGTGAACAGCACAGGCATTGTCCAACCCTCCACCTGACTCTGAAACCCCCTTATCATTGAAACCATTTGCTCTCCATCTCCCAGGTTTACATTACATGCGAGGCCATCATGGTTTTCCTGTTACATTCAGACATTTCATGGCAGCTCTGCTTTGACAGCTCGAGGAAGGGCAACAAGCAACGGCTACTGCGCTCGGACCAGATCCACGTGGTTAAGACGCTCAGCATCTGAAGAGAAGTAAGGTGTGCCCGCATGACGTAATCCTCTGCTTGGCGGCCCTAACCTTCTCCATGGCCTCGTAGTCCATCTTGAAGGCCCAGAGCTGCAGGCGGGCGGAGAGCTCGCTGATGGAGGACAGGGTGAGGAGGAACTGCTCGGCGCTGCCCAGGGGGACGTCCGGGTTGGCCAGCTGCGCCTCCAGGATCTTCTGCTTCTCCTCCTCTGTGGGGATCATGGTCAGGATTTTCTACATGGAGTAGGAGGAGGGATGACAAAGAGGTGGATGGAAAGGAAGTGAGGCAGAGATGAGGTGAAGACGGACAATAAACCGAGCCACCGTGGAGAAAAAGATATCGTAGCTAACAGGTTTGCTAGCCGTGTATCTGTAAAGGGCAGGTGAGAGGATAATGGGAAGCCACTGATAGTTCCCATCCTGAAAGCCTCCTGTGATGTCTGTGCTGGGAAAGCTGAGCTCTTGGGGTAGAGTGGCCCAGCATTCCCAGCGAAAGCAGACGGGATCCCTTATTAAGTTATAAAAAAATCAGGCGAAATTCACAATAAATCATTATTGCAGATTTGAAATCCATCAAAGGTCTACATTTTGGTTTTAAACTATGTCCGCAATAACTCCCCCCCTTAATCGCCATAGTGATTAATTATACTTAATCAGCCAAAGTATACCAGTCCAGTTCAGAGACCGCAGAAGCCAGCCCCAACTCATGGAAACATATTTTTGAGTGAAAAATCATGCATTTGCAGGATTTTACTAGAAAAGAATTTCAAGACCATCTTCGGGGGTTTTATTAATTTTTGCTTCGTTGATCATTTGCGCCTATGGCGATGCGGCAGTTTTGAAGAGGAACATTTATTTCAGGTCGTGAAAATAGACAGCATTATCGATGTCAGATGATGTGGTGATGCTGAAGCCGGGCCTTTTCTCTTTAAACTCTGTTTAAACTGACTAAATCTACAGGAAAAAATACCCACAATGCAAAGCAGAGACGGCCAAGCACATTGATATAAGAAGTGGTCAACGAGGTCTGAAATTCAAGTAGCAGCTGGGTTAGCCAATGAAAGTAGTTATGCTAAGGGCAGCCTGTGGGGTTAACAAGCGAAAACTAAATTTAGGTAAACGTTTATCATACACACACACACACCAAAAAAGATATTCTAATCAACATGGGTTTGTATTAAGCGTAATAAATTTTAAAAATGGACTTAATGTCATACAGGCGCACAGGATTTATGTGAGGTATCGTCAGTCTCTTCCCAGGGCCCCCCCCCCCCCCCCGGCATGCTCCCACCTCAAGTCCCTCTTTGTTTAAAGCGTATTCATCAAAACTCAGGATGGCCGTCTTTATGGTGCGGGGGGGTGGCAGCACCGTCAGCCCGATGTTGATGGCGTTGCTCCGCTTGGAGTCCAAGACGATAATCTCCTGACGCTTGCCGTCCGCTGCTGTTTTCTGATGAGAGAAGTACAAAAACCTCGAGCGGCTGAGTCGAGCATAGAGTCCCACGCCAGACTGCGGAGCGTGAATTTATTCTGCTGCATGTCTGGGACGGAACGGCTAAGTGGCGACGCGGCAGCACTCATGACAGACAGCTGAGTCGCATTTCAAGGGGGTCAGCACAACTGGAAAACAATATTCCAATGCATGAGCAACACCTTGAATAATCCTTACTTATCACACTCTATGATGTACTAATAATTGTTAAACCATCTGTCCGTACATGTTCTGTAACCGTTAATCCAGTACAGGGTCAGCAGTTGAGTTCTCTGTGACTCTGTTTACTCAACCGGTTGTTTAAACAAAATCTTAGCCTGGATTTTTACTTTCTGGACTTGAATTTATCACCTCTGACCTCAGTTTAGCATTTTACACCCTGGATGACATGCCAGGCCATCCCAGGTATCTTACTCATAAAAAAGACAATGTGGGTAATTTAAAGATACGAATTTGCCAGACCCCATGCAAGCTCAACGCACACACAGAGCTAGAGGTAGGATTTGAACCCACAACCCTGGATGTGTGAGGCCTTTGTGCAACCCCACTATTAAACCAAATCAAGCATTTGATGTACACTAGCATTGGAGAGAGCTTGGAAAAATCCTATTGAAGACTGAAAGAAGGTCCACAGTGTAGCTTAATGTGAAGAAAACACCAATGGCCAGTTTCCCAGTCAAGGATTAAGCCTAAGCCTAGACTAGCTTTGAGTTACAATGGTGAATCTCCATTAAAACGGCAATTTACTCCAAGACTAGTCTTACTCCTCGTTTGAGAAACTGGCCCCAAGTGTCTTTTGCAGGTTTGTGCGTCTGGAAAATGAAGAAGCCGCCATGTAAAACCTGACTTCACAGACACCTCTGCTACTCCCATTATCTCCAAACAGATGGCATGAAAGCTCACGCTAAAGGGTTTGAGGAGCTGGCATACAAGTAAAAAGAGGGCGAACAAGCTGATAAGCGAGCGCACATTCCTGTCTGGTAACCATTACAAAGGCATCCAGAGAGCAAGGCCGTCGGGGCGTGTTTTGAAAGGTGAGAAGAGAGACAGCCTTTGACGATCCTTATCTGAAGGTCTCGCTCACCTGAACCAGATGAGGAGGGCAGGGCAGGGCAGGACAATCCTTCACCCGCAAGCCCAGGTTGCTCTTTCTTGGTCTACCAGATCAACATTCAGTTGTTCCACCAACTTTCATTGTGATTTTGCTCAGTCTACCTGAACCAGGCTGAGCTTCGCCAGGTATGGCCGCACCCTCCCTGGGCCATTCTTAATCTTCCAGAACCAGTCCGAATTCTGTCACGACAACGTTCTCCCACTCAATTTACCAGAACCAGGATATCATCACCCCATGTTGGCGTTTCTGGCGCTGGCCTGAAACCACATGAAGATCTACCTTTGCAACTCTCACCCTCGTTTTCCCCTGGTCCACTTGGACCAGAGAGAACTCTGCTGGAAGCAGGAGGGAGCAATCATTCACCAAGACACGCCACCTCAGCCTGTCAGATAAATGGAAAACACATGGCCAAGCCCGCATTGGTGCGGACGCTTTTTTTCGATTGACATTTGCCCTGTTTTTGTCTGCTGTACCCTGCAGGTACAAAGGAATCCTCACTTTGCCATCTGATGTGGGACAGGCAGAGAGAGATTCCAGCATACTTCTGGGAGCTTTCTAGAATCTTGAAAGTGTGTTTGAATCTGCAGTCTGTGATGCTGTCATCAGGTCTTGACAGAATCCTACTTCATCTTCTGCTCTGTGCATTCAGTTCAACCCGAAGATCTGACAACAGATCTGGACCCCCTGCTATTCCATATATCTGTTCGATCCCCCCCCCACCCATCTGATCAAACTTGTCGACTTTACTTGAAGAGCATAATTACCAAGGGTAACGATGGGTAAGGAAGAAGTTGGGGAACCATTGGGCGTAGCTGACAACAGTCACACAGACAGCCAACACCTGTCTATATCGTATCATCTACAACGCGATCATTCAAATTGCATCGAAGATCAGCGGAAAGGCAGCTTTTAAGCCCACAGTTTACAGCATTACTTTGTCCTGTCGATCATTAGAATACTTTAAACTGTTAGTTTACTTTGCTGGTCTCTGTTAGATTAAACGTTTCCTCATTGCCTCATATCCGCCTTCACTGTTTGCCTCGCTTCTCCCTGCCTCCAACACCGTTCTCCTGCTTCTAGGCCTTCTAGGGTACAAATGTGTACAAATAAAAGCCCTCACCGGTGAGATCACAGGTCAAATCACACAAGGTTTCTGACTGGGGGGGGGGTCATGTTTACTATTATATTTTCCCTATTATTATACACCCGGAATTGAAAACAACCGAACCGGGACTGACTCACAGCTGCTCTACAGGCTCCAACTACAGGAAGGAGAGGAGAGGAATTCCTTTGATGCTGGTAATTATCGAGGACGCAGCTTTCAGGGATACAAATAAAAATCCTTAATACACTGAATGCCTCCTGTGCAGAACACGCAAGCACCTACAGGCTATTTTTCTCCCTGGCTTAGCATAAAGGGATTCTGGACGACAAGGAAAGGGAAGGGCTTGTTTAGCAGCCAGTCAGGGCTGGAGCTCGGTAAAGTAAGATTGTACACTGGGGGAAATTGACTTCAGCTGTATGCAGGAGGCTGGGGGGGGGTGGCTGATGTCAGGAACTCCGAGTCGAAGGTAATAGGAAAGGGAGGGGAACCTGGGCTACAGCGAGGTGCAGAGAAAAATGGGGGCAAGAAAGGCGTTGGTATCCCTGCTACGTTGACACCAGGATGGCATCCGCGCCTCGGGGCATAACTAGCCTACCCCAATCTCCCTGGTGAGCGTGCCCACATGCCGAAACAGGTGCTCGAATGGTGCCTGGCTCTAATTCCGAGACAGAACACAAGGGCTCGGTCTCCCTCGCAAGTCAAAACCGGCCACCGCCCTGTTAGAGAAGTACTGTCCGACTGTCAGCACTACACAGCGGCAGGAAGTGACCTCGCCGGCCTTGCGTAGCGAATCCACCCGAACCACAGGTCATTTCACCGAACCCAAGTGTTTACATCTATATTCGGCTGTTCATTTGAGTTTCATCCAAAGAAAACTGCACTTATCGGTTTACATAGATGCAATTGGAGAAATTAAAAATAAGTATATCTACTCATTGGCAACAACTAAGTCACAAATCCACATCCTTAGGCAATGTGCTGTATTAGCACTCTAATGTAGTCAACTCTTGACAACGTATGTTCGTTATTTAAAATGCATTTAAATCTGATAATACATCAACAGGCACTGTGATATAAACCAAATGGGACAGAAATGTTGAGTGAGGTATATGTGTCGGTGTGGGCTGATTTTTTTTAATGAATGGAAACTATTAAGAACCCATCTGTGTTATTTATGCAGCAAAATTAACATTAAGCCCTATAAATCTGTGTGGTTCACCACCCAGTTTGCCCCCTCCTACTTCAGGCCTGAGCCTTTGCAGAGTATGAAGCTCAAAGTGTCAAGAATCCCCCCCCCCCCCGCCGGCAGAAACAGGAGGCACCTATTATCCAGCTAAAGATACAATGGCAGTTCATCAAAATGGATCATTTTCTCACTTCTATGGCCTACATCCGATGGATGCAACATGTTTCCAGTATGGTGCTTGGCAGGTTGACGGAGAAAATCCGTAACTTGGTGTGGAAGACCTCAGGTGTTACAGCACCCTTCCCTGGGGGCTAAACCTCATGTTAGATCTTCTCACTTCCAAATTAGTGTGTAATTCTCACCAGCCCATTTTAGCTATCCCAAACATGTATGTATGCAGTCACAATTTACCACACTCCATTGCCAAGTCTGTAGGTTATATATCTGAAAATATATGTAAATATGTTGTACTGCCGTGTTGAATTACATATATGTGAAACACTGTGCAGAAAAGCCAAGTCTTTAATCTATTTCTGGCACAACTTCATAAAATACCACAAACCTAAATGAAACAACTGAATACTGTTTCACTTTGTTCAAACTGTAAGATCAACACATGCAGATAATTTTTTGTTAGTAGAAATCTACTGCTTTCTGGTTTTGCTCAGCTACACAATCTGGCTGACAGGACCCTTGAGCCAGGCCCTGAACTCCAACTTGCTCCATGAAAATCAATCAATCATAGTTATTTCATGGATGAGACACATGGTATACCCACAAGGATTACAACCTAAAATCAGCTGCCAACCAGAGACAGATTATCTCTTATCTGAACTTTGATAAGCACTGTCTGAGCTTGCACACTTAAACCCTTTGCTTGAGGAGAAACACACCCCTTGGTTACCTTGGTGACTGGCATCTCCTTGGACTTGGTCTCAAACAGGTGCTCCAGCTTGGATGTGTCCACCTTGACTGGCTCCATTTTGGCCCACAGTGAATCCCGGTAGCGCTTATGGTTCCGGAATGAGAAGTCAGCTGCCCTCACCTCACTCCAGAACAGCCGGATGGTTTTCTTCTTCTTATGGAAGATCGGAGGTTCACCACGAGTAAACTGTGGGGAGCCCAGGTGGGGCTGCGGGGGAGGAGCGGGGGTGGAGGACGGCGGCGGAGGTGGAAATCTCATGCCGGGGATAAGGGGAGGCGGCGGGCAGCCGAAAAGCGGGGGAGGAGGCGGCAGGATGGAGAAGGTTGGAGGTGGGGGTGGAGGTGGAAGCCCCTCCCCCGATCCCATCACACTGCCAATGTCCAAGATGTCCGTGTCATCCTCCTCACCGAGGTCCGTGAAGTCCATGTCCCTAATTCGGAGCTCCCGTGGGTTGGCCATCAGCTGGTCCCAGATGTAATCTGACTCCTTTTTGGGTGGCAGGGGGGCAAGTGCAGGCTTCTCTGCTGTCAACTGTTTCTCTGAACTTTCCGGCAATGGCGGCGACACCAGTCCCTTGACCAGGTCTCCAAACTTCTCTGCGAAGGCCCGGACGCTGCCCTGGTTATCCACATTCGCAGTGCCCGTGTCCTTACCGTTGTCATCATGACAGCTTTCCCCC
This sequence comes from Stomatorhinus ivindoensis, assembly GCA_019775895.2. Taxonomy (NCBI): domain Eukaryota; kingdom Metazoa; phylum Chordata; class Actinopteri; order Osteoglossiformes; family Mormyridae; genus Stomatorhinus; species Stomatorhinus ivindoensis. Next base: position 3,240,283 of record JABFEB020000045.1, on the reverse strand, counting down.
ATGCTGGACGTCCTGTTGGACTGTGCAGGCAGGGTCGAGTCCTCGTTCTCCTGGCCCTTCTCCTTCTCGCTCTCCTCTTCTTCCTCTTCTTCGTCATTCTCCAAAGGCTTCTTGTTCTGTGCATACAGCATGTCTAGCATGAAGCGCTTGCTGGTGAGGATGGTGTTGCACTGTTCATTCACATCCACGTCCTTAATTCCCTGTGTCCACTGTCCTGCTGGTTTAAAGGAACAAAGATGCCTTAATTTAGTTATTCATGACTTTGGTTATAACACAAGCATTTCTGTGTAGGACAGCTCCACACCTCCTCCCACCTGTTTCATGGCTGCTATTGAGTCTCTCCTCCCGTTCCAAAGTGCTGCTGGCAGAGGAGATGCTGGAGGCCGAGCAGTTATCTTTCTCATTCACCTCCTCATTTTGCCGCTCTTTCTCACTCAAGACGGTGCCGTCCTCGGTCTCACGTTCGGGTGGGGCCTCCTGATCAGCCTCCAAATCTGCTTCCCCGCTCCTTTCGTTCACCTCGTTCAGAGCCCCTGCCCCGTCTCCATCTTTGGACCTGAACTCACCGTCTTCCTCTTCCTCCTGGTCTGGTTCCTGCTCACCCTGGAGTCCTGAGGCTGAAACCTCTGGCTCCACATCTAATGAGGCTTCAGTTTCTCCTTCAGCAATTGAATCGGCTTCACCAGCTGTTTCTGGAAAGATTAAAGATTGAAATGTTACAGATTAAAGATTAAAATGTTATAAAAGCTATTTACAAGATAACCCAAAGAAGTCCATTATTTTCAAGTCTAACAGACAGTTTCTTCACTCCTTGATTACCATGGAAACAAAGTCAGTAACTGGAATCCTGTGCACACATCTTGGATCCCACCACTATCTGACTAGTAAGCACTGGATGCACTTCGTGAAGCACATTGACTATTTCAAGAACTTTATTGTCTCTTACATATAACTCAAGTCACATTCCACAACAATGTCAGAGCTGTTTTTTGAGCAGAAACACCTTTTTGATGCTATTAGCCAATCTAATGCAAAATTCCAAAATCCGGGTTGACGGCACATTTTTTGATATGTATGTTCACACGCAACGAGCCAATAGAATGATATGGTTGGGAAAACAATGGATAGTTGCCGGCCCGGGAAACACGCTTTGTTTGTTTACATTCTCGGAGCCTCTCTGCTCACAGTGGTCTGCAATCTCATAATTCTTTCACACCCATAAATCAGATTATTAAATCTCGCCGTCATTTCGGACAGACCTGACCTCAGATGCAGAGGGTCTGGATTAGATGATGTAAGCGCCCCCCCCCCCCCCCCGATTCACATCTGGCAGATGGGTGACACGTGAGGGGGAGAGGGGGGGCTGTGAAGTCTATAATAAATCTGGCTTTAGATATAAAGGTTCATCTGGTCCATGTGTTTAAGACTGAGAATAGGGGCTGTCCTTCCCAAGGTCTGATTCGACTGAGCACAAAGGCTGTACATCAAGTGGATCCGTTTAATGTGGGAAGGGGAGGCTAAAGATGTTCTCCAATTGCTCCTTCACAGGGCTGTCTTAAAACCTCTGGCACAGGATTGAAGAAGGAACCACCACCACCACCTAAGGGAAAGAAGAGGCTTAATGCTCTGAAGTGGAGGCGTGATAGATCTTGCTGGTGGCTTTACTGAAACCTCACACAGGAGGCTCCCGCATTCCTTTCGTGCTTCTCATTTGGTCTTTGTGGCCGGGTCTGGAGCACGACACATTCAGACAGGTGGTCGCATTCAGGCGGATTTCAGCCCGAGCTTAACCAGTGGGTGTGGCGTCGTCTTACGTTTTGGAAACTCTCACTCTGAAACCATAGTCCCTTGATATTTCAGGCACGTAAAAAAAAATCCGCCCTGTGCGTGGGGATTTCTTCCTTTAAGCACCTTTAAACTTCCTTTAAGTCTCAGCTTAAGAAGTTCACAAGCAAGATGCATGGACCAATGCAGTCACATGTCTTGATGTCGTGTTCATCATTGTTTGCTTCTAAACCCAATGTGCAAGAGTTAACTGGGCCAGTCGAAAAAAGCAATTGGTCCAATATGATCCCAACAGGCACTTGATCGCAGTCCATCTTGAGTTTGTCAGGATATGTGTAGGTAAGTAGACTATGTAGTAGACTAGTGATTCAAGAAGGTTTCTTTGGAACCTCAAAAACGGGCACTGCCTTTACGACCAGGCATACTTTATTGTTCCCTGATTCCCAATGGACACCGTCATAAGTAAATTTCAAGCAACTCCCACGAGTGGGTATGTAATGACCATCCCCACCGCTACAGCTGTGGACTCCCAGAAGACGCTGACATCACAACAGCTTTGGTGAGGAAACACCAAAGAATAGGCTGAGGGAACTAGCCTGGTCAGCATCAGGACATTTCTGCTTGGTTAAGATCAGCTTTGGCTTTTCTGAGTCCCTCTTCTTTTTGCTAAGGGAATTATTTCCTAATGTTCAGCATTCTAATCACAGGCAATATGCTACTAATAAGTCTGTATGAAACGCTGAGGTCCTACGAGACCATGGAGGGGAAGGGCGGGAGAGTGTGGACTGATGATGCAGATAATGATGGAAATGAGATACTGGCAGTGTCTTGCTGGAACATCTGTAAAATCATCTTTCAGGCATGTCTGTGCTCAAAGCCTAATTCCAGGAGTACGAGGCATTCAGTGTCCTGTCGAGAGTATAGCCGTCCCTCTCTGGAATTGAAGTGGATCACTAGAGTGCTCAGATCGCAAGCTGGTTACTTCATGCTGGTTAGATGACTGTGGGCCTTTGAGATAGCAGAGATCAGGTTTTCTCTTGCAGCTGAAACGTCATGCGGTTGGGTTAAGAGGTACGTCTAAACTGTAACACTGCATGGCTGCGCACATGGATGTAAGCGCCCTGTGATGGACTGGCATCCTGTCCAGGGTGTACCCCAGCCTTGTGCCCTATGATGCATGGAAAACAGGCTCAGTTAGAAGATGCTTGCATAAAGAAAAGTTGGGATTTCTACCCTGTCTGCAGTGCTGTTGGTTCTATACCTCGACCATGAAGGTGCATGCAGAAGTCAGTTGTTGCCATGCCTGCATATACAAGGTGAAAGACAGTGCTTAGCCAACACGGTCTGTCACCCAAATACAGGCTTCGTCGGCTGCTTTCCTGGCACATGGGGCAGTGTGCAGTAGCTGAACTTTTACTCTGGACCACCAAAAGAGGAGAAAAACATCCTCTATACATGCTCTTCAGACCTTCACATGTTTATTAGTGCAGTGCAAGGAAGCAGCTTCGTTCTGCCACCGCTGCCCTTCACGGCAGCAAGCAAGAAATCCAACGTCACATTTCTGTACGCATCATACGTATATGGGCCGTCATACCTAGGGAGAACAAGCCTGGAGAACTGATAGTTAGGCTGATAGCTCATTTTTCTCTTGCTCTTACAGATGCACTGTAATACCTTGGTATTATTTTTCGCCTAAAACACACTTCATAGGACACCCGGTCTGTCTCACCTCGTTCTGAAGGCAGGTCAGTGGTGGGCGGAGCCTCAGATTCTTCCTGTGACTCGATGGATGACGGCGTGGTGCTCCTGGATGACCCGCCACCACGAGTTGGGCTCAGGCTCAGGTTCAGCTCTCCGCGAGCCCTGGGGGGTATCTTCACCCTCTCCCGCTCGTACTCCTCAGCGGCGACCCGCTCCACGTGCTTGTACCTGTCAGGCAGGAGGGTGTTCTTTCAGGGGGAGGTTAAACCCAGGGTGAGCAGGAGGGATGGTTTGGAAAGGGGCATCCCTCCAGGGGAGGAGTCAGCTCGCCCCCCCCAAACATTCTCAGTTAGTTTAGCCATCCCTCAGAATGGCACCCTTGTCACTCCCAGTCCCAGTCCCAGTCCCAGTCCGGGTGCCTCCTGCTCTGTCCGTTTGCCTCCCTTCATCCAGAAACCCGTCGCTGTCGCTCTCTTCTCTCGAACGGTGCTATTTTCACCGACGGAGAAAATAAAAGAAACCGAGAGAGAGAGAAAAAAAAAGGAAAAAAGCCTGCTTTTCTTCCCAGTAGGAAGGAGAAACATCAGAGGTAAATCAGCGTAACCTTTTCAAGATGTGGTGTCTATCGCATAAGTCTGCGGGCCCTCACCAGCAGACCCGCACCCCTCCCAGAACGGCAAGGGGGGAGCTCACCACGGGTCTTATATATTTAGAAATGGACATGGGGGGGGGGGGGGACTTCTGTATTCCCTGCTCATTACCCTAAGTTGGCTTTATTGACTTTGAGTGAAACTGGAAACCAGTCTATCGCCGACTTTGCGGTCTGAGGCCGGCTTATCTGCTCTCCACTGGAACTGGCGAACACACGCACACGCACTTCACAAACGCACGCACACACATTTCTCACGAAAGAGGAACGGCTAATGCAAGAGCCCCGGCTGCGGGCTACTGCGTTTTCTTCACGCATTAGAATGGACCGGTACGCGGACGGGTAACACTTGTTAAGAAATTAACTGACTTCAAATCAAAGTGAGGCAAACTGCGTCTGTCAGTAATTAACAGGCCAGCCCCTAACACGAAGTGATCTGAAATATGAATCATCTCCAGATGCACTGAATGAGGCTTCCTTTCCTCTCTTTACCATCACGGAGAACATCAATGCCGTTACGAAGTGGAAGGCAGCCAGAGCAGGGCATCTCTTCGGGGGGGGGGGGGTCCCCAACGACCGGGCTGGGAAACACTGGTTTAGCTGCCTAATTTGCCCCCCCCCCCCCACCCTGGTGCTACATGGAGATCTCTCGGGCACCCAGATCACTTCCAACGCTCTCACACATTGGGGTCTCCTGCTCGCTAAGCATCTCAATGTCTGACAGGACCGCCGCGGTCCCCAACACCTATATTTCACCGGGGGCGATAAGGCGTCCCAGCATCCAAACATCTGCTGTCTATTTTACCAGCAGAAAAAAAAAGCAGCGCATTCGCTCTGTGCTTGGATAGAAGCCGATAGCCTTTAGATAAAAAGATAAAACGGGTAAGAATCGGATGGTGAGAACTAAAAATACTCATAGCAAGTAGTAAAAGACTCAGATGACGACTACTAAAAACACATGGGTGGTGAGTAGTAAAAATACTCAGATGTAGCATAGTAAAAATACTCAGATGGCGAGTAGTAAAAATACTAGCGTGACCACAATATACATGCTTACTTGAAGGCCGTCATAAAGTGTGACTTTTGCATCTAGCGTTACAGTCATTTCTTTTAGCATCATTATAGTTGTCGACCAGATGGAAGGATCAGTCTTGCATTCGACCGGCAGACGGGGGCTCATGGTCTCTCTCACAAACATATTTCCTTTAAAACAAAGGCATTAGCTTTGATGTAGGAGCAAGAGAGGATATTTCGGCCCTTGTGCGCCCCCCCCCCCACCTCACCAAAGTAGTTTTAATCAGAAACTCAAAAGCATCTGTCTTAAATGGCCAATGAAATTGGTCCGGATTATTTGTAAACACTTCAAACAGGCCGGCAAACACGGGTCATGCGCCGGCCCGGAAATAGGATCAGGTTCGAGGCAGAACCGAGGTCAGCTGAGGCAGCAGAGGGGGGAAGCAGAGAAGGTGAGGACCAAGCGAGGGGGGCACAGAGGGAGGTGTGCTGGGAGAAACCGAGAGATGACCCAGGGAAGGCCAAGGGAGGGGTCGGGTGAGAGGGCTTCAGAAAGAGACTTGGCATTGTGGAAGGCAGTCAAAGGGAGAAGAATCTGAGAAGAAAGCCAGGGAGGCGCAGGTCCTTAGCAGAGGGACCTGTCAGGAGAGCCTGCGTAGCCATGACGCTGCCTGGCCTCCCAGAATGCATCAGTCCCTGTCATGTGATATATCGCCCCAGAGAGGCGATAACAATTAAGGGCAGACACATGCTAAACAACATCTGGCACTGTGTTAATACAGCAGCTGAGGGCCGATAATTCCATATGGCACCAGTGCTAAAAACATGCCAGACATCCATAAATTACAGTGACCTTCCGATGGGGGATGAAGCTAGCGCTGACGCTAATGCCCCCCCCCCCCCCACCCAGCAGAAATCGATCAGATGCACTCGTTCATAATCAAATTCCTCACAGCTGCCTGAGGAAATCTAACCGGCAGCTTCTTTACGTACAAAAACTGAGGAAATGTAACTGTAGCCCTTGTGTAGCATTCCAGAGGAGCAAGGACTATAAATACCATCTGGCTTTTCCGGGAGGGGTTAAGCCTGTAAAACGTTGAACTTCTCCAGCAAAACAACACTGCAAAGATCCCGAAGGTCCTTAGTGCACCTGCTAGGACAGTGGGCAATGGCACTGATCTGACGAAAAAGGACATTTAGTGAAATGAATAGAATCGTTTCCCCAAAACTATGAGAGCACCTAAATCCGTAACACGCAAAAGAAACTGAATAATTTACTGTCGGAAGAATATGGTCAATAAAACCATAAATTAAAAATATGACTAGAAAAATGGTTTCTGTTCTGCTCTTCTTCAAGGGAGAGAGAGAGGGGGAAAATGCTTTTGGACTTTAAAGCAAGTTTCCACCTGAAAATAATTATCCACTCATGAGCCAGGGGTGTGCGGTCATAGTCGCTCTGCTGTGGACCGTCCGCTGGAGATCGGGTCGCTGTGGACCTGCTGTGCTGTGTTTCACACTTCTGCGGTGCTCTGGTGAGGTGTTGCCATGCTTTTGAACAGACGGGGATTGCGCTCCTGCCCACGCGATCACCACACTGTACATGTTGTTTTTGTGTTGTGGTTCAGTGGTTACAAAGGACTCTTTAGCCTTTTAGCATCTGTTAGTCCTGATAGGCATGCCTTTGTATGTATGCGTGTGCCCCCTTCAATACCTCGGTTGTCACGGTTGAGGACTGCAGAAGGTTGCAGGTTCAAATCCCACATGCAGCAGAGTGTTTTCACTACTGGGCCCTTGAGTCCTTACCACCCAATTGCTCCAGCGACTGGTTGACCCTGCGTGTCTCTGTTGTACATAATTTCCAATAAAAGCATCTGCCTAAATGAGCATCTGTGTATGACGCTCTGTGGAGCCTCACACTCTTCCTCACCTCTCCTCCCGTGCGTGCCTAGCTTCTTCCATCTTGTCCGCAAAGTCCCGGCTGAAAGGAGACAGTGAGGAGGCGTCATGTAAGTGAACCGCACGTTTAGTCACTCAGGGGATGTTTTATGGGACCAGATCGGCAGAAGGTCCAGCAGCTTCATCTGGGGACCCAAATTCACCTGAAGCGGTTCCTCTCCTCGCGCTCGATGCGGAGCAGCCGCTCCTCCCTCTCCACCCGCCGGCGCTCCCGCTCAGCCGCCAGGGACTCCTGGTGCTGCCGGTACGAGGAGGACAGCAGGTTCCCCATGACGGCCCTGCGTGGATCGGAGGCAGAGGATAAGAGGCAGAACATTAGCACCGAACCCCTTTGAAGAACACCAACCACCATATACTGTCTTTAGCATCATTTCTGATCAGGTCTTTCAGAAGAAAGGCATCAAAAAATTCTAGCCCTTTCCAGCGCTCACATCCAGTCTTAAAGCCGTTCCAGTGTCTGTTAAATGTTACAGTGGTAGAAGACAAATGTCCCTTCTTGGGCATGAACCGATGACCTACAGAATCCAAGACCTCAACCTCTACCCTGCCTGCTGTATTCAAACAAGGTCTTCCACTTATTCCCACTGTAGTAACCATGTGGTGGAAAAAAATCCCTCCCTGAAAGCCAGGCCAGAGGGCCATAAATATATATGGCTAGAAGGGGGTTTCTCTTTCAAAAGTCACCTCGATTACATTTCAATAGAGAGACCGGTCAGATGTTCAACGTGTTAAAGTTACGTCTCTGCGCCTGGCCGACGGCAGGAGAAAGCCACAGAGGCTTGGAGTCAGGCACCCCCTAATGGGGGGGGGGGGCAGGGCTGCCAGAGGAGGGATTAGAGGTGCGTGGAAACAATAATCACACCGAGCCACAAAAATCGGGGCAATTGGGGTACATCGTAAAAATGTCAGTGCTTCGCTGCCTTCATGGCGTCACGCTAATGAGGAGCTTTCCACAACGAGAATGTTCACTTGAAGCGAGACCTCTAAAAATGCAATAGTTTCAGCTGAGAGTAAATAAAACGGCCAGGGGGCACATTTTAGGGATGCATCCTGTGCTTTAACTTTTAAACTTGTCATGAAGCCAATGAGCTTCAATCATCTGAAGCTCACCTGACTACAGTCGTTCGAAGATCACCCAGCTAGCCATCAGAAGCTGACCAGATACAGTCATTAAAAGCTCACTCATATATGTTTATCTGAAGCTTATGCAGATACAGGAGTTCGAGGCACATCCTCCTTCATCGAACATCTGCAGATGGTGCTATTTCCAGTGGTCTGTCGTCAACAATCTGAGCATGACAATGGAAAGCTGGTTAGGCAAAGGACACCCACCTCTCGTTGTTGGACTCCAGTGATGGCGACACTGATGTCCCATAGCGGGTGGTAGGTGTGGGGGGGGGGCTAAGCGTGGAGTAGGACCTGCAAGGGGAGGGGCCGCTGATGCCAGGGTGTCTAGATGGAGAGAGAGACGGAGCAAGGGAGAGTGACAAAGAGAGGGGGGGGGGGAGATTAGGCAATTAGGCAAAATGGAGGATGAAAGTGTTCTTGGCCTGGGACTGGATTTGGGACCATCTGGCTGGCTAGTGGGGGTCAAAGACACAAACCGGGGATTTTCATACAGAGACGAGTTGGCACTATCAAATAGTGAGCAGGTTGGAAACAGGAAAAAGGAATTATGGGTGAGGCAGCTTGGAAAGATGGCTGCATCCATTCTGCAGGTCACAAGTGCGCTGCGTCCATTCTGCCAGCCACGAGTCACAAATGGCTGCGTGGAAATTACAAACCCGCGATAAGCTGTTTTTTCCATTGCCGTACAGTGGGCTTCAAAACATACCTTCTCACAAATAAAAAAAACAAATCAAAGTTCATGGCCTTCTGGCAGAAGTTAAGTGGACTAAGAACTCCCGGCCGACGGAAGGAAAAGCTGAATTTATGCTGCACTCGCTGGAGCATGAGAAATCATGAGCTGACATTACATACATCACGACGGCATGTAAATGGACTGAGAGACGCGGGGAATCGTTCCCACTTGAGGGGAACAACAAACGAGGCAGATAACATGAGGACTAGAGCCCCACGGTAATGCTAAAGGGGAGGGGGGTCTGGCCCCCTTACGATTGTACTGGAAAAGGTCGGGAAGAAAAAAAGCTTAAAAGTCAAACAAAAGTGAGTAGAAGCAGACGTGGCATTCGCTGGGTTCCTGGGGGGGGCAGCCGTGCTCTTAGAGTCATGCCAGTGGCGTTGGTACCGAGAGCGGCGGACCGACAACAGCCAGAAGCCCCGGCACCAACAATCTCCAGCTAGCCTCCTCTTCAATTTGCGACGTTCTTATAAACACTTTGAAGGGCAACCAAGCCTCAGAGGAACGACGGCTTCATGGTTTGTTTGTTGTTTTTTCTTTTTCGTCACTGAAGAATTATTCCCCACCACAATGAAAGGCAGATGAGCAGAAGACTTCAGACTCAGGACAATCCGGGTCACTGAATCACGAGCGTTCCCATTGGCAGCTTGAGTAAAGAACTTGCGGGTTCTCAGCTGTCTCACAGACATGCTGCTGCTGGACATCAAAGGCGCCAGTGGGTATGTTAACACAGTGCCGGTGGACACATCAAAGGTGCTGGTGGACACATCAAAGGCACCAGTGGGTATGTTAACACAGTGCCGGTGGAGACATCAAAGGTGCTGGTGGACACATCAAAGGCGCCAGTGGGTATGTTAACACAGTGCCGGTGGACACATCAAAGGCGCCAGTGGGTATGTTAACCCAGTGCCGGTGGAGACATCAAAGGTGCTAGATGTCAAAGGTGCCAATGGTTACATTAATATGTTGCCAGTGGACACACCAAAGGTGCTGGTGGGAAGAGTGGAAGTTCTAGAGTTAGAGGACATCCCATTCAGTGCTTGGACATCATTATCACTGGAGGAGAGAGGGAGAGGCATCCAGTTTGTCTACCTGCAGGCGATCTGTCCAGCCTTGGGCAAAGTGGACATGACCTCCTCCTCCTCCTCCTCCTCCTCAAAGTCGTAAGAGAAGAGATGGAAGGGGGAGTGAGGGAGGTAGGGCAGGCGCTCCGGCGAGGGGGACACGGTCCCTCGCAGGCAGGGGGCCGCCTCTGACAGGGGCGGGACACTGATGGAAGATTTCCGCTGGGCCAGCAGGGACGCTAGGATGGACGGCTGGGCAGAATCGGGCCAGTCAGGAGGGGAGTGATCCGCCGTCCCTTCCTCCTGATCGGGAGCAGTCGCGGGTTCAAAGTCGGCCACGTCCCCATGGGGCAAACCTGGCTGAGAAATATCCCTGACCGTGTCTAATAATGGAGCCACTGGGACGGCCTCACTGTTGAGAAAAGGATGAAAGGAACAACTGGAAGAAAGGAAAGTGCATGAAGCCTGACAGAGGCATTATGGGGCGCTGATGGGAAACAGACAGGCAGTTAAGGGGGACGGTGTCATCACCGGGTTAGAGAGAAGCGAACTTCAGCGATCGTGATCCTGTAAACTGCGACAAGGAAAGGATCATATTATCCACAAGTTGGGGAAAAAAAATCAGAAATAAGCAAAGAGATTTTCACCCATCTTCTTATTTCTCATATTATATTCAGAATTATTTCTTTGTTTGGTGTAGCTGCTGTTCTGTATATAATTAACATTTATTAATGACTCTTACCTGTGCATTTGTGCATCGTATCAGAGGCAGGAAATGGACAAGGGGGTTTAATCAAACAGCAGAAACAGTGCTTCCTACAATTAATTGCTTTTGTTTTTTTTCCAAAAAAATGACCACATTTTGGTTCATCTCTAACCACGTGGCCAGGAGTCTGTGGTGGTCTTTAACTGGGAATAACAAGAAACATATAACAGGAGTCTGTGGTGGTCTTTAACTGGGAATAACAAGAAACATATAAAAGGTGTTGAGGAGATCAGCCAAGTTGGGCTTGGCCAGCTGTGCTGGGTCCTGACTGCCTCCAAGGCTGAGGAATACCTGCCCCCGACCTTGATCAGGCGGCAGCACCTGCTGGAGGTACTCATGGATACAGTGGCTCGATGCGGCCACACGTGGCCTGAGAAGACACGTGTCCATGGGCTCCCTGACCATGAAGATGTTGCAGGACGTCATGTCAACCCAAACGGTCTTTTAGGGAATGCCATTAGATTTTGACAGAAGCGCTGCTTTGCTGCAGGCTTTGCACGGCGTGAGGAGGTTAGTCACAGTGATTAGAGAGAAACCCGTGCAAACAGACCAGATTCTGGAGTGCAGGAAAAGGAAAGAGAAAACAGAGGCTAATCTGGGAAGGAGCAGCATTAGTGAGACGGAGGCGGGGGCTCGTCACTCTGGGGTGTCCTGAGGTCCTAGAGTACCTGGGAGCACCCAGGCTAGAGCACTCTGCATCCTCCTCATCCTCAGTATTAGGCTCTGTAACCGGAGGGTCATCCTCTCTCTCCTCCTCCTCCTCCTCCTCGTATTCCTCCTCTCTGCATGGTCCGAGGGAAGGACAGATGATGGGGAGGGAGGAGCGAAGGTGACCAACGGGTGGGGCGGATGGAGGGAAAAGAAGGAGAACGGAAGAGACGCAGAGGCAACATGAAAACGAAGCGGGGCAGGTGGGTTCTGGCTGAGAAGGAGAGGGCAGAGACAGGGCAGCGTGAATGCAGAACCTTTGCCAACGGGGAAGAGTCTGGTGAAGAGAGCCGCTTCAACGCTGTACAGACTTCACACGGGCCTCAGCAGGCGGACGGCACCTCAGATACCATAACGACGTGGGGCAGATGACATCACAGGGGCAAAAAACATGACACAAATGCATATAAACAAGCTGTCTGGCTCGTTACCCAGAAGCGATGGCCAAAAATATAACATCAACCTCGCCACATGCCATATCTCGCTTTTTAAACAACCCCCACAAGGCGAGCGTCCGCCATGAGGGGGCAGCGGCGGGATCGGCTTACACCGAATGCGGCTCCCAGGTTTGTTTCCATTTACTGCAGCTTCCTGCCTGCTGCTATGCCATGGTGGCCGCCTCGTTTTTCACGTTTTCCCCTTTTTTTATGTTAAGCTGCGCAATGCCGTGCATGCAATGTGTGAGTGATTTGTACCAAGATTCTGGTATTTAAATGTTCACATTTTTTTTCGCCTGTGAGAATTTGTTCTGTGGTTGTGATTGTACTTCGGCGCCGTTGCAGACCAGGCTCCAGCAATCCGGCGGCACTGGGCCGGCTGCCGCTCTGCAAACCTGCAGCGTTAACATCTCCATTCAATGATTTTCCCCACCCAGTTATCCATTTGCTCTTGACCGCAGTTATTCCTCCCCCCCCACCTCCCCTGATGAATGGTAAAGCTAACAGTAAAGTAATCCTGAAGCTCCTTCACAGTGAATGAGAACTTCCTCCCTACTACATGTGTGGGACTAACCACCTGAGTGGTGCCCAGGAGCCTCAGCTGACCAAGAATCTGGCCGGACATCAGCGGGAGCCAACAGGCAAGGAATCAATTAGACACTCATGTGAGCCCGCCAACACTGCCTGTAACTCTGACGTAGATCTCTACTACAAGGTCATTGTAGAACAAGGCCTCATTAGATTGCTCAGGAAAGTAGTCACATAGTCAATGACTAGCACTGATAACTAGGTACGGTCCTACTAGCAATCTGGTCCAACTCCATGACCAAACATGGTCTACTGAAAAACCCGGTCCTCCTCTATGAGCATAGACCCAGCCCCAAATGAGGCCCAGTGAGCTCCAAGTGATTTGTTTAGCTCAGATGTTTTAGCAACCATGCTTTCTCTCTTGGATAGATTAGATCTCTGGGCTAAGCCCCTGATGTCTTAAAATCTGAGCAGCACACGTGTCTAGACTTGACCTAGACTGACCTAGACCTGTTCTCAATGACTGCCCTGCGAAAAAAAACTGGTTGACCAATATGATAGTTGACCAGCTTAAGGTATATTTTCACTTGATGGTTTAGCTGCTCATACCAGTTTATAGCTGGTTTAGCTAGTCATTTAAGCTTAGCTGGTTTAGCTAGTCATCTAGGACCATCTTAGCCCATCTTAGGCCAGTTAAAACCAGCTACCAGCATAAGCTGGTTTTAGTTGGTTATTTCAGCAGGGCTGGCCTAGATATATCACTATCTAGGTCTTACACAAAGGATTACTGGGTCCATATCGTCTCTATGAGAATATCTGGCCCAAGTCCAAAATGATGTTCAGTTCTGGGTCTACTCAATGTCTTCACCCTCTCTTCCAACTCTGAGTCTGCACCAGCTCACTGACTGCTCAACCTCCTCCATGTCCACACCTGGTCTTACTCAGGGTCTACGCCTGGTCCCAATCTGCTAATTTGGCAGGGGGGGTGGAGGGGGGGGCATGCCACACATGTCAAGAATCTCCACCAGTTTTTCTCCCAGTTCCAAACCAAGAACAAGCCACCCTACATTTTGGTCCAACAGAACCAAATTCTTTCTCATTAAAGTAATATTCCAGCTGCCAGGGCCAGTTTGGAGATTTTCCTTGTTAAAGGAGACATCTGAATGCAAGCCTAGTAAGTGGTATGATAAATTAGAAGGAAAAGAAAGACAAACACATTTGGTACAATTCTGAGGTGATGAAAGCATTGTCTGCCTGGATGGACATTGTCTGCCTGGATGGACATTGTCTGTCTAGATGGACATTGTCTGCCTGGATGGACATTGTCTGCCTGGATGGACATTGTCCATGGATATCTGCCTCCTACTGGTGGCTGATGAGTATATCCATTGTCCAAGAACGGCATAATATAAAACAAAAGATGTAATCACTTTAAGATCAATAACACATGTTTGTGTTCTTTACTTTAATCTTATACCCAAGCTGGCACTTATATACTGTACGTGCACTGGCTAATTAAAAAACAAACAAAAAAAAAACGTTTTGTTCCCTGAATTACTCCAAGTTCTAGTCCTTTTCATTGATCTTGGTTCAATATGCACCTTTTGTTCCAGATCTCTCGAAAAAGTCATAACAAATAAATGTCATGTGTGTTTAACGCAAGTGACGTGCTACCGCTCAGACACCCTCAGTGGGAAGAGTATAAGAACTGGCCTTCCCCCATAACTCTTCATCATCTGATGTGTTCCTACTGTAGAAGTAAAGAGATCTGACGCTATTAGGTGTACTACGCTAGCCACTGTGCTAAACTAGCCGTGTGCTATGCTAGCCACTGTGCTAAACTCGCCGTGTGCTACGATAGCCACTGTGCTAAACTAGCCGTGTGCTACGCTAGCCACTGTGCTAAACTAGCCGTGTGCTACGCTAGCCACTGTG
>JABFEB020000045.1:3198070-3208340 GCA_019775895.2 Stomatorhinus ivindoensis | reverse complement strand
ATCGCACCGAAGTATACCAAACCACACTATACCAAAACAGTATTATGTGGTGTGTTCCGCTACAGTGCATATCGCACCGAAGTATACCAAACCACACTATACCAAAACAGTATTATGTGGTGTGTTCCGCTACAGTGCATATCGCACTGATGTATAAAATACCATAGTATAGATCAAAACAGTATTGCATGGTGTGCTCTGCTAACTGAATTTAGATATGCCAAGTTTATATAGATTACTAAGTTTTGATTGTCACCAAACACATCTCATTAATATTTTAGCCATACTACTAATCTGCTTAACAAATTATGGGTGTAAATAAACATTCATATGGTAGCGAAAGGCTGGCATCCGGCAAACATTTAGCTTGTCATCTGAAGCGCTGCTGATTATTGCACATGCACAATATAGTATCAGTATGATATGGAGCAGCCGACCCAAACCTTAATCATAAGTAACCACACTAAATATGAGACTTTGGCATTTTTAGTTTTTTTATTGCAGTCACTGATCCTTCTAGTACCCTGAGAAATGGTCCCCACAACATCAAAATAACAGGTTTTTAAGCACATTGTGGGGGACATTTGGTCCCCATGATGTAATATAAGCCTAAAGCATATATATACACACACACACACACACACACAATGCAGCGGCAAAACACCCAAGTCGCCGGTGTCCCCGCGTGAACCCGAATGGCGGTAGGAGGGGGGGCGGCACAGGGAGAATGGAAAACGTCTCTCTGGAATGTGACTGAAAGCCCTCACTAGAGATGGGGGGGTTGGACAAACAGGTTGCTTCTTGTATTACTGAAGAGATGGCATATGACGGGGTAATGTTGCCGGGGGGGGGACGACGACAGATGGGGCCCGATCATTGCAGGGCCCGGCTCAGGGGAGTCACATCTTGACGCCCGGGGAGGGGGGGCGGCCCTTGGGAAACACCCCTCACCATAGGGGTTGCTCCCGCTGTGTCGGGATTCTGTCGAGGAGGGATTCTCACGCGGTCACACAGCTGGGCTGGATGAGGACCAAATGTGGCTGGGAGCGAGCAGGAGGCTGTGAAGGTGAGGACTGGGGCAGACGAGGCTAAACTTTAAAACAATGATTTATCCGCGCACTGTTTCCCTTGGCTGAAGTCTCAGGGATATCTGTCTGCTTCCCACAGAGGATCGGCCATCACTAAATCCCGGTGTGAGGACGACCAGGCCAAACTGGTGCCTGTGATCCGCGCGAACAACGACAGGTATAAGCGTATGCATGTAGGGGCCACGTGTGACCCGCCCTGAACCAGGCGTCCAAAGCCCGGCATCTCCTGTGACTGGCTCCCCAGGGAAAATTACAGGAACGCAAGTGTTTCTCAATCCGGTCCTCAGGGAGTCAAAGCTGCTCCATGTTTTTGCTCCCTCCGAACCCCCCCCCCGACCGGACAGCGTGCGGATCCCAGAGGACCGGACTGGGAAGCACTGCACCACTGCGTACACGCAAGAGCTAACACGGGAACGGATACACGATAAACGAACACGTAGGGTTCACGATCTCTCAGCCCCTCCAGGAACAACATCCCATAAACCCTCCCCCTCACAGGCCAGCCCCCTCTTTGTGTGGGTTATTCAAGATCCCAGAAGCCCCTTCTCTCTGTGTTCTCTGCACCTGCACTGGGAGTCGTCGATCATGGCACCCATTCTATGAGGACTTGTCTGTCTCTCTCCCATCCATCCATCCATTTTCCATACCTGCATGTCCTGTGTAGGATCATGGGGACCCAGTGTAAATGTCCTATCTCTAAGAGGCCCAATCTCTGACTTGAGAGTCACATCTAACCTGGAGTCATGTCTGTGACCAAGAAATCCTATCCCTAGGACGTCAGGGTCCCTGTCTGTCCTGTGTCTGCTGAGGAGCCACGACTATGAAAGACCTCATCTGTGATTCAGACGAGAGACAGAAGGTTTAATAGGCCCTTGCGAGCAGTGTGGGGAGCCGATGACATCATTCAGTAGAAATACGGTACCTCTGAGGATGTAGTTCTGGTAGTTCTGGTCCGCTTCTGCTCCCACCTTTATTAAGCATGTCAGACCCTCGGCCATGACAAACTCATGGACCAAGTCTTTGTCATCCTGAAAGACAGCAGGAATGCAGCATGATACACACAACACAGAAGCACATGTGAGCAAAACTTACCAAGGGGACCCCCACCTGCAGGTAACAGACAATTACACAAAATTTGCAACAATTTAATAAGAACCCCCCCCCCCCACCGGGACAGCAATTTGCCTTCTGCCTTCATCCTGCTCTTATATGGCTATATTAACATTTGACAGTAAAAGAAATAGAGAGGCTTAACAAAGAAAGAATCATTTTTTTTTAATTCTGAGGTGTTTTTACTAATGTGAAGGTTTTTGCTGCGAGTCAGGTTGTCCTGGGGAATGCAGGGGGGGAGCAGCCGTCTCCGGCTGCACATTTCCGAGCCTTATTAAAAAGGTCAGCGGTGCAGTAGCAGGTGTGTACGCTGTTCTGTTCTGTGTGTGTGTGTGTGTGTGTGTGTGTGTGTGTATGTGTGTGTGAGCTCCACAGCTTAGTGTCCTATACCTGCCTGGCACCTCATAGCTGGTTCTCGGACAGCCCGAGGTCCATGTCACAGGCCTTATAATGTGTCCGGGAGGGAAGCGATTGAAAGCATGAGCACAAAGGCCGCACTTCCGGCATGCGAACCTAAGAACATGGGCGACAGCTAAACGGTCACATGACACACCAAAAACAAATGACAAGCACAAGACACAAACGAGTGACGAGTGACGAATATCACTGAAGTTCTAGGAATTTCATCTAAAGCGTCTTTAAATTGTTATCCTTTAATACATTAAAAAATTTTACTGGAGCGATTCAGGTTATGTACTCCGTTCTAGGGTACAACAGCACAGCCTGTTTTTAAATGTTCCGCTGAATAGGTTAGGGTTAGGGTTTGGCTGCTCCCAATGCACTTGTTAAATTGGTCTGGTACCAAGAGTACTAACAGCAGTTGGGGACATTCCATGATCGAAGTGTGATATTGGTCATGGAGGTTTCAGTCGCACCGAGGCTGTCCCTGAATCAAACATACATCTGAACTGTGAGCAGAAACGGGAGAGGGACGACAGGTGTGGGGGGGGTTAAAACAACCTAATGTCCCCTCAAAGCAGGGAAGACGTGTTCGCAGAAATAAAGACCGAGCTGTCCCCTTTTGTACCCCGGACAGCTGTGAGGACATGGCTTGCCTCAGCGTGACCTCACCTCACACTGCACACATTCTGCCCTGCTCTACCCTCTATATGGAGGTGACCATCTTTTCACACAGCTCTGTACGGCTCTCCTTAAACACTATCATATCTTACAGGGGCTCTTTTATCATCCTGATGGCTAATAGATTTCTCTTATCTTTTTATAGTACACTGTAGTACAAGGCGTCCTGTTAGCATCCCAGTAGCTAATTCCTTTAGCTTATCATTAATAGTACCATATAGTACATGGGTTCTGTTAGCATGCTGGTGGCTAATTGTTTTAGCTTATCATTTTATAGTACCACGTAGTACATGGGATCCGTTAGCAAGCTGGTGGCTAATCTTTTTAACATTATCTTTTTTTATACTACATATATACAGATACGGTTCGCATACAGGTTTGTTTTACCTTATGTTTTTTTTTATTGTACTAAATGTAGTTCACAAGATTTGCTAGCATCCCAGTGGCTAATCATTGTAGCTTATCTTTTATACTATTATATACGATTTATACGCATAGACCAGGAGCTGCGTGACCCTACATACAGGCGTATGGAAGTGTGGTCATTAAGCACCATAACCCTACAACAATTAAATATACCACATACAATGAGTAACTGTGTAAATATGTTAACCGCTCAGAAACTGGTGTCGCACAACTGTACAGGAATAGATCAATGAATAGTTTAAGAATTTTCTGGAACACAGACATTACAATGTGTCACCACTGAGACAACGGGCTTTGTGTTTCTCCGACTCTGTGACCTTCTCGTCTCAGAGAATTCGTCGGCAAACGTTTCCGCTCAGCTGCTCGGGACGCTTTCAGACCTGCTGTCCCAGCAAAATCGGAAACAATCAGCTGCCGGGGGCCACTGACGACCCCAGTGGGTGTTGGCATTCAGCACGTGCGAGCGTTCGCGTGCGTGTGGCTGTCTGCTTGTGCGTCAAGGGCAGATGTTCTGTGGGGAAACACGGTAAGAAAAGCACAATGATGAGAACCTGGACTTTACCTGGAAGATCTGCTTCAGGGAGAATAGAGCTCTTCTTAGCTCTCGTCCGTTGGAGTTGTAGAGTTTCTCTGTATAGAGGGTAAGGGAGAGGGAGTGTAAATTTAAAATCATGATGCTTATCCATTAACACACTCTGGATTATTTCTTACAGGCCAGTATATTGGAGTACTTGGACAATCGGGGCATGTTTTTACTCCCTGTCTCCTCTAGGGGGCGTGGAAGCACAGCAATCCGTACAATAGGTAGGAATGAACCTGACGCATGTCTGTATTGCTTGTGAAAAGCGGCAAGCGTCACATCTTAAGGAATTCCCGGGCAAAGGAAAAGTTGACCTGTCGGAAGGAGTGTCCCAGGGGGCCATAATGGAGGGCGGGCCCCCCCAGCGTGAGGGAGAAGGGGTTCTGTGTGACCCCGAGCCCCGGGCTTGGACAGCGGGGGGACACTGGCAGCCGCCCCGCAGCAGCAGTGTGGGCAGGGTGGTGGATTCCTGAGAGCCGCGGCTCGCGATGCCAGTCCCGCTCAGACACAGCATTCTCACTATGCCACAGCGAAAATTATATGACCGTTATTTGGAAACCGGGACCATTCCCATCCAGAATACATCATTACCATCCCACTCTAGACAACAACAGCTCTGCTCTCCCGTCTCTTTAAGGCCCCATTCGGGGCGAGAGTCCCTTTCCGTTTGACGGCGAACGTTGAAAAAAAAAACCGAAAGGGATGCTACCCGGGTCCCGCAGGACAGCGGATACGGGGGGCGGAGCCAGACGGACAGGAGCTGCCGTCCAGACCAGACGGGAAGCAAGGAATAGCGAAAGTCGGAGAGACCACAACCTCTGCAAAACAACTCGTAAAAAGCAGACATTCGGCCGTGACGCTGATGCCAGGAGGGAGGAACGTTAAATGCACGTCTAAAAAAAAAAAAAAACCTCCGTTCGTTTAACCATAAAGAATGATTTACCAGCAGGGCTCCAGAAATAATCAGGAGGTCAGTGGTTCTGCGCGAAAAAACACCATAAGGGCAAAAAAAAGTGCTTTGTCTTCACCTTGAGGTCAAAGCCCCCACGTTTTTACCCCAAAATTGGCATTAGTGCCCAAACATCAGTAAAGGCTGGTAATGCAATCAGCTGAAGCCACGTTTCACAGGAACTCGCAGTGGCTCAGTGACTAGTCCGCTTGCTGTAATTCACTCGCTCGGCCCTTATAGAATCACTTTGTTTAGGAACTCCCTTTAAGTGCCTGTTCCCGCGTGGAACCTGATCCCGTTTTTTCTCGCTCCCACCAACGCCGCAGTCCGAACCAGCCTCACCCCTCGCACATACACTTAATGAGTCCCGCCTTTCAGAAATGCTAACTGTGACTGGTAACCAGACTGGGACAAATGGGCTAAGGTGCTCTCTGCTGGCCCCCTGCCAAGCCGCCCCCCCACACACACACAAACGCCCCCACATACACACCGAGAGTGTGAACTGTCTCTGAGGATTACTGTATCGGCGTGAGGAATGTGCAGCTCACACGCACCATAAACCCTCCATAGGTGGGCCATCCTGAGGGAGGAAGTAGCCGTGGGGGGCAGCTGGGTGGGGGGCAGGAGGGGTTCATGGGAGCAAAGCCCCTGGGGCTCACTGGGACATGATGTCCGGGTTCCGCACTGAGGCCTGCGACAGGAATGACCCCCCCCCCCCACCCATAAAGGCACACCAATCATTACTGAGTAACCCAGTTTTTCTCGTCCAGCCGGTCGCCCTGTGTTCATGACCCCGCAATGACGAAAAGCTGAACCAGAACCCGGAGTCAGTGATCACCCTGACGGGTGGACAGTTCCAAGAGGGAGATCCCAACGCCGCATTGGGTCCCTGTAGATCTGGCTGTGGGCTTCGGGGTCTCGCACATGTTCGGCACAATGGGGGGAAATTCGGAGCCGGGGGCGTCTGCAGGTGGGACTTCATTAGCAGCTACGGCCGGAGACTTTTCCACAGCTGAGGGGAGGCGCTGGATCTCTGTCAGACGCTCTCAGTTTAGGAAGGAATGCTGGAGGGTGAGCGGAGAGCCAGGCCAATTGTTCCCGCGGCCCGTCCCGGGGATGGAGATCTGAGAGCGTCAGAGGAAAGGGTAGCATTTGGAATTTAAGAGAGACAGAACGGAACCAGGGTCGCGTGAGCCCGCCCGCTCGGGTGTCAAACGCGATAAGGCTCACACCAAACCCGAATATAGGTGCGCTGGCTTTTCCTTTCACAGACTGACTCTCCGTTTCCGACTCGCTGTCATTTTCCAGACGTAAAACCGACCCGGTGTTAGGCCCGGATTGCCGCAAGGCTCAGCATTACGGTAGTTTCTTTAACTAAATCAGCATGTTTGTCACAGACGATTAGCAGGCACAAGGCTAAGCTAAACAACCCGCCCGCTAATCTAAAATGTCACATCTGAAAGTTCTTCAACCCACAAGACTGAGTCACCTAGGCCTGCAGCCCCAGGGAGACACAATAACGGCTTGGCAGGAGTTGCACGTTAAAACACACAGCAATGGAGGCAGGAAAGAAGCCTGGAAACCAAGAGTGGGTGGGACTGCCGTCAATCACAGTAAAGTAACCAATGGGGTCATTCCACTTGGTAATTGATGCCATAAAACAATCCCGCCCACCACAGGTTTTAAAGTTTTGTGTTTTTTTTCATCATGGTGGGGTCTTCTCAGTTTAGCTGAAGCAAGGCGTGCTGTTCAGTTAGAGGGATACCCAGCTACCGGGCCCTGCGACCCAACAGGGCAAGTGGACGCAAAGCTGTTGTTTTTCTGAACGTCCATGCTGCCACCGCCTCTTGGCTGTCCGGGCCAACTCCCTCAGGGCAGCTGTGACAAATATAGATGGTGAACGTTGGCTGGGAGCTGTGAGAGGGTTGGGAGTGAGGGTCACAGATTCTCTCTGAGGTGAGCGTGGTTGTCCTCAGTGGCGATCTCACTCTGCACAATGATGCACTTTTAAAAATAGTGGAATCGTGGGTGTAGGCTTTGTAACGTGAGGCCTTCGAAGATAGCTGTCACCCTCGTGTACCCTGTGTTTTACTCATCTTCGGTACTGATTGGCTGGGGCTGGTGACCTGGAAAACACGTGAGGAACCATGCTGTTGTACCCTTGAGATTTTAGTGCTTAACTTGCTTTGTTCCACTAAAATCGTCCAGCAACACAGTGTTGGAAAAAGCGATAGTTAGAAAGTCGACTGCAGTCATTATGCAAACGCAGAGCCCCACAATCACAAAACACAAGGCCTTTTGTCGTTTGCGATGCACCTGACCTCTGCCGGGTCTCTAACGATCAAACCCAGTGTAACTCTGCAGGATTTACTCCCCTAAAGCACAATTTCTCTTAGACCCGTGCTCTGCCCCCCTTGACTGTTCCATATCATTTCCTGACCATTGGTACACCTGCCCTACCTAATAATGGGCTCGATGAATAAAGTACTGTAGTTTGACTCACAGTAAATCACGCAGTTTATTCCCTTTTGTCCATATGAGATGGTTCTCGACACCTTAATGGAAGAATGGTGGTTGCAGCTGATGTACTTTGCATGAAAAAGGCAGCTTCTGGTATGCAGCACCCCCCCCCCCCCCCCATGCATGTCCTCCCAGATACACCCCGCTTCAATGCCGAGGACCTGAGCCATGCGCTTCCACGAACACTAAACAAAGCAGACGGAAAATTCACTCGCGATTCTCTACCCCCCCCGAAGCACACGCGTCCTCGGGCTCACGCCACGTCCAGCGTCGCGGCCACCATTCCGATTGCGTGCCGATCCATCTCCAAGTCTGCATCAGACGCTTGGCACTTGCACCCCAGTGGCAAAGGTCATTCTGTGGCATATAATTTCTTAAAGAAAAAACACCCGGTGTGAAAAAATTAAACTTGTGATTTTCATTTAAAAAAAAGCTGTTTTTGAAATTCCCCTTTAACGTCCTCCAAAGCTGGAGGACTTCTGAGTGCAGTGAGCAGTGGAGGAGCTTACAGCTTCACAGTTCAGCCATAATTAAACGCCCTCTCTGGAGCAGCTTCTATATTAAGTTCAGCTTCACTATGTTCTCTCTTTCTTCGGTTATTCGCCGCTCTTATAGCTTACAGTGTTTACACTTTCAGCCATTTGTAGAACTGCTTACTGCGGCTATTCTATCTGAGGGTCGGATTTGAACATGTAACCATGAGGCTCAAAGGGTGGTCTGTGAACCATTAAGCCATCTGCTGCCCCCCTGCCCCTGATGATTCTCCTGAGCCGGTTCACGATCCTCCACCCCCCATGGAAAGCCACCTCCATAATCATCTTCCGTACCGAGGGGGGAGGTAACAGGACCTCTTCTGAGGTGGATATAGTTTCCCTGTCTGCTTGGGTAGGGATACCCAGCCATAGCCTGGCTGAATGGATATTGGCATGATTGCATTGCCAAAAAAACCCGCCTAGCTTCTTTTCCCACCATGTACCATGCGTCTTTGTTTATCTCGGTCTCTTAAGGGGATACACACACACGAACACGGACTGTATGCCGCTTACGGAAGCGTGTGTGCTGTCCTCAAAATTTGCCACCTCAAGCTTCATCTGCTCCTGGAGATCACAGCAAACCGAAGCGCTAATTCCATGTATATGGTCAATTCTGATGTTCACCCTGAATAAATGCAAGCGTATGCATGGTGATGAATTCTTGGTGATGAAATGTTGAAGAGAGATGGTGCCACCTGAATTATTAATTGCTAGGCATATGGTCTCATCAGACAGCAGGTGGAGGGTATAAACATTTCTGCTAATTTCAGGCTCCAGAAACGTCCATCCTCTGTGCCTGTTTATCAAGTCCCTCCCAGGGAGCAACACACCCCAGACCGGATGTCAGGCCAATGCAGGTGTCACCCATACGTAGGGACACTTTAGACTTGCACATCACCTTATCTATGCCTCTTTGGGCCACTGTAGGGTATTGAAGTAGGTAGCGACAGCACGGAGTTGGGGAATTGGACGCCAACTCTGGAAGTGCAAAAGCCAGAGATTTACCCAATGAGCTGAAACTCCACCTTTCCAGGACCACAACAGTCACTGCTGCACTATCAGACAGAAACTCACGCTGTTGCCCCAAAAACATGGACTCATTCTCTATATATTATTATTATTTTTTAAAGCCCACAGTTAACTGCTAACTGGCCAGGGTCTGGCAATTCACTGGGTGCCAAAACCACAGATGCGGCAGTATCTCGTAAAGCCCAGAAGGAGCTCAGAGGTCATGAGGAGTTTCACCAGCACCAAAAAAAAAGGAAAAAATGGAGTGGAGTCAGCCAGTAGAGCTGGAAGGCAGATCTGGATAAAGCGGCCGGTGGTGACCTCAACTGGACGCGGTGTGATAAGAAATTTATCGCCGCTGTCGTCTCTAACAAAGAATCACCTAAAGAAAATCCCATAAACAAGCTGGCGGAAAGGGAGGCTGACAGGGGGGATGTGGCCGTGACTGGGAGCAGGTCCCCGGGAGCTTGTGTTGGAAACCAGATGTGCAGCGTGTGACGCGGCGGAGAGGCCGTCGAGGGGCATGTTTTGCTGGGCCGTCGAGGGGCATGTTTTGCTGGGCCGTCGAGGGGCATGTTTTGCTGGGCCGCTGAGGGGCGCGTTTTGCTGGGCCGTCGAGGGGCATGTTTTGCTGGGCCGCCAGAGGGGCATGTTTTGCTGGGCCGCCGAGGGGCACGTTTTGCTGGGCTGCCAGAGGGCACCTTTCGCTGGAGACACCTGTTACGACCTGAGAGTTTGTGAGCCCCTCTCCCCCACTGCCCATTTTCCGATATTCACAATCCAGGCCTGACGATTTCGATGAATTACACTTTTTTCCACTAGTCTTTATCCAGAAATAAAAAGATTTTGGCTGTTTTCTGAAGACATGTCATCAGGGTTCGAAATTAACACCCGCCAAGCCGCCAAATACGGGTTAAAAATCATTTTGGCGGGTATTGATAAAAACTTACCAGCCAGTTTGGCCGGTGATGCATGA
>JABFEB020000045.1:3149502-3161907 GCA_019775895.2 Stomatorhinus ivindoensis | reverse complement strand
TGTCACTCCAATGCATTAAGACGCGGTGTCTCTATCCCTTCCGTAGGCCCGGCTAAGTTCGCGTTACTGTGCCTTTTTGCCCCCCCCCCTCCCCCCGTCTTGAGAAGGACAGGGCGACGCAATGGCATTGCAAGCAGGCAGGGTGCAGGGACGGACTGCCAGTCTCGGCTTCTGCAGGAGACCTCTGGAGAAACCTCCCCCCCGTAAAGCATCATTCACATGCAAGTGTATCGGCGACCTCCAGCGGCCAACAGACTGCTAAAAACCGGGCCCGAAAGCGGAAAATGACTTTATTGCATGAGGTGCTGTGAAATGATGCTTGTAGTGTCGGTCCGGGTGCAATTGCTTTTATTGTTTTAATTTCCTTTGAGTGTATCCGCACCACACACACAAACAATTTAATCCATATTTTATACACTTATTACTCTCATATTTTCTCGTGCAACCTTTACTTATTTCGAGTTATTAATAGCCTACATACTAGTACTGAATAGGTGAGGAAAAACATTTAAACCCCTCAAAACTATTAATTGTTCGACTGTTGCTGAGTAGTTTGTAGTAAGCCTAATTGTAACAGTAATCTTTCTATCTAGGCATTTATATCTGCGATTCATATCTGAATTATACATATTGCAGTTACCCTTATGAAAATATATGATGTTCGTTTATATTGTGCTGATTATACAGCATTTTGTACTGTGCTTATTTAGTTTATAACCCATCCCTTGCTTAGTTTAGAAGCAGCTGAGATTATAGACTTTCCTTGTATTTCTGAGCAGCCCCAACAAACGAAGGAGACAGTTACGATCCGATTCAGATCGTAACGACTGCATATTTGTTGTTCGTCGGTAGCCCATAATATTTGGTGTATGCCAGTACTAATGTTTCAGCTGTTGTCACTGGGTCTGCATTTATTTAGGACTCCTTTTGTTATTTCATTTTCATACCACATACTATTAATGTAATGTTTTTATTCTCGAACCGCTAGTTAAGTAGACTTTAGTTTTATTTCGCTGGTTTGGTGGTAGGCAATAGCTTTCTTGGTTTTTGAATAACTTCTTTTGTATACACTGAACGCGATCTGTTTCAATAGTTTTAAACATGTGGTTCGTTTATTATATTACACACACATCTGATGATTAATAATGGGAGTTCCGTGACGTGAACGTGAGATGCAACTAGGACGAGTTTTCGCGTGCATGTCTGAATGTGCAACATGCACCCATTTTCCAGAGCACAAGAGATTATGTTTAAACAGTCTCAAACAGCAGTTATGTTTAACATGATATATTTATTCTCATTAAAGTGTATTTTACTATGTAATGGATTTAACAAAATTAAGAAATAGTCTATTCATTGCCGAAACTAATCGTGTCAATACACCCATCTAAGTTCTGGTTACCAACACTAGAGGGCAGCGCTGCACTTTGTTATTGCGCTGTTGCGAACCCACGTGTCGCTTAGTTTCATTATTTTTACCCGGTTGCCTTGGTAACTGTACTTTGCTGGTGTTTTGAGGTAGGCCTACCTTTAATTAAGCAAGTGCTTCACATTTAAGTGCTTTATATTACATCACTCTGCTATTGTGTCCTTTTATATCTGCGTATTAAAGACCGGCGTTAAGTTGTCAAGTTGACCTGGGATCTCTCTGTTCATGGCTCACAGTCTGCTTGCATGTGCATCTGTACTGAGAATGTACTAAAATATGACAATAAGCATGAGTTATGAATTCAGTGTAGTATACAATAATAAATGAACATCCAAAAATATCAAAATGGCTGCAGCTCCTTAACGCATAGTGGGCCTCATATAAGCTACCAGTGTTTTACTACAGGTGACCCACTAAGGAGACCCGGCTGGCCCTGTTCAGCCTAATTGCCTCGTTAGTTATTTTTTTTCTTTTTCTTGGATGGACTGGTGGGGAAGAGAACTGCATCTGCATGGGGGTGGTCTTGGGGGCTTATATTACTGTGGTTCTATGTGTTTGTAGGGGTTTTTAAATCGAGGGGCCTTATCCTGATTTTATGTCAGGTTTTAAGTTATGAAGTCCCTTTGTTTGTTGGAACGCAGCAGTCCAGATCCTCTGTAGCTGCCTTACGGTGGATTTCTGACTGCCAAGCAGTCCAAATAATTAAATGCTTGGTGTCTGTGAGGGTCTGTTGGTGTCTGTGAGGGTCTGTTAGTGTCTGTGAGAGTCTGTTGGTGTCTGTGAGGGTCTGTTAGTGTCTGTTCCCTATTCGTATTCCTATATTCATATTCATATTGGATTGAAAGTTAATCGAAACACACATCAATTGACTTATGAGTGAATTGCTGCATTTCAAGAAGGACTGGTTTTAAACTTATGATACACTTTTAAAAACACATGGCTAGGTATTAAACCACAGAATGAGTTTTATGAATATGGCAGGATGAGTGTAATATATTTAGCCAAACTGCTGAATACGGGGGGAAAATGTGGCGCCATATGAATGATTGTTGGACAAAGGATGCCGCGTTTCCTGATCCTGTGTGAGGAGACACCGGTCCTAGATGCACAGTTGCCACCCAGGTGGAAAAGTCACTGGTACGCTGTGTTTTGCGAGTGACCACTAGTACGCTGTGTTTTGGCGAGTGACCACTGGTACGCTGTGTTTTGGCGAGTGACCACTGGTACGCTGTGTTTTGGCGAGTGACTGGAATGATTCTGAGCTCAGCACGGAATGTCCCGGAATGTCACGGAATGTCCCTGACCCTTATCAGGCTGGCAAAGGGTCTGCCCATATCACACCAAGATAAGAGGGAGGCAAGCCTATTAAAAGGCATGCGGCTCATGCACTGGGGTACATATTTAAAATGGCACGCTGGTGGGGGTAGGGGGGGGGCAAAAAAAGAATGGGAGCCAAAAATGATACCACTGCCACACCATAGAAAACGACATGGTGAGCTCATGCTGGAAGTAATGCTGTGAAGCTTTCTTTCTGCTACATTCACTTTAAAGGTGAAATATTATGAAACATCAGGTCTGCTCACCGGCAGTGACAGGAGGTTGAGTTCATCTTCATGAGGAGAGAGAGAGAGAGAGAGAGAGAGAAAGAAGGTAATGTACCTGAGCGGACGGTCACTGTGCTTCTCCCGTCAGGCTGCTGAGGATCACTTTCCTGGTATGAAGCTTGACTTTGTCCCAAAGCCATAAAATCTCTGGCTTGAGGCTCCAGCTCATCCGTGTTTCATTATCATGCCTGACGACATCATCTAGGCGTCAGATTCTCATCACAGTAACCACTCACCACTGTGACATAAGCATTTCCTTATAGAGTTTTTTCTCCTCTCCTCTCATCTGTTTCAGCAATGACTTTACTAGACTATACCTCTCTGTCAGCCCTGAGTGATCTTAATGTCACGCTTTCTGCTCCATTGACACTGATAGGGTTTTGGTACTATAAGATATGATGAGGAAAGGCTGACTTGAGGTCATGGGTGATCTGATTAAGTTTTGGAAATTAGCTCTTCACCAGATTTAATAGGTTCTTACTTTGTTGAAGATGGTATATAGTCCTTGCTTCCATACTGCTTACACTTGTACCTGGGCGGTCACTGGAAGCTCCACGCAGCTGCAGATCTGCCTATCTGGCTACTCGCCACATGTTTGTAATGTGTTATTCACTGCACTTCCATGTCGCCTGGGATAAAATATCTGCTAAACGGAATATATGTCAATGTAAAGTGACATTTGTAACTGAGTTACAACCAAGAGATTGATACATGGTTTAATATCAGGAGAAGAAGCAATATAATCAACAGTAATCTAAAATCAAGATGTCTGGAGATACAGAGAGGATCTTATAAGTATCAAAGAGGGCGATTCTCCGGTTCAGCTTCTCCTGGGATTATCCAGGATCTCTTCTCCAGAGGGAAAATCTGAGCAGTCAAAAAAAACGAGTCTTATCGTTTTGCGGTCGGATGTCAGCCGGGTGGATGCGGGTTCACATACTGTTCTGTAATCTGGAGTGAGACACGAGCTTAACTGCTGCGGCGATATATGCAACTCTGAATACCGGGGGCTGCTCTGGGCCAAACTGGCGGATTGCGACAGAACCGTTATATTGGAAAAATAATGAAGACAGCAGGATTCTTCACACCTCTGGTCAACTCAAGGTCATTGATGGACCACTGTGACCTGCATTGCCTTTCTGGAAGAAATTTGTGAAGGCTAAGGAATGTTTATTAACACAGCTGAAATGCAGTGAAGGCTAAGGAATGTTTATTAACACAGCTGAAATGCAGTGAAGGCTAGGGAATGTTTATTAACACAGCTGAAATGCAGTGACGCAGTTCATTGTCGGGATTGACAGTGAGAGACTCTCTTCCTGAGCTCGGTACACCATTGCGCCGATGTTGGTCTGACGTAGTGGAATGGTTAGTCTGTAGCATCTTAGACGATGGTGCCATTGAATTATGCAGTCATCTAACCCTGCTTAGAGGGCCCTATATCTGCCTGAGAAAATTGTTTAACTTTGCCCACTGCTTCAGCACTGGTCGATGTACACGTGTCCAATTTGAACAGTGTGGGGAACTTATGTTTATACTTTAGTTTGACTGTTAGACCCAATTATGCAATAAAATAATTTCTTCCCTGGTTGGAAATTTCAGTAACAGTTTACTTAAGCCAATGTTTTAGTCATTTATAAACACAGTCATAATGCATTATAATGCATTTGTAAAGCATTATAAAAAGGGCTATAAATATTTATAAAAAGGCAAAACACATGATAAAGGCATCTATGGTGCATTATAGAGGACACCTTCATAAGGCATTAATAATGCTTAATAAACATGGCTATAATGTGTTATTCCTTTAGATAAATATTTATAGCCATGGTTATAATGTTTTATGAATGCATTATTATTCGTTATGAATGTGTTTATAAATTACTAAAAACATGGCCTTAAAGTGTTACCAAAATTCCTCTCCCACCTCAGCTCTTAATCACTTCATGGGACTAATTGGAAGCTGGCGGATCAGAACCGACTCCCTCTGCCGTACCTCAACACTCCTTGATTCTCAGTGCCATCCACATCTGTTAATCATTCTTTCTCAGTAAGATCTCTGCACGTTAATGCGTATCAGGTGGTGAGACTAACGCCAGAGAGGTCAAGGTTCCTTCGGGGGCTGTCTGTCTGTAGATTATACGTGAGCTGGCACATGTGTCTGCATATCAGCTGGGGGTCTCACCTAGCTGGGACACGTGTGGCCACATGTGGCCATTTTAGGGCATTTAAGGAGGTGTTTGGGCCTGAATCATTGGAGAGTAGAGGTACATCATCTCACTGTGTTTTTTCACAGGCTGAACGAGGATTAAAGATAAGAAGACATGGACCCAAGCTGTTGTTCACCGTCTAATGGCTGGAACACATCATTGTTGGTTTATTCCCATTCATCCTTCCACCTTGCACTCTTGCACATGCCTGGACTCCTTGTGCAGTTTGGAGGTGCTGACCCCATAACCACGTGTTCTCGGACTGCGGGAGTCAGTCATTTTAAGCGCATCAAACCTGCACGACATGCAGAGAACACGCAAGCTCCGCACGCACGGAACGGCATCCGTGAATCGACACTGTAATGTAACTGGACAAGGCACTGATTGACAAAGGAATGTTTAATCTGTAACTGTTTCAAATTGTGTGAACTTAGTATAAAGTTAACAATAGTATTCAGGAGAATTTTATGGTGCATTTTCCTATGAAACCTGCACCATGCTTTCTGGATATAAATGCAAAATTGCAAAGTAGTACATATTCAAGAGATGTTTTTGGCGGCCTCTGATATCGTGAAGCCAACACAGATCTACTAAGGTAGGAAGGGTTTAGGTGAGAACAACGGCAAATGCCCCCCATGCCATCTTACTAATGATGTGGTTTACATACATTATCTCATATGCATCTGTGCATTGAGACACACTTACACCAGGTACCCATCACCTCCTGCACCAGGAGATCCCCAGGAACCATGAAGCTGCAGCTGCCCAACCCAGGTCTGGAGGAGAGGAACCTGTGAGGGCTTCTGTGTGGGTCTGGGTAACATCTGGAGTTTCCCCTACCTGTGCCAGAGTCACGGAGGAGGTGAGGGGGGGGGGCTTGTTACCAAGCAACAGGTGAGGTGGTTACACATTTCTGCTTTGTATTTGCGTTAAAGGCTTTGTGATGACAGGGGCAGTGATGTTGCCCTGGATTAGTGAATGTTCCTGGGATCACAGTTACTAAAGATTTTGATAATTTGTTTTCTCCAAGCAACGAAATTTAACCCAACTGAAAAAAGGGTCAAGTCATGGTAATTATGGACTAGTAATACACAAGTTACAGAAAACTTTTGTTAATAGTTAAACAACACAGTGTTATAGTATATTACATATCAGTGAAATAAGAGGCAGTTGTTTCAATCTCTTTGCCAGTTTTGACGTTTTTCTGAATAACATGTATATTTAGTTGGAAGAATAATAAGATGCAAGTAGATCTCAATAATATTTTGCATTATTTGACCCGATTCAATAACGATTTACACAAAACTTCTTGTTATACTAAAACACAACCCAATAAAAATTTCAGCCTCTGTGGGCGCGGCCAAAATTCGACAGCTGACTATATTTACATTTACCACATGGAGGAAGTAGGCATGTGCAGGGGGGCATTAACACCTGTGTAACACACGTTGGATCTCTTACATGTGGGGAAAACAGACAGGAAACCAACTGAAATAGAATAAACCCAAAAGGCCATTTTGGGTGCCATCAGCCAAAGGAGATGAGTCTCCTAACGTCATAGTTTGACCATGTGGAAAAAATGCTGCACCAAATCTACCAACATATGGGTGTGAAATCTGCGGGCAAGGTGCATCGTTAATGGTTTGTGCTGAACACTGGGATTTCTTTGCTCTTTGGAAACAAAACCAAACATAGGTGTGTAGTTGATTCAGAACTCATGCGCGATTTAGTATGTTTAATGTTATAACCCAAGTTGGACTCCTTATATCAAAAAAACCCAGGATCACAGAACGTAACTTTTGAGCTAGAATCTCTATGGCTGACGTGGTATCATGGTTGCTCTGGATAGAGGTCACAGGAAACAGTTTTCCAGGAGGATTGTTTCAGCGACAATATACCTGAGTGCAATATCCAGGGAGAGTCGTTCTTATCAGTAGGCTGAAAAAAAACCTTCCATCAAAGATAAAAAGTCTAGAATGGACTTTCGACACGTGCTATTGCTGCTTCCTGGATGACAATAAAAAGGAGTTTGTACACTCACAGATAGGGCTGGACAAGTCTGCATGAATGATCTAACCACCTCGGCAGAGAGGAAGGACACTAATTCTGACACATCAAGACTTTCTTTGGAAACTGTGAAAATTATTTCTTTGATTTATTACCAGCTGATCACATTGAACGTTTTCAGTAGAAAGCAGGTCCTGTGATATCAACCCATAACCATTTAACTGAACACTTATTAAAAGCCAGAGAAATGTGACGTGACCTGACCTCTTGGTGAGTTTGGCTGGCTACCTGTTCCCAGGTGTGTTCATGGTCCCGTTCCTGCTCCTGGAGGGAATTCCCCTGCTGCACCTGGAGTTTGCCATCGGCCAGCGACTCAGGAAGGGACAGCGTGGGGGTCTGGACGGCCATTCATCCCTACCTCACCGGTGTGGAAGGAATTCATCCAACCACCCATTTTCTAAAGCCGCTTATCCTATTCTAATAAATCTTTTTACATAACATGGCTCTTGTAACTGCCTGAACACATGTCCCCTTTGCACTGATCGATCACCAGCGGTCATGCAAAATTTACCACCCCAGTTTACTAAAGAGACCCCTCCCGGTTGGGAAATTTTACTGGGCAAGCATCTGCAGGTAAAAAATTCAGCCCTGCGAGAGAGCCCCATTTTGAACTCCCTCCAGCTGCCAAAGCATTCGATGTTCTAGGTTGGTTGAATGTTTTCTGGGAGCTGGGAGGAAACAAAAATGTGGACTGTCAGCAGGCAACTGGGTTGAGAAGGACTGTGATAAGCAGTGCTTGAAATTTCTTTAGTAATTCCTGAACATTATGGCACACAGGAATCGCATCCATGTTTGTCTCCTTCCTGGTCGGACTGTATTACAACACCATCATTGCCTGGGTCATGTGGTACTTCTTCAACTCCTTCCAGGAGCCACTGCCATGGAGTCAATGTCCTATCAATGAAAACAAAACAGGTGCAGTATTACAATGTGGGTTTAAGAACAATGGGTTCAATATTTTTCCTCGGTTGTAAAATATTCAACATGCGAACAGTGTGAATATCGCCCCCTGCAGGCCTGGTGTGAGAGTGCACCAGGAGCTCCCCAATGGATTACTTTTGGTACTAGGAGACCCTCAATATCTCAACATAGAGGATTCTGGAGGCCTGCAGTGGTGGATGGTCTTGTGCCTGATATGTGCCTGGACTGTGCTCTATGCCTGCTGCATCGGGGGCATCGAGACCACTGGCAAGGTAGGGGTCCCTTCTCAAACGACTAAGAACGACTAACAGGTCTGATATAGCTGCTTCAAACGCATGCCTCCCTCTCCTCTAGCTGTGTATGTGGCCTCCACACTGCTGTTAGTGGTCCTCACCATCTTCCTGATTAGAGGGTTAACTGTGAGAGCTTCAATGGATGGAATGAAGTTCCTCTTCACGTCAGACTTGAGTCCTTTTTTCATATGTGCAAAAAGCCAATGGGAGTTCGCTCAAAGTTCACCCCGGCCACCTTGCGGCTCCCCGTCTATCCGCAGGTCCCGTCACCTGTGCCATCATCAAGCTTAGATGTGTGTCATGCACCAGCCTGACCTTTGAAGGAAGCCTCCATGACCTTGAATAGCTCAGTTTCTTACTTTTATTTGGCAGACACATCAGTTACAAATTCTGCAAAGTTTAAGTATAAAACATCTCATTAAGGGCCGACACAAACACGTAACGTTCAATTAAAGTGAACTGCAAGAACGTCATAGAACACTGGCACTTTCCGTACAATAGATGAAGATTTCTCATTTCTTTTGCATTTTAATTCCATATTTGGGTCCACATGCCTGTTCAGTGGCATTATGTCATTTACTTTTTTAGCTTTATGTGGCTCTCATAGGCCATGGTGGTCATCTTCCTCTTCTACTTCATCACCAAAGCCAGTGCAGGACTCATGTACCTCATCTGGGACCACAGCACGGTATATTATACTAGCAAAGGTCTATTTTGGGGTAGCAGTGGGAAAGATACAGACCCAGTATTACCGCTAGTGCTCATTAATTTGTCATAATATCAGTGTCTGTCCATCCATCATCCATCTATCATCCATCCATCCATCCATCATCCATCAATCCATCCATCCATCCATCCATCATCCATCCATCATCCATCCATCCACCCATCCATCCATACATCTTACAACTAATGGAGGTGATACCATAAGGAAAATTACTGACATATCTACTCACATCTACTCAGTTTAAATGCCTGCAAACCATCGCCAAGGGCCATTCATGTGACCTTGTTTCATAAAATTACATTTTGCAATAGGCAAAACAGCAGAATCATTTAGTGTCCAGTCAGCAGGAGTCTTGCTGCAGCTTTTGGTTCCAATGACAGTATATCATATTGTGTTCCCAACCCCAACCAATCAAATTATGTTCCAAATTTTTTAGGACCCGTGTCGTTCAGGGACCCTTGGAATTCCCCTAACTGTCTCCCCCTTTATGGCGCCCCCTGCCTGTCAGTGTATAAATGACTATCTTTTATTTTCAGCTAAAGTTTCCCACCCTGAACAAGCTTCAGTATGCAGACGGTATCTACGCGATAATCCTCATCCTGGCCTGCACCCCTGGGGCAGCGACTCCTGCTGCAGCTTTTGCTTAAATATGGCGGCACTGCTGCTTGAGGTACAATAAAATACAGATGAGCCTGGAATCAGTGTGACTGCTACTTATTAACAGTTTATATTCCATGTGTTATTGTATGGATACAGACATGCAAATGAGATTATCACTCGAAAAGGTACCATGACAAATAATTCAGTCAAAGGCCATTTTCTTTGCTGTTGACACCATGCAAGTTGAGGTAATATTTGCTAAGGGAAATAGATAATCTTCTGGGGTACTACTGATTTTGTGTTGTTGTTGGATGTGTAACAATGACTATATAATTTCTATAGACAACCATGTTTAGCCTACAGGTAGTTTAACGCGATGTTTTATGATGCTGTGACTGTAAGGTATTCAACCAAGATATCTCACATCAGATATTTGAACAAACAAAATGCAGTCGGGTTTAAGGTGATTGGTTTTAAAAATATGATTAAATAAAAAAATAAAAATAAGTCAGGGCTTAGTTGATTGGTGGTGAGGCCAGAATTTCAGCAGATAGTCAGGGGATCAAGGATATGGTGTTGATTACCAAGGTTCAATATCCTGAACGATCACAGCCAAATGTAAAAACTTATTAGCAAACATTATTTCTCCGTTCATCCTGTCTTTCCGTCCTGTGTGACTGCTTATGCAGTACGGAGTCAAAGCGAGCCGGGATTCAATCGCAGGTCAGTTTCCATAGTTAGATAATAAAGAAGTTCTGAGAACAATGTAACTTAAAATTACATACATAAAAAGACAATCATCTTTTCTTCTTCAAATACAACTTTAAAGTATTTCTGATTAAATCATTCTGCCACAATAAAGCTCTTTTTAACCTAAAATCCCTGAATCGTTCAACCAAGCAGTCAAATTTTGTTTTACATAATTCCAAGTAAGTTATTGAGTAATTACCTTGACGGAAATTTACTGTTAAACATCATTATAGAAGTATTTTCATATCACTTCTACATATCACTTATTTAGCAGATCCAGATCCAAAAGAACATTTTGCAAAGCAGGTTCAGTCCATTCTTGGGGCCATTAGGGGTTAAGGGCCTTTTTTAAGGCCCAGTCATGAAATCATTCTGCCAGTCTTGGGATTTAAACTAACAACCTGCTGATCACTAAGATCACAAAAGTCTCATTACGCACTGGACCACACACCACCCCCAAAATTCCACACGGTTTGTTAAATTTATAAATACACATGGAAACATAAAACTATGCAGTATAGCAATGCATATATTTAATTTGGCCTGACAACTTAATTATAACATTCTTTAAAAATGGTGTTTCGTGTGTTTTCTATGTAAAATTGGGATTATAAATAATTTGCTGCTTCCTCAAATGTGTGCCAAGCTCATTACCCCGACCGTGAGGGTTAGCTATTAACTGCAGTTTCACCTTCAGATGTGAAGAAAGTTTTGAATAGCTTCACGTCAAGTTTAGCTTTACCCATTACACAAAGCTACCTTCAAGCACAAATAAATCAATCTTTATACATCCATGTCTCAATTTTACTTAATCATTGACAAGACATTTTTTGTGCCAACATTTTTCTATAAATATAATTACATAATCCTGTCTTTTATGTATTTTTTTATATAAAATGAAATATAATTGATGTATTTTATATCTATATAGTATGCATTATATAGTATAGTACGTTTGTTCCTATTGTTTATATGTAAATCACTTTAAATCATTTGCAGCAATATTATTTTCCAACGGAAACAGTTTAGTCGGTGATTCTACAGTGAAGGGCCCAGAATTATTCCATATTTCTGGGAAAATCCAAACGAGCATCAAGGGAATAAACGGGAAGACAGGGAAACAAGCTGGGAATGTGAGACCCAAAGTCGTCAAGGCATCAGGTCTGCACCCCCTGGCTTTGTTCTGGAATTTTAGTTTAAAATCCCTAACCTTTGTATATTCAAATGTTCTTATTTATTTGTGTTTATAGTAACACGGAGCCAAGTCTATGCATTATTTCATTTTACAAGAGCTACTGAAATTAATAATGATGTGTTACATATTGGTGACATGTATTAGATATTACCCTTCTGCAATAAGCATTATTACGTTTCATAGCTTGAGCCATAACACTCGTATCTTCTCATTACAGGATTGGAACGGCATATTGTGGGCTGTCGGAAGTCAAAACCAACCCAAAGGAAAGTGATAAAGATGTTGATAAGCATCTAATTAACACAGGATGATTCTGCATATTTGCCTGTTCTAAATGCCCCCATATAACCAGACCCATGAAATTCTTATCAAGCAATTGTTTTTATAGAAAAGCCATTTGCTAAGAAGGAGAAGCCTGCTCACATCCATAATCAGTGCTCACCTTCCTATTAAGTATCCTGCTGACGAGCTACAAGAAAAGTGATTTATGGAGATAAAAAAAAATGTAAAGATGGTGGGGGGGGGGAGTCAGATACTAAAGGTCACTATAAATACACAGAGACTTTGCACTCGCACTCAGAGTGACATTGGCACTGAGTGAGGCAGGTAACC
>JABFEB020000045.1:3137502-3149339 GCA_019775895.2 Stomatorhinus ivindoensis | reverse complement strand
GTGTGGGCTTCTGTGTGGGTCTGGGTAACGTCTGGAGATTCCCCTACCTGTGCCAGAGTCACGGAGGAGGTAGGAAGGGAGTCTTGTAAATGAGCAATAAGGAGGTTTTACTGAGAAGTGAAGATGGTACAATGGCAGTCAATGTATACAAACAGGAAAATAATGTTGCCTGGTATTAACCCTTTACAAGAGGTTACACATCTGCAAATACTTGTGTGATTCATGTTCTCCACATCGTGTTTTCCATTACCCATGTTTATGGCGTGTGCAAACATAGTGGCTAGTAGCACAGAATGATTAGACAGTAAATCACCCAGCACCCTTTTTAGAATAACCGATATGGCCATTTTGACACACCTCTAAATGTTTAAAAGTGTCACATGTGCCATGACTGAGTGCTGCTGTGTTTTCCTCTCAATTAATTATGCGAGTATGAAGATTTGTTGCAGCCTGCAGAACACAATTATTAAATTTTCAGGCAAGAAGCAGATGTTTGAGGAAGGAAGCAATGTTTACTGGAGTGAAATCAATTAGCAAACAGCACTGAGATGTAGTCAGGGCATCAGAAGTGGTCTGTAATGCACTGTGATGTAGTCAGGGGCATTAGAAGTGGTCTGTAATGCACTGTGATGTAGTCAGGGGCATTAGAAGTGGTCTGTAATGCACTGTGATGTAGTCAGGGGCATCAAAAGTGGTCTGTGATGCACTGTGACATAGTCAATGGCATCAGAAGTGGTCTGTAATGCATTTTGAAGTAGTCAAGGGCATCAGAAGTGTTCTGTAATACATTTTGAAGTAGTCAAGGGCATCAGAAGTGTTCTGTAGTACATTTTGATGTAGTCAAGGACATCAGAAGTGGTCTGTAATGCACTGTGATGTAGTCAAGGACATCAGAAGTGGTCTGTAATGCACTGTGATGTAGCAAAGCACATCAGAAGTGGTCTGTACTGCGATGTAAACAGGTTTTTTTTTGTTATTCTTCATAATAACAGATTAAGAGCATATTAAACACATGTTAACATTTATTGCAGTTTTAAGCACACTGCCAGGCTGCACTGACGTTCTTCTTAGTGACAGCAGGCAGCTTTCAAATGTACAGTAGCTTGTACACTTGTCTCACTCCACCTCCAACGGAGGGTATATTTTTAGATTAAAATCTCAGGCTAAAATCTTTCGGTTCAGCAGTGCAGTTCAGCAGTCAGAGCCTTTTTTTATCTGCTTGATGAGGAAAACCCATTATAATATACAACTGTGTGGTAACCATTATGGTAATCAGATATTCCACGTCAGGGAGGACAGTTTGAGCTGCTTCAGGTTTTACAAGCCACTTTAAAACTGAAAGGCTTGATAAATAGTACGGTTCTTCTTGTGCTTTTACTCGTTTGCTTCTTTGATTGTAAGACTCATCCGGCTGTTTCACATTAACGCTAGTCACACATGTGTTGTGTCTGACCAATCAGCACACAGCAAGAATTCAGCGCTTAAGTGAAATCTAGGTCCTTTTAAAGGAAAGGTCAGTTTACGAATTCTGTCCTAAGTGTCCCCTTGACATGCTTTATCTGATCTGTCCCTTGCTGGAAGACAGTAAATCTGACTCAGGAAAAGGGGAAATTCTCTACCCATCTTTTACATTCAGACATCACTGTGTTCTTCATTGAAGAACCCAAGAGTTTTACGATGGTTTCATCTAATTCAAGGTTCCCATGCATTAGTAGCCAGAAGATTTTCAGCCAGAATATCTCTGCAAATGCACACAATGTACAAATTCCTGTACAAATGATGCCCTTGACAAACATTATGCAATGTTGTACTGTGAATATAGATAGCTTAAATAGCTGATAAGCACAGCATGCAGGAGAATCATTACTGACGTTATCCTGAAAGAATTTACACCTTCACCTGCAGTGCAATGAAATACCAGGCATTGAGTTTTACTCAATATCGGTTCCCAGGCGCGTTCATGATCCCATTCCTGATCCTGCTGGTCCTGGAGGGAATCCCCCTGCTGCACCTGGAGTTTGCCATCGGCCAGCGACTCAGGAAGGGCAGCGTGGGGGTCTGGACGGCCATTCATCCCTACCTCACCGGTGTGGGTGAGTCCAGCATATCCAAGCCAGCAATGATACCTCATATCTTAAGGGTTTGGGCTGCCCTCGCTCTCAGATTTTGGGCAGATTGCTCCCCATTTTGTTTCAAAGTCCGAAGACATGCACAATCTGATAAACGATGCTTGAGACTACGTCAGCAATTCCTGAACTTTATGGCACACAGGAATCGCATCCATGTTTGTCTCCTTCCTGGTCGGACTGTATTACAACACCATCATTGCCTGGGTCATGTGGTACTTCTTCAACTCCTTCCAGGAGCCACTGCCATGGAGTCAATGTCCTATCAATGAAAACAAAACAGGTGCGGTATTACAATGCGGGTTTAAGAACAATGGGTTCATGTTTATTCGGTTGTAAAAACATGCAAATAGGATGAATATCGCCCCCTGCAGGCCTGGTGTCAGAGTGCGCCCGGAGCTCCCCAGTGGATTACTTCTGGTACCGGGAGACCCTCAATACTTCAAAGGTCATAGAGGATTCTGGGGGCCTGCAGTGGTGGATGATCTTGTGCCTGATATGTGCCTGGACTGTGCTCTATGTCTGCTGCATCAGGGGCATCGAGACCACTGGCAAGGTAGGGGTCCCTTCTCAAATGACTAAGAATGACTAACAGGTCTGATATAATTGTTTAAAACACATGCCCTTCTTCTCAGGCTGTGTATGTGACCTCCACACTGCCATATGTGGTCCTCACCATCTTCCTGGTTAGAGGACTGACTCTGAAAGGTTCAGTGGATGGAATAAAGTTCCTCTTTACTCCAGATGTAAGTCTTTCTATTCATTTTAAGGTATTTTACATGCATAGACTGTGCACAAAAAAAAAAGTTCAGCATGGGACACAATAACAAAGTTTAACTGAAACCTAGAGCTCTAGTCTAAACCACCTTTGTCAAGTTCAAAGAGGTTCAATTCTAAGTCAGGACCAAGTTCAGATGACAGAGACGGTCAAGAGAGAGAGAAAGAAAAAAAAAGTCCTCTTTGAGACTAATT
Organism: Stomatorhinus ivindoensis; assembly: GCA_019775895.2. Classification (NCBI taxonomy): domain Eukaryota; kingdom Metazoa; phylum Chordata; class Actinopteri; order Osteoglossiformes; family Mormyridae; genus Stomatorhinus; species Stomatorhinus ivindoensis. The sequence goes on along the minus strand of JABFEB020000045.1, from coordinate 3,146,241 downwards.
TCCTGTTTGTAATTGTTGTGTGATGCCAAAGACACGCAGTATATCTCAGTATATGCTAGAAATGCAGCATGTTTTTGGCCAAAATGCAAACGATGCGCGTGGATTCATCACAAAGGTGAGTTTTGGCAGGTATATGATTGATTACCAGCCAGTTAATGTCAATGCCCTTTTCCAGATGGATTTAGAAGGAATTACACCAAAGTCCATTTTCTTTTAAAGGATTTTGTTTTAAAGGAGGAGTTACTTGAGAATTAAAATATATATTTTAAAAAGCAACTGGACTCGGTTGAAACCAACTAGAATATTTACCGAGACAATGGCCAAGTCAATGACAAGTACTACCCCAGTACTACAGCCCCGCTGACAACCCTTAGGGGGGTGGAACAGGTTGAATTCCACCCCTAGTCCCGTTTGAGCAGAGTTCTCCTCTTGTTAGGCATCTGTAAATTACCTATAGTGCGTGAGTCTGAGTCTGTGGATGGACTGGCACCCCACCCAGACTGTCACCCCACCTTGTGTCCTGTGCTTGTGTGCTTGACTTGCCATGGCCATGGTCCTGTAGGGCGTACATGGATGCAGAAGTTGGAAACCCAAGTTTTGTAGACCTTGGTATCTCACCTTGATGCTTATATGCTGCTCCTCAATTCATCCAGGTAGCTGAGCTGGCGAACCCAGCGACCTGGCTGGATGCTGGAGCCCAGGTGTTCTACTCATTCTCCTTGGCTTTTGGGGGCCTCATCTCCTTCTCCAGCTACAACTCAGTGCAGTAAGTTATCATGATGAGGCTTCGTTTATGCTATGAACATGAATCACATTTCAAGTAATGCAGTGATACAAAAGGATGGAAATGTCATCTAAAGAATACATGTAGAGATTGTGGTAATGTAGGGATGTCATGTTAATATTATGGAGTCATTCTTTTGTACAGTAATAACTGTGAGCAGGACGCGGTCATTATTTCCATAATAAATGGCTTCACCTCAATCTACGCTGCCACAGTCATCTACTCCATCATTGGATTCCGTGCCACCGAACGCTTCGATGACTGTCTTGGCGGGTATGTGTCTTTGTTTGTGATGAGGATAGAGCAGATTTGCAGTTTAATTAGACTAATAGAACAATGCAGGAGATCAGGCCGTATCACATTTAAATGTATTTAATATCCTGCTCTCTTTATCTGTCTTTTCTAGGAATATATTGGCATTGATGAATACATTTGATCTTCCTGAGGGAAGCGTCACGCAAAGTAACTATAGTGAAGTTCTGCAGCATCACAACATAACGTCTCCAGATATTATTCAAACTCTGAACCTGAAGACATGTGACTTGAACACATTCCTAAGTGAGGTACAATAACAACGTTTTGAGATAACATATGTTCATCCATCTTGTTACTGCTTATTGTGGTCGGCACCATTGCAGACCCCTGTGTTTCATTAAAATTTATGGTAAATAATTGAAATTAGGCTGTTTCAAATCATAAGTGGTAATTTTATGCAGAAAATTAATGAGGCTGAATCTTTTTCTTCATTGAATATTATTACTTTGCATAGCAATTTTAATTTTTTTAATGCAGAAATGGCATTCTATACAAATAGCATATCTAGCTAAATTACAATGCATGTATTGGGTTCACAACAAAGTGAACAGTGTATAAGCACTCTGCGGTTGCACCCTTAGGGTGTCGAGGGCACCGGTCTGGCCTTCATCGTCTTCACAGAGGCCATCACCAAGATGCCAGTCTCTCCACTGTGGTCCATCCTCTTCTTCGTCATGCTCTTCTGTCTGGGGCTGTCGTCTATGTTTGGAAACATGGAGGGCGTGCTGGTGCCTCTGCAGGACCTGAAAATAATTCCCAAAAAGTGGCCCAAGGAAGCCATTACAGGTGAGTGTTCCAAAACCCACTGAGCATCCATGCAATGTTTAGTACTTCAGCTTTATTCTCATGCATCCTTTCAAACAGAATCACAAATCCGATTATAAATATTTTACTTTATTATGTTTTCATGTATATGTTCCAGGTTCAATATGTCTGGTCTCCTTCATCATAGCTGTGATATTTGTGCAGAGGTCCGGTAACTACTGGCTGGCTCTGTTTGACAGCTTTGCTGGTTCTATCCCATTACTGATCATCGCGTTCTGCGAGATGGTGTCCGTGGTTTACATCTACGGGATAGACAGGTAAGTCCAGCCCACTTCTAACTCCAGATAAAGATTCTGTTCAATTGTAACTAGCTGCACTGAGGTATACAACTGCTATGAAAAATCATTTTTTGTGTTTATGTTCCCTCAGGTTCAATGAAGACATCGAGTTCATGATTGGCCACAAGCCCAACATCTTCTGGCAGTCGACATGGAGGGTCATCAGCCCGTTGATCATGCTGGTCATCTTCCTCTTCTACTTCATCACCAAAGTCAGTGCAGAACTCACCTACATTGTCTGGAACCCTGATTCGGTATGTGCAACAGCAGTGTTTCTTTGGTCTCTTAGCCTATGAAATTAATCAGAGAAAATCCATTTTGTATAAATGTTACTAATGAAAATCATAATAATTTTTTATCATAACTAGCTATTTTTTTTGTGGGTTAACTGACCGCCTGGTATCTACAAATTAAATCAACAATACATATATTTTGCATTTTTTCTAATGACAATTCCGTCGCTACATTTTCTTGCAACATAAATAGAATATACATACTGTAGATAGAAACACCAAATTGAGATAAAAACTTGGCACGACGTTTGGCGAATCAGTACTGAATTACTTTTGTTAATTTTCAGCCAAGCTTTCCCACCCAGGAGAAGATTCCATATCCGGCCTGGATCTACGTAATAATCGTTATCCTGGCCGGGGTTCCCAGCGCCGCGATTCCCGCCACGGCCTTGTTCAAATTCATCAGGAGGCGCTGCTGCTCGAGCAGCAATGAGCGCAAGTCGGACTCTATCAGCACCATCTCTGATAAAGTACAGATGAGCTCGGACCCGTAGAAACCAGCCGAATGTCTTAATGAGGCTCGATGGCCGAAAGGAGACTGGAGTGTTTTCACAGACTTGTCATCGGAACAGAACGGGTTCACGGGAAGTTTAAAAAGTGACAGAAATCCACACAGTAACAAAGGAAAATTTACTGAGGATTTATTAATTAGCGGTTGATTTTAACAAGGCTTTTATTTTGGCAAACTGTGTCACATGCTTATTACTCATTCTGAGCATTTTTATAACACGATGTAAAGATAGATAGATAAAGACTAAACATAGACCGTACATTATTGCTGTACCTAAAATTTCCTGTTTATCTTTTTGTGTTATAGTTTAGTTCAATTTAAAGAACTATTTGGACTTTTCCATGGAATATATTGTGTTGATTATTTACATTGTTACTTTTCTGTCATTCTGAAGTAGTTCTTGCAGCTAAGATGAGCCAACGCTGTTGCCCACTGCTGTCCTGATTTGATGGACATAAGATTGAAAAGAAGACCTGTCCCTTCTACGGGGGTGGGGGGGTTCATTTTCCAGACCCTATACTCAAAAAACTGGTGACTGGCTCTTTAAGTTGCCTTTTTAGTGTGTTGCAGTGGCCTGGTGCCTAATCAGAGAAGTGCACCAACTTCAGTCCTAAACTACATCTGTCCCATCCATCTCCTACACCCACGTGTCCTATTCTGGGTTGGAGCTGGTCCAGAGCACAGGCCAGGATGGGCACACTCACGCACCATTCATGCCTATGGGCAATTTGGTAACTCCAATTAACCTCAGAATGCTTTTGGGAAACCAGAGTACCTGGAGGAAACCCCACGATGACATGGGGAGATCATGCAAACTCCACACACGTGGAGTTATGGCAGAGACTCAAACCTGGGTCCCAACAATAAGAGGCAACAGATACTGCCACCCTACCTCCTCATTTCACCTCTTATATTAATGCATCCTTGTTAATGTGAATTAAAACCTTTTGCTAAAAACAATCACTGACTTTGGTACTTTGATTGATTTTCTTTATAAGCAGGAAAAGCTTCCTTTTGTTTCATTTCTCTAAAATGTAAATCAAGATTTTTTTTTGACATATTCTTTCTTCTTTAATGCTGTTGACTAACTGTAAATGAGCCCTCTGGTCTTTGTGCTAAAGGTCGCAACAGACACGGCGACGCCATGCTGACAAGGACCCAGTTTACCAACTTACCAGTACTGGATGATAATGAACAAGAACCTGGGGTCTTTTAAATGTTTTAGGGTTAATCATTACCAAGTTACTGTTATATCCTCACCTTTTTAGTGAATATTACGAAACTGGAGGTTAAACTCATGGTTGCCTCAGCAGTTTTGAGCTGCATGGTTTGAGGTAAAAACAGTAGTGAGTATTCTAAAATTAGTCGTTTGGTATTCATGCATGCTATCTTCATGTGTCTACTTTGCACAAGACCATGTGACAAGGGCTGGACTATGTCTATTGGGGGGGAAGCTTCCTTCTTAGGGGCGAGGGGGGGTAGAAAGGCAATCAATGCAACCATTAAAAGTCAACAAAATTCAAACCGGAATTCAGATACTATTTTATAATCTAAGATCATATTTTTTGCCACCAACAAAGTGTTTTATTACTGAGCAGCAAAAATCTGTGTTTTGTCATAATTGTCCCGATCTTCTCTGCAGAGGTGGCAAGTTCACGTTCAGAAAGTATAAATTCAGACCAAGATTTTGTTTCATCCAACCAGCTGAGTGTAAAGAGTTACATTTGCTCAACTGAGTTGGTCGAAACCTTTGATTTGTACTTTCTGAACCTGAAACTGCTGCTTCTTTGTTTGTCTAGCAGCAGCTGGGGTGAGATCCAGGAGTGGAAAACTCCCATTATTTATTATGTCATAAAGTTATATTAATTGAGTCCCATGTCCACGTGTTCTGGGATATCAGTGTTCAAGTACAAAGACCTACCGATTATTCAAGCAGTTGATCTGGTTATTCAACTTTCAAATCCCCATCCCCTCCCACTAGGAACACATTGTGAGTTTTCATCTAATCAGTCCCTTACAACTGCACCATACCTGCACCACCAAAGAGTCATCGCAGCGGTTCCTGTTTCCCGTTCAAATCCTCCTCAAACTCTACTTCACAGACTAGTCAATATGAGCAGACTGATCGAGTTCACCTAAAATTGGATCAGGGTGGCTGAAGATGAGATCAAACAGAGATATGGATTTCATTACTGTAGCTGGGCTTATTCATATCCTGTCCACGCTTTCATTTTGTACAATGGTGAAGAATGTCAACAAAACTGAAGGAATCATTAAGAAAGGAAAAAAGGAAATTAAGCTGTTTCTATCAGTTCAAATTAACATGGTTTTTCTTAATGTAGCAGGTTACCTTATACAATGTATTATGTAATAATGTTACATTATATAATAACTCTAAAGAATGTAACAAATTGAATGATGTTAATAACTGATGATGCTGATGATGATAATAATATTAATAATAATAGGGTAGTGGTGCATTATCAAATTATAACGTAGTCTATAAATTTGTTACATTTTGTCGAGTTATTACATAATGCAATGGTATTACATAATGTGTTGTTACACACCCCCATGACACCACACCTCACCGTAACCCGTAAACTGAGACCTTCTTGTCTTATCATTGTGGGCTCTTAATTGGTTTCATCCTAAATTGTCCAAACCCTGGTCTGCACAGCTTTCACCTTCAGCTGTCAAATATGTGCAGCAATCGATTGGGCAAAGGAACCAGCAAATTAGCTCACTATCAAGGAATGTCAACAAATCAGTCAGGAGTGAGAGACAATCACCAGCCCATTATTTTAATATTTAAAAAAATAAAAACATCTGGATTGGATGGCATTGAGTAGAAACTGCCATGGTCTCTGAGTCTTTAAATACTCATTTGAGGACCAATTTTATATACATATATATGCGCCTGGGTTGTGAAGATTTAATGACTAGGGTATCACATTTAATTAGAAATTCAATCAAATTCAAAAAATGGTTTGTTTTCCTGTGTCTCCATCTGAAGTATTATACAGGTATCTCAGCTAAGGACTAGGGGAATGTGTTTACAAAGGACTAGGGGGATGTGTTTACAAAGGACTAGGGGGATGTGTTTACAAAGGACTAGGGGAATGTGTTTAGGGGAATGTGTTTACAAAGACAAAGCTTTACAAGTTTTCACCCATAATGCACTTTTCTGAAACCCAACTAAAGCACGAATGAAAGGAAACACAAACAAGCCTTTCTGCATTCTGTTAGATCACTGAGGTGTTTTGATTGTTATCATTGTAAGGAAGTATGGATGAAATTCTCTCACAGAGGAAGATTTTGTTCCCTTGTTCGTCTCCAAAATCAATTAATTATTATCCGTTTTTCTGTGACCGTAGCTCTTCAATTCTGCTGATGAACCACAATTCCTTACTGGCCTTTTACAGATTCTTATGGTCATTCACACATGATGTCTGTCACATTAATTCTGCTGATGGTCCACAATTCCTTAGTAATGAATGCACGAGTTTTCTGGGTGGGAGGGTGTAGTCTAGGTGCTAAAGGTCACTATAAATACACAGAGACTTTGCACTCGCACTCAGAGTGACATTGGCACTGAGTGAGGCAGGTAACCATCATCTCCAGCACCAGGAGATCCCCAGGAACCATGAAGCTGCAGCTGCCCAACCCAGGTCTGGAGGAGCGGATCCCGTCCCACCAGGACCTGGAGAGGATGGAGGTGGAGGAGGTTGGGGACAGACCCAAATGGGACAATAAGGCTCAGTACATGCTGACCTGTGTGGGCTTCTGTGTGGGCCTGGGTAACGTCTGGAGATTCCCCTACCTGTGCCAGAGTCATGGAGGAGGTAGGAAGGGAACTAAATATCAGTATGGTGTGTGAAATGTTCAAAATGGTGTTTGGTCTGGAAAATGAAAACTTTTCTGGTTAAATGCCCAATTTTAAAGAACTAAAACTGTAGGAAGCAACTGAAATGTGTTTATAGACTGCAATAACAATTCAACAGAACAGAAAAATGGAGGAGAGCTTTGAAAGGGAAGCCCAAAGGACATAGTAGCCAACAGCTGTTGATTATTAATAATTTGCTTAGATCATGACCTCAACCAATATCACTCAATGGCTGGTTATCCACATGTACAACAAAAACAACATAGAAACGACTTTTGCTTAAGAAGCTCGTATCATTCCATAAATCAATGTGGTTGATTTCTAGTGATTATCTTTAAGTTTGGATGGTATGAGTCTGACCACAAAAAGTGGTTATAATTAATGGAACCTGCAATCCATCCATCCATCTTCCATAACCACTCATCAAGATGTGGTCAGACCCTGCTAACACTATAAATATTTAGCCTAAGCAGCAATTCTACACAGGTAGGAATACTCATTCTGTGTCAAGATGATTGTTTACTCCTTATTACACAGATGCCTCCTGGGACTTGAACCAACAACCTTTTGGATGCTAAATCATAGCCATAAACAGCACAATTACTTGTGACTCTTAAGAATGGTTATCCCCATAAAAACTAAAATAACCAGTCACCACTCAGCGAAGAGCAAAGAGATGCTTAAACTAACACTGTCAAAGCAGGGAGAAAGGAGTCCCCAGGCATGACTGCAACCTAAATCCATGTGCTCAGCTGGTCAGCAGAGTCAGAGAAGTGTGGTTTCTCTTGGTGAGTTTGGCTTCCTACCTGTTTCCAGGCGCGTTCATGATCCCGTTCTTGATCCTGCTGGTCCTTGAGGGAATCCCCCTGCTGCACCTGGAGTTTGCCATCGGCCAGCGACTCAGAAAGGGCAGCGTGGGGGTCTGGACGGCCATTAGCCCATATCTAACTGGCATTGGTGGGTAGTAACATGTTAGCAGCGGTAAACTACTTCACCGTCTGAGCATTCTGTCTGCCTGTCCATCAAGTCCGTCAAGCTAGTTTTCTATTCAATATAAACTGATGAGTGCATTTTTAATTGTATAAACGAGAAGCATGTCATGCATTTACATGTACAGCTAATTTGTAAGCATTGAACATCTCAGCACTTGAGAATCTCCATCTGGCTTTGCTTACCCAATCAGGGCCAATGAACTGAGAACTTTGTACTCACCAAAGTAATTAACATATGGGTTTGACCAAAACAAAGCTTCCTCTACTTCCTCCTGATGGGCTTAAAAAAGTTTCTACCTTGTAGGTATCGCATCCATGTTTGTCTCCTCCCTGGTTGGAATGTACTACAACACCATCATTGCCTGGGTCATGTGGTACTTCTTCAACTCCTTCCAGGAGCCACTGCCATGGTCGCAGTGTCCTATCAACATGAACCGGACAGGTAATCAAGATCATCTGTGAGAAGCTGTTGTTTTTGTTCTCCTGCATGATGCTGATACACCATTTCCACCCAACTGCAGACTCATGAACAATAAGTGACCTGTGTCACCTCCACTGCTACCCACACATATATTTCTGTCACTGTCTCTATTTATTGCTGGGATTCTGGTTTTATTTATTTACATATTTATAATTCACTTTATCGTTATATTCACTTGTCATCCTGTTGTCTATCCGTCTTGTTGTCTATGTTCACTGTCTGCAGGAACACATGCAAGCAAGCATTTTATTGCACACATGACAATGAAAAATATCCATCCATCCATCCATTTTCTAAACCCGCTTATCCTACTGGGTCGCGGGGGGTCCGGAGCCTACCCGGAAGCAATGGGCACGAGGCAGGGAACAACCCTG
>JABFEB020000045.1:3105620-3122623 GCA_019775895.2 Stomatorhinus ivindoensis | reverse complement strand
ACTGAAAGAGATTACTGCAATATGAAGAACATGCAGGATTAGAGCAAAGCAGTAGTGGAGGAGATTGACCACAATGTTCATCAGTTGTCGAAACTTGGGGAAAAATTTATTTGTGCTAATATGTAAATTACCAATGATAACAGCAAAGACGTGCAAATGTATGTTTCCAGTTACCTGTGATCAGTGGTAACTTTTTATATATAATTTGGTACTTTGATATGTTTACAGACATATAATGTGTATTTGTAATTCTTTTAATGGCTGGTAGCTATATATAAGCAGGTCTGCTCCAACCTCAAACCCCCCAATCTGTTTTTCCCTCGCTGGTGCCCCCTGCAACGTCTTTTTACACTCCCCAGTTTTTCCCCCAGTTTTCCTATGACTATAATTGCCATATCTAGGCAGAGGGCTGCTGCTGTACACTCCTGAACACACCCACGTATCAGGGTCGTTCTCTTCCTGCTTTCAGCTTTCCAAAAAAAAAAAACCTTATATAGCTCCAGTGACACATTTCTCAGGACAATCTGCACGTGTAAAAGCTCGCGCTGCAGTCTGTAAGCATTTTAAGCATGAGTAATAGCACGAGCGCCATTGACGAGCGACCCAAGTGGGACAACAAAGTTCAGTACCTGCTCACTTGCATCGGATTCGCTGTGGGTCTGGGCAACGTCTGGCGCTTCCCCTACCTGTGTCAGATCTATGGAGGAGGTAAGACCGCTTTATAATACCATACTACATGGTAAAATGTGGCAACTAAAATCACTGTCTATACTCTCCAGCGTGACATGATGTATCAATCAGGTATGGTGCTTGAAGAACAATAGAAATTATTATTAGAGCAAAACTTAACTGGGTGAATTTAACTTTTCTTAGATTTTGGATTTCTTGATTTATTTTTTTTTAATGGTTTTCTTGGAGGTTTGGACATTTTCCAATTTTATTCATGGCTTTGGTAGATTTTCAAGAAAAGTTTTTCTTCCAATTGGTGTCTGAGGATGCTACGTTGCAGCTAGGTTAGCAAGGAAGCCCTACATTATTACATTACTTTTGGCTCTTTGCGGTGTGGGGTGGAGAATGTCAAATGATCACCAGCGTAGCTTCTGAGGTGCTGTTGTTCATCCACACCTGGACAGCCTATCCAAACACGCTACAGCACTTATCAGCACTATTGGGAGCATCTAGAATATAAATGTTTATTGGCATAAGGATGGATTTTTGCAATGTCTGACTGAAGACTCAATATACACATATAAAATAGCTAAGAACTGGCCTAATCCTTAAAACACCAGCGTCGTTTCTCTGAGTAATGGCTAAAAAAACACAAGGACTACAATTGAATGAGCGAAACGAGAGCTACCTGGTTCTCAGAATGATATGGAAGGGGTTTGAATGACCTCCAAAATTCAGGGGCCCCAGCATTTCATAGGGCCCCCAAAATCAACCAAAGGGAAGCCCCAGCCATAACACTCTATCTAGCATGGGGTCCGTATTTCAGATTGAAAAGTACCAAACCAAGTAGGGGCCTAGAATTTCTACCTATTACCTTGCATGTAACAATATATAAATGCATGCAAACGTATTTATAAATGTGTGTGTAACTGAGCAGGGGCCTTCCTGATCCCCTACCTGATCGCACTGGTGTTCGAGGGACTCCCCCTGTTGTACCTCGAGCTGGCCATTGGCCAAAAGCTGAGGTCAGGAAGCATCGGCGTGTGGAATTCCATATCACCCTACTTGGGTGGAGTTGGTATGTTCCGTCCCTCAGTTTAATTTCTCAGAAGTGTTTGCATTAGAAATCTGTGTAGATTGTTCATTTTCTGAAGGTGATGAATGTCCCGACAGCATACTTTGGAGCACGCTAAAATGCAACTAGGTCTCAGAGGGATAATTACCCTTCTTTAAAAGATGCAGTACCAAAATCATAAAAAGGCTCGTAACGCTGTACTGCGTATACTATTGCGTTTGTCCTTCCTAGCTACTGTGTAGTGAAATTTGCTCTTGCTGGCTACTCATGTGTCAGACTGAGGGATCTTTGGACTTCCGTTGTGTTTTTTCTGGATTGTGTAGGTGTTGCATCCCTGGTCGTGTCCTTTCTGGTGGGTCTCTTCTATAACACCATCCTGGCCTGGGTCCTTTGGTATTTCTTCAATTCTTTTCAGGAGCCCCTACCTTGGAAGCACTGCCCTCTCAAATCAGACCTAACAGGTACCGAACCAAACAACCTGAGTAGACGTACTCCGTCGTGAGGGATCTATCCTTAAAGTGGTTCTGAAGGCAAAAGTGCGTCCTACCCAGTACTAGCTAAGCACACCTATTAAAGCAGCCACTGAATGTATGGTAACACTTTCCATGAATTCCGTATCTATAAGAATCTATGAATACGTTCAGTACGCATTATAATGCATTCATAAAGCATTATAAACATGGCTATAAATATTTATACAAAGGAATAAAACACAATAGCCATGTTTATTATGCATTATGACTTCCTCATGAAGCTCTCATCTATAATACCAGATTCCTTTATAATGCAGAATAAGGCATCTTTAATTCTTATACTGGCCATTATAATGCAGATAATGAAGGTAACTGTAATGCATTTTTAATGAGAGCTTCATTGGAGCTTATGAAGTATTATAATCAACACTATAATGCCTTGTGACTGACAATAGAATTTGCTGTAATGCTTTATCAATTCTTGTACCGACCATTATAATGCATTATGAAGGTATCTATAATGCACTATAGATGACAGCTTGAAAGTGTTACCAAGTGTATATTAGTAATTTCTTTGGAACTACAGTAGATGATTGTTAAACTATTTTCAGTATTCTGTACAATGGGTTGAGTGTATTGCGAAATATTATTTTGAGTGAATGTAACACCTGGCATAATGTTGCAGGCTACGTGGAAGAATGCGTGGAAAGCACGCCCGTTAACTATTTCTGGTACCGCGAGACACTAAATATAACAGCCAACATCGAAATCAACGGCTCGTTGCAGTGGCAGATGGTGGTGTGCCTGGCGAGTGCGTGGTGCGTGGTGTACCTCTGCTTCATACGAGGCATTGAGACCATCGGAAAGGTGGGGGATGCGAGCTGATGCCAGCATGGTTTTGGTGACATGAAAGAAGACACACCAAACCTAGATAGGCTTGTGCTTGCATCCATACAGGCGGTGTACGTCACGGCGACGTTCCCATACCTGGTCCTCACCATCTTCCTGGTCCAAGCCCTCACTCTCCCAGGTGCTACCGTTGGGCTCCGTTACCTCTTCACCCCCGATGTGAGTCTCGGCTTTTCATCCGAAGATGCCTCTTGTGTTCAAGCTTCACAGTGATCTCAGGAAGCACAAGGCGTGAGGAAGAGATGCACTCTGGACAGCAAATCGGTCCATCTCAGGGCGCACACTGCTGACAATCTGGAGGCAGTGCCCATAACCCCATCCGGGCAGCATAGGCAGCCGCCTAGGGCATCATCTTCTGGTGGGGTGCCAACTTAGCAAGCCAATTTGACATTGCCTAGGACAGGGGCGGGGTGAACTAACTAACCGCAATTTTGTAGGAGTACCCAGATATAATCGGCGCAGCCTACGGAGAACATACAAACTCTAAACACACACAGCCAGGGGTAGAAATTGAGATCATAGGCCTGGAGCTGTGACCAGCGGCAATTGCCTGGGGCCCCCAAGCTGGGAAGGGCCCCTGAAGGTGCCCGATTGCACAGTACAGCAACAATCTGCTTTATTTGTGTATTCTGTTTTTGAAAATAATGGAATTGTGTTTATTAAATTCCCTTTGCTGATATTATTAATTTAGACTTAATGGTAAAATAATGGCCATAAATGTCACCATGTTGGGCGGGGCGTGTTGGCGGGCCCCCAGTGTCCCTAGAATCACCTCTGGTTGTGAGGCCAAGTGTTGCCTGGTATTTATGTAGGATGTTGTATCACAGGGTGGAAACAGGCCCTGATCATGTGACCTGTGTGGTATGTTTTTCAGTGGGAGACGCTGAAGAACCCTAAAGTGTGGCTCGATGCAGCCACGCAGATCTTCTTCTCTCTGTCCTTAGCTTTTGGGGGACTCATTGCTTTCTCCAGTTACAATCCTCCCAAGTGAGTCCCTCGCCGCACCGCGCTGAACCTGACGAGTGATGCCATTCACACTCAGGGGAGGCTTAAACGAGTTTGTCTTTCAGGAACAACTGCGAGCGAGACGCACTGCTCGTGGGCTGCATCAACAGCGCCACGTCCCTCTACGCCTCAATCCCCATCTTCTCCATTCTAGGATTTAAAGCGTATTCAAACTTCAATTCCTGCCTGCAGAGGTGGGTCATAACGATTTTACAGACAGGGCAGGATGTTGATGTATGGTGCTGAAGGCAATGGGGTATCAGCAAAAAACGACTAATTATTACTTGCCATCTTATAGAAATATCTTGGCTCTGACTAATGAATTTGACATTGGAGACAAGAATATAACCCTGGAAAACTATGACAAGTGGTTAGAATATCTCAACTCAACAAATCCTGACCGAGTTTTAAGCCTGAACCTGAAACACTGTGATATTCAGACCTTCCTTGACCAGGTACTCCAATCATATTCTATAAATATTACAATAACTTTATTTTAAACAGCACCTATAGGTAATGGTGTCACCTCAGTTTCAGAATTACTTGATGAACAAATGTATGTTTGAACCAATTTTCATAATTTTTCAAAATGTAAGCACGGGTATATGCTGTCTTCTCTGGGATCAGAGTGCTTCCGGAACTGGCCTGGCTTTCATTCTCTTCACGGAGGCGGTGATCGAGATGCCGGCCTCACAGGTGTGGGCCGTGCTCTTCTTCGTCATGCTCTTCAGCCTTGGACTTTCCTCCATGTTTGGGAACCTGGAAGGGGTCCTCGCACCCCTGCAGGACCTCCGCATGGTGCCCAAGTGGATGCCCAAGGAGATTCTCACAGGTCATCTGATAGCAATCATCGGAGGTGGATAGCTCAGGTCCAGAAAATAAAAATGCAGATCAAGATTTTGTTTCAACCAACCAGTTATGCATAAGGAATCAGTCACAGAGGACATCTCGTTCTGGATTTTTACTTTTTGGACTTGAGCTATCTACCTCTGGTAATCCAGTAGTCTTCTAATGTGCCACAGAATTTTAATGTTAATCCGAAAATACACTGATAATCTCAGATGATTCAGACAGCTCAGATCAGACATAGGAATTTTTGTGTAGTTTGATTCAAGGTTTTCAAATTTACTTTGGCAATGGTACTTTGGTTTATTTTTCAAAAACTGTCTTGTTTTGAAGTTTGGCCAGACGTGTGATTTCCTAAATATTGTTTCCTTCTTCTTCATTCTGTTAGGTTTGATATGCCTGGTCTCTTTTGCAATCGGCCTGATTTTCACAATGGGCTCGGGTAACTACTGGCTGGAGATCTTCAACAGCTACGTGGGCTCCCTGCCCCTGCTGGTCATAGCTTTCTTTGAGATCGTCGCTGTGGTTTATATTTACGGTATGAAGAGGTAACCCCTCCACCGCCCTCCTCCACCACAGCATCGTCACCGCCATGTCATTTTCAGATGTCAAACTGCACATTCACCTTTTCATTGTGCGTTCCCTTCCTTCCAATATCATGGTGCCAGTCCGCAATGACGTACTTATGAAATGATGCTAATGGTGACGACACCAAGGCCAGCACATGGTGAGACCGGTGTCACCTGAATGTTGTTGCAGGTTCAGAGAGGACATTAAAGAGATGACCGGCAAGACACCCAACTTTTTTTGGCAGATATGTTGGATGGTGATCAGCCCACTCATGCTGCTGGTCGTGTTTGTGGCTTATGTGGTGATTGAGGCTTCCAGAGTGCCAGAGTACCCGGCGTGGAACCCGGACTATGCAAGTTACAATATCGTCTTCAATCAGAACCACATGTCTATGCACGTGCACAATGTGTAAAAACCATTCATATATATAAAACTATCTTATATATAAGATATATATTCATATATATAAAACTATCATTTATAAACTAAAGCAAACGGCAGTCAGAAGCTACATACATTATGCTCAGCTGAACACAGGTTATATTCTGTAATACAGAGTTTCCCATTCCGGGCCTCGGGGAACCACAGACAGTCCACGATTTTCCTCTAATGTTTTTCCCATGGGAGATAAAATGTGGACTGTCTGGCAGGGAACTGAAAGAGCAAAAATGTGGAGCGACCGTGGGTCCCTGAAGAATGGACTGGGAAACAAGCAGACTGTAAATGCACATCACTTACATATTGGTATATACTAAGTTTTGATAAAATGGACGTCATACCATATCATGAACAGAAATTGCACATAGCCACCAACGTGGGAAATTGAAATTGGCAGATTGACTCACTGGACCATAGAAATCAGTTGAATTGATCATCTGTTAGGCTCCAATTGCAAAGAATCAATGACTAATAGCCAACGTTTGCAGGTGGACTTCCCCCAGACTGAAGACCAGCCCTACCCCGACTGGGTTTTTGCCATTTGTGTGCTGCTGTCCGCCCTGCCTTGTGTCTTCATCCCCATCGTTACTGTCTACAAGCTTTTCATGCGTCGCTGCAGGGGTAACAGCGCGCCATATATAAATCCGTACGAGAACGACAACCAGATAGACACCGTTCTCGTTTCATGTATTTATCAAATCAACGCTCAACAGAAAATGTAAATTTATCCTGGAGTATGGAATGTATCCAAAGGGTTAGAAAGAAACCCAAAAGGATTTCAGACAAATCTGAGTAATTTCTCTTAATATAATATAGACAAGCTGTTTTATTTATAAGGCTTATTGGTACTTGTTTAAAAATCATTTCGCTAGCTTCCAGCTAAATATGGGCATTATGACTGGATTCAGTTATGGTATAAATATGTGAGCACATTACAGAATGAATGTTAAACACAAAGCAGAGCAACTGCCAAGTTGCTGCCATCCGGAATCCATAATAAAATGTCAACTTTGACACTATAAAATCTGACTGAAAAACAGTCTGTGCAGAGAGCATTTGTGTGAAAACAAAACAAAAACAGAATTTACAAGCGTAGAATTTGATCTCATAAACGTGCCATCTTCCACGGGTGAAGCCTTACAGAGAGAAGGCAGCCAAGAAGGACAATCACCACATGAACGGTACTTTGATTACTACTGTGGACACCAGCGTTTCCTGGCAACCGGTCCGATTGGATGACGCCTGCTGCTAACTGTAGACTGTACCGAAGAGGCAAATGAACCATGTAGAGTGAAAGGGCTCACTAATCGGGGGGCAGGCAACCGTTGTTTGCGATACGAACATCAGTTCAAAGTTTGCTTTCTCATCTTACATAGTTTCCAAACTTAAGATGGATTTTGATGTTTAAGAGTTTATTTAAGGATTTCTGAAACATTTTAACGAGAATACATACAGGATATAATACAGAGCGGTTAAAACATCTGCACATCATCCCGGCCTCACGAAACATCTCACGAACATCTGCACATCATCCCGGCCTCACGAAACATCTCACGAACATCTGCACATCATCCCGGCCTCACGAAACATCTCACGAACATCTGCACATCATCCCGGCCTCACGAAAATCAACAGACTTTTACACATAGATGCACCGGAAGTCCTCGGGGATTTCAGGCGTAGATGCATGCTGGACGACGGCCAGCCGCACTGCCCCCAGCTTCCGTTCCAGCCGCCTCTTACCTGGTAGGATATGGAGAAAAATCAGGAAAGGTGACAGAGAACCATAGCATTGGAACAGGGAGCCACAGCATTGCAGGTATAACTATACAAAAGTCATTTGTAGGTCATTTGTAACTGAGCAATGTGCCAGGAAAATGATGTAAAAAAAGAAAAAGAAAAACACAATTAACAAGGTAACTGGGATGATGAGTCATATAAATTGTTTACCTGTCAAGATCTGGATGCAACAATAACAGGAGATGGGATATGGTGTGTGGCCCAGTGGGTTAGGCGTCTATGTCTGTGATCGGAAGGTTTCCAGTTTGAATCCCATGCTTGGTCACATCACCATTAGGTTCCTAAGTAAGGTCCTTATCCCCCCTGAAAAATGCTGAATTGATGACTGTGCTTGTACCCCAAGTTTGGCTCTCATCAGTATATGCAGAGCAAAAAGGGTAGGTGACCAAGCACATTCCAATGAACTGATCCCTGTACCAATAAGGTTTTTGAAGGGGGCGGGGCTTACTGAGTGCTGTCAATCATTCCCTGGTGGAGTATTAGTACTGGAACCGAGAGAATGGATACCAGTACATACGTGTCCGCAGCCGTGGAAGAAGGCACTTGTAGAGGCTCCTGTGACGTGAGAGTATGGTGAGGAAGGAGATGCAGAACATCAACTCCACAGCTTCAAACTGCAGGCAGCCTCCCATGTTCCTGAAGCCCAGGTGGTCTCCTAAGCGAGGTGGAGATGCACCACTTCATGAAACCACCCCACTGGTACGGGCCTATATAAAAGTACCGGTGGCGGAGGGAGGACTCGCCCTGGTTATTTTTCCTGATCAGCAGGTTGCAGAGCTTCGCCATGTTCCAAATCAAGACTTCGAAGAAACGTGGGTTGTTCTTGACCTTCTGGCCGAAGGGCAGGTTCTGCACGCAGGCATGGAACCTGCAATAAAGGAGAACAACTTCCAAGGGCAGAGAAGATCACGGATGGAGATGCCCACGGAGCGAGGTGAGCAGCGCTGCTGGGCCACTAGCCTCCGAGGCAGATACTGAGTGAGTAAGGTGACGCGCTGCATCCAACCTGTCAGTTGAAATAGGTTATTTACCCATGAAACACCATGCGAAGTGACTTCCTATTAAATTCCTATCAAATTAATGGACTAAGCAGTTAACCAGCAAACCCAGTTGCCCTCAAGGACAGGAATTCCCCATCCCTACAGTCTAAGCCACATATGTGTATTCAGTAAGAACCTTGGGCTTTTATCTTTAAGTATGAAAAACAGGACCCCGTTACTAAGTTTCATGAGGGCCTCTGACAGCAATTTTTTGTGGCAGCCAGGCCGAATGATCGGTAACGGGAAGGGGGGGGGGGCACCGTTATGGATCTCAATCAGCAGAGCTCATCCCACTGCTATCAGAATGATTAAGCTCTAAGGTCCGGCCTGTGCAATAATAGACATGTTAAACATCAACCTCCATTTGAATGATGTTAGGAATTGGAGCTGCATTCTAAGTACGAGAGACTGAAGTCCATTTATTACAGCACATATGATGACTACATGTAACAAGGGTTGGGATTTGTCTTTTTAAAGAGATAATTCCACCTGTTCCTTATAAGACACAACAGATGTTTTGTCAATGAGTTTTGTTCTACAATCCCTGCAAAATAAGATGGATGATTTAAAGGTTCTACAAGGCAGGTTCAGGTACGGGTGCAGTACCTATGTGCTTGAAGCATCACGATCTTGTAGATGTTCAGGTAGACGGCCTGCAGAGAGTTCATCTGCATGCAGACAAAACAATGTCCACGTCATACCACTGAGGCCACAAGTGATTAATAAACACCGGCAGGCAGGTAATTGTTGGAGCAGAGATTCACAACCAGAAGATGCATTACATTCATACATTTAGCAAATGCTTTTGTACAAGACAATATACAAGAACAGAAAGCTTTGAGTCAGAGATCAGGGTCAGATATAGAAGCTGGGCTTCCGAGCCTTAAAGGCCTAACAATTATGTGATCACTCTGCCAGGTATGGGACTTGAACCTACAACCTTAAGGACAAAAGCACAGATCGCGAACCCACTTAAGCAAACACTGCCCCCTGGTTCAAATGTAAAATAATTCAAATATTACGAAAATCTCTACTAATGTACCCTTAAGCAAGGTACGTAACTGCTCTAGTAACATACCAGACTATTAACTGGTTAAACAAGAAACGTGTCAGGTGATGGAGATGACCGATCAGGTCCAAGCGTCCCTGACGTGACAAAGGCCAGGTCCTCACCTTCAGGTCCAGGAAAACGGGGAGGCACTTGAGCTTCAAGACGGACAGGAGCTTTCTCTTCATGTGCTTTCCGGGGGAGGGCGAGGAGCCCAGGGTCAGGCTGCTCCGCAAGGACAGGCCAGCATACCTGACAGGGTGGGGGTCCACAGTTAGTCTACAGACACGTGTCCTGACTTGGAATATCAGCCATGGGACTAACCCTAACCCACCAGGACAGATCGTTAGCACACATCATTGTAGCATGGGAACAGCTAGTTCTATCAAGAACACAGCAAACGAAAGGCTTTATGAGATCAAGTGGCCTGGGGCCTTTAACATTTAAACGCATCTTCCCCATAAAACCCTTCGCATGGCGCCTTTAGCGACGACTTGTCATGACAGCATCTTCTTGTGATGCAGGATGGCAATAAAACGTAGCAACAAAACTTTATCATAGCTATTCCACGAGGACTAAACTACAACAGATGGTTTATTGCAGCTATTTCACGAAGGCTAAGCCAGAATATGTGGAAAAAATGTGTCACACATTACAACACAGAAATTATTAACAGATAATATGCATAACTAACATGGTTTGGGAACTCAAGCCAACATTAAAAATAGTATAAAATTTCAGTGGTTTAAAAAAATTCATTTTCATTCAGTTATTTGTATTTCTTAAAATGACATTTTTGGGCATCAGTGATAAAACTGAGGCCCTTTTCCTATAGTCAGAGCATCTGTGAAATCGGAACATCTGTAGTGTTTCACTCAGAGCAAGTTACGCTAAAGCACAGCTTCAAAGGGAATGACAATCTTCATGCTAATGAACGTTTATCTTAGCAAACATCCGATTTGAAATAATTATATTGTTTATTAGGGTTGCAGGGCTGCATGATAACGCATTACCATGTACTGCCGATTACATGGTGCATGCACGATAATCACCAGGGCTTCAGATGATGAATGAAACATCTGATTGGACGCCAGCTTTTCGGTTCTATATGAATAAACTGCAATTCACCGCTATTTCAGTGCGTACTGTGCAGTTGCATGTGGCGTGCTCTGCTAACCTAATGTAATGCACATAAGTAAACGCAGAATTTATACAGATCACTAATAATAGGGACATTGGCGTTTAAAAGGCACCACTTTAGGTGCCTGTGGCCCAAACGCTTTGTGCCCTGGACCCATCCTGAGGAGCTGTCAGTGGTGCTTATCATGTCCAACCCGGACCTCACCTGGAGTAGTCATTATAGACATCCAAGTTATCGGTATCCAGAAGAAGCCCACACCACGGGAACAAGCACTGGAAGGGCAGCTGACGGACGCTGGGAATGCCCCCCATGTCATCCACAGGGAAGTTCACAGCAACCTTTGCGGGATTCGCAAAGCACCCGTACTCCGGAACGCCCGCCAGCAGGGATCTATTATGCCAGAGGTGTTGGAATGATGTTGCAGTTTATCACCACAAATGGCTGTATAGTTTCATGACAAAATGACCCTTGAAGGTCATGTACCCACTTGAGGAACATCTGGGCTTTGTCAAACTCAGGTGTGATGAGCAGGAAGTCATCGACCAGCCTCAGCAAACACCTAGCAGCGTGAAGATCAAACACACGTACCTTAAGTCTTGGGCAGCACCTGGCCAGTCCGCCCTGAACCCGCACAAAGAGGAGGACCAACCACGCGGCTTTTGACGGAACCGGCATGTACTAAAGGCCAAAAGTCAGCATAAACAATAAGCCATGAAATCATCCCTGTAAAGAAGGCATCCCTAGTAGGCATAACCTCAAGAGTTCTTAGTGTAAGAAGCATACTTTTAAATCCTGCGAGTTGCCACAGTGCTACCTGTTGGCCGAAGTTAGTTCTGCAGGGTAATGACTTGACGGCTTAGTATGCTTATTTCTGAGAAGAACCAAAACTAAGACTTTAAGGGTGCATTAAAAATTGCCTGCTGACACAGTACATACTGAAATCCCTGAAGTCTAATATTTCACCGTTAATGCAGTACATACTATATGCACAATATACAGGAGAGCAGTATGCATGCACAAGGATGTACCGCGGTCGCCATCGTTAATATTACCTCACCCGGATGCTTACTAATGACATAGCCTGACCCACACTAGTTTCAAAATCTGTTAAAAACCATCAACGAAAAAAAACATTCATATTCAGGTCAACTTATGTAACGGTACCGTTTGTACAGAACTGGCTCTTCCTCCACCATATTGACACAAATTTCTGAGCAAGAAACAATTTTCGTCTCTGGATGCCACTCTAGTGGCATTGTGGGATAGCACAAACTCCATTTACTCACAGAATGTAGTACATCATCCAGGTATCGTTTCCTTACTGTCTCATCCATACTGAGGATTCCTACATTCCGCTCACTACTACACAGTAAAAGTATTCATCAGCTCATTTCAAATGTACCCTAAGAATTGGTAGGAACAAACAGGAAAGGTCACATGACATGCAGCAAAGCCGTACCCTCCTCCATCTGTAATGTCTCGAAACAGGGACTTCTCCATGTGTCCGTAACAGAGGCAGCAGAGCAAGGCAGACACCACTGAGCCCTGTGGAATCCCGCAGCGCTGCCGGAACATTCTAGAAACGTTAAAAGCAATGAATGTGGAGATGCAGGAGAACCGCAACCTCCAGCACCCAGGAAGGTGATATTTGAGAAATTGGACTTACTTCTTTCCAAACTGAATGACGTAGTTAGCCAACATCTGCTTGAAGAATTCAAAGACGTCTTTACCATACGTGTCGACTGAGTATCGCTAGGAAAAAATACATTTATACTGTAAGGACTTCTGTACCTTTTAATAATATTTTTCTAGAAAGTTCTAGCATTATTCAAATTATCCAGAAGTAAGCTGCTTCATTTTTGCGCCACAGTTGGTGAGCTTAACATTAAACCTTTAAACTCTTCAAACAAGAATGGATTCTGTTCGCGTATTCAATTCATTTGGGAGATATTAAGTGGACACTGAAAGTAGGAAAATAACTTTAATATAACCAAGGTGTTGCTAGCCATAGGGTGTGTGTATTCTGGGAGAGACCCCAGGATGGATGGATGGATGTTCCAGTAGAACAGGGAAGCCCGTTTGGCTCCAAGTCTCCTCTCACCTGCTCTATAAGAACCGAGTCGTGAATCTTGCTGTTCCGCTGAATCGTCATCATGAAGCCTCTCACCGTGGTGTCCGTCTCACCCCATTTCTCTACCTACCACGGAGATGCCTTTATCTTTTATTTAGAAGATGCCTTTATCCTAAGTACAATTGAGGCTTACAGCGCTTTGTCAGCTGGAGTTCCTGAGCTTAAGAGCCTTGCTCAAGAGCCCAATGGTGACATCACTCTGTCAGCCAGGGGATTTGAACCAGCAACCTTCCGATCACAGGAATAGAGCCGTAAGCAGCAGTGTGACTCACTACTCCAAAACCCACAAAGATCCCAACATTTAACAACCACCAAATACATGAATCTACACACAAATGTTAAATTTCCACCCCGTTAATAATACCATACCAACAGCTCACCTGTCTTCGGAATGCCCTCTTCATGCCGTCGTTGGCCTCGGACCAAACCTGGGCCCACCAGCGGATGACAAAGGCCTCGTTCCATATGGGGAAGAGCACCTCCGTGACGACCTGCAGCAGCTTGTCGTGGGGCAGGCTGTCATAGGCGGCGCTAACATCCACCTAGCCAGGGCACGCATTAACGGACGCACAAGTTTCCAAATGCATCTTTCATATGCATCGCCACTGGCTCACATTAATGCCATTCAATCCACTAACATCACCTTCACGAAATAGAGGGGGCGGGGCTTCTCCTTATAGAGGGCCGCGAACGGGCCCAATCTCTGGTGGATGTCGCGAACGCCAAACACGGTGGACCCCAGGAGAGTCGGTCTTTTCTGGACGCAAAACCGCAGGAAGTCGTGCAAGTCCTTGATTCGAGACTGAAAGAGCTTTGAGACAGAGACCACAAAACATCACTCGTCTGAAACCTCTACAGTAAATGAAAAAGATTTATACCAGTGACCAAGCTGCATGTAGGTTAAAGGTTAAAGCAAAGAGGTCGACAGTGCATTTTATCATCAATAAAGTGGTTGGTTCCATGGAAGCAGGGTTGTGGTCATTCCGGAATGCATTCATCAATTCCAATCCAATTCAGGACGGAATTAAAATCCCCTTGAAATTCGAATTCAGAAGTACAGATGACATCAGGCAGAACGTACTGTAAGTGGCCAATAGGCAGGGCTGAGACATAACAACAGTATGGTGCAGAATGGAACAGACAGTGGTTAGGGTCAGGCAGCACATAGCTGGGAGCAACAGTACTGACCCATCCTAAGGTTACAGGAAAGATTCAAAAGCTACCAGTGCAAGTGGGTAACTTGGAGACTCGTACCCATGTCCGGCTGCCTGTCCTCACGATCCGGGCGATGGGTCTCATGCCCCCAGGCTTGGGTATGAAGCGAAGGCGGGACACCGGCGTAGCTTTAGGGAGACGCTGCTGGGGCAGAAGCTCCCACCGACTCCTCACGATGTGCCTCCTAGCAGACGGAGACGGCCAACATTCGTACCCCGGGGCTGACGGAAAAGCTGAAAGCAGCATTTTCATCTACTTACCAGTTTTGTCTTTTTTCCCAGCAGTTTGGGTTAACCGCGTCGTTCTACAGCAGTGTTTCCCAAGCTGGTACAGAGTTGGGCGGGAGCGAAAATGTGTGTCGTCTGACAAAGAGCTCAGAGGGAGCAAAAAGATGGACCTACCAGGGGCTAAGAGGAAGCAAAAGTGTGGTGCAACTGTGGGCACCCGAGAACTGAAATGGGAAACACTGTTCTACAGCATCAAAGAAGGGATTCTAAGTTTCTAGGGCCGGTGGCATGAGTTGTTTCCTTAAAATAAAGTCGGCTGCACAAAAACACCCTTAAGTCTTCTCCTTAAGAGGTTTCCTTAAAATCTCTATTTAAATATTTAAGTTTCCCCTTATCTTGGTCTTATACTTAAGGAATCCCTTAAAGTTCCCTTAACGGTTGCGCAAAACACCTTAACTACCAAAGTAAGGTACAAACACTTAAATCACATTTTTGTTTTAATTATGGTCACATAAAAAAAAACCTTCATCAGGCTATATTCTCTTCAACATTTCTGTCAACGAAACCAACACTGGAGGCGATAACAGGTATGAGGAGCAGGCGTGAGGGCAAGCAAACACAGTCTCAGTGTCATACTTAGGGTGTTTTGTGCAACTGGCTCCTGGTCCTTAAACAGAACGCCACCTCTCGGGCACATTGCATGTTTTCAATAAGAAAAAGCACTAATTTCTGAATAGGATGAAGGAAATGTGAGGTTTGAAGATGAAATGGGGTTATAGGTGAGGCCTGCAATTGCAGATGGGCCTTTGAGGCCGAGAGGCCTACCTAAGCACCTGATCCTGGAGTTTCACCCAAACATGCTCCCGATAGAAGCGCAGGGCGTTCTTCTGGCCGGCACTCTCAGTGACATAGAACAGGGCCCGCACCAGGCCCGTGACGAAGCGGTCCAGCAGCCAGGCCAGGAACCGGCTCAGAAGGTGCTCCCGGTATCGGTGCTCGCTGGCAGGGCAGCGACCTGAAATGGGGGAAGGCGAGGGGGGAGGGGGGGATGAGGATCTGTAGGACACACTCGCGGTGGTTAGGTGGGGTTGAGTGGGAGGAGCCTTACCGGTCTTGCTGAGCTTGAGCCAATCACAGTCATTCACCCTCATCTTCCACAGGAGCTCAGAGAGAGACAGCCGGTCGAACTTCCCCATGGACAGGAAACGCTTCACACGCAGCAGGAAGTGGACCCGGTTGTGGGAAGATCCCCAAAACCCCTCGGGGATGACCCGATGCAGGCACTCCCGGACAAAGAGGTAAACCTGATGGGCAGTGCTGTGGCGAGTCAGGAGGACGGCGACATCAGCATCAGTGTCTCCCACCGGACACGTCCGTCGCAAGAGCTGGATGTAGGGACAGCCACGATGTCGACGGAGGAGCGCGGCGAAGAGGCCCACCATGCGGTGGACACGCACCGGCAGCCTCCGGGGCCTCCTCTCGGTGCTGCTCCCAAACACTGGGCCTTCAAAGAACACCAGCCGCGCCAAGTCCTGCCCCTGGAGGCGCCGGGGCACCGCAGCCCCCGCCCTCAACTTCCTGTTTAGCAGGAAGTTCCCCAGGCCGTGGCCTCCGTACAGCAGCCCCAGCGCGCGGAAGAAGCAGTCGGTGGGCCTCAGCAGCGGGAATTTTCTCCTAAAAGGACCATCCTCCTGGAAGGTGGTAGGCAATCTCGGCCGCCTGGTGGCTGTGGGTTTAAATCCCATGACCTCCAACCTCACCCGCTTGGAGAGCGGCTCCTTGTCCTCCTGGGCCTCCCCTTCTCCGGCTTCCTCCTCTCTGCTGCGCCTTCGCTTCCTCGCCCTCCACCTACTCCTCCTCTCCCTCATCCTCCGGTCCCCTGCCGCCTGCCCCAGTCTCGGGTTCGCGGCTCCGTGAGCGGATCTAAACCTGCTGAGGTGAAACGCAGAGCCTGGCCCAGCAGGGACGCAGTCATAAAAAGGAGGGCCGCACACCTGTAACAGGCAGCTAGGGGGCACTGTGGTGAAGACAGTACAGCTCTCCAGCACGTATCTGGTCAGGTCCGTGCCCAGCCTACTGTGCAGCTTCTTCCAGAAGTCGCTATGGTAGACGTAGGCGGCGCTCAAGGAGATGTTGCCGTGGAACTTCAGCATGTCGGCGTCCATCTGCTTGCCCTCATAGAGGGAATAGCCTTGAGACAAGACGTTCTTCCTCCTTTTCCTCTTCAGGGTATTCAGCACTAAAGCCAGCAGCTCTGCCAGCGTAATGACCTGCACAACGGGATTGAGAGACCACAGCTGAATGGGACAGGATAAGTGCGAGAGATATTAGAAAACGGGTATACAGTAATCCCTCACTTATCGCGGGAGATAGGTTCCAAGGCCGACCGCGATAACTGAATTTCCGCAAAGTAGGG